>CM070546.1:61105828-61540883 GCA_036346405.1 Phyllostachys edulis | reverse complement strand
CAAGCCTATATTGCAAGTATGCCTCTTCTAGTGGAATTCCGTAAAGAACTCGTTGTTGGTGTAAAACCGAACACAAGTAAGAGGGCGGACGATGGCCGCAGCATGCCTTCGGCCCACGAGCGAACGTAACACGAGGATTTATACAGGTTCGGGGGTCCGAGAGGACCGCCCTACTCCTGTCGGCGGCCTACGGGGGTTCGAGGATCCCTCCCGAAGGCTCACCTGATGACTTGCTTGTATGTATTGCTCAAGAGTCCTCCCCTTGAATGAGGGATACATGGGGGTATTTATAGGCTCCCAAGCTTGTACAAATGACTAAAATGCCCCTTGGGGTTGGCTACTCTAAGAATACAAGCGAGGGGTATTACAGTCTTTCATGAACACAACAAGATTCCTTGACCTCAGACATTCGCCTTTCCGCTAAGCTGCCCCCAATTCAAGCGGGCGAGCTATTCTTCCAACAAGAGCCCCCGCCTTGGCGCTGATAGAGAAGCTGAAAGGCGATTTTGATCAGTGCTCTCTTTATGCGAAGGTCGACACTTTAAGAGCAGATCTTTGCAAACGGGCTATGCCGGGCACTCTCCAATAGTATCTCTATGCAGGCAGCCTCTCTTATGCTTCATTTCTCACATGAACCAGCTTGGTGTGTCCGTTGCAAGCCAGGAGAATTGAACCATACAACTCATACCACCAGGCACCCGTGGATCCCACCATCTGGATGCTCACTGACGCCCATATGGTGTGCCAACAAGGGGAGACAGATATCGATAAAGCAAGGCTCCTCTGGCTGGATGTGCCAGTGGGAGACCAGTAATCCAAGTCTCTGTTTGGCTTCGTGCAGTGGGAGACGGGACAAGAAAACGGGCATCACACTCAACAAACCCACGTCCACTCACCAGAAAAGGTCTGTTCTAAAGGCTCTATCGCCACGCTTTACCAAGAAGGATGCTGTGCCAAGATCGAAGCTCTCCTTGACGCGACGCGACATCCGGGCCCGAAAAGTGATCAACGCCGAATGCTCCGGATCAAAACCGCCCCACTCCAGGGAGGATCGCTCTCGACACGCCCGGCCCTTAACTTTACTTCACCACCCAAACTCTTCAGTACATCTTCTTCAACCTTCTTCAACCTTCCTCAACCGATGCTGTAGCCTGACCATCAATCCTTGGCTTCTCCATCCGCCGACGCCTAGAGGGTTCTAGGCTCGGCGGCGCGCCGCCGCCTCGGACCCGGCCTCCGACGGCGCCATGGTCCGGAGCTGACCAAGACCGCTTCCAAGCCGAGCCTTGGCTTCTCCTCCATCCGCCGACGCCCAGGAGGGTTCTAGGCTCGGCCACCGGCCTCACGGACCCGGCCGCTTCTCCGGCGCCATGGTCCGGAGCTGATCCGCGCTGCCTTCACTCGCCTCGCCACAAGGTCTTGCTGAGTCTGGCCGAGCTCCGCCACCTTGACCTGCCTCTCCGACCTGCCAGCCTCCATGGGTGGAACAGCCTCGCCTCAAGCCCGGCCACTGCACGACTTGTCGACCTGCCGCCCGCCACTTCTCCACCAATGGAGCGCCACACGCTTCCTTCGCCCCATGATGTCCGGTCCGACGGCAGCTCAAAGCCGGCCGAGCGACGCCACAAGATGGAGTCTACACCTTCGGCGCCGAGCCTCACCGCTGGGCCGACCAAGAGCCGCCTCCATGCAGTGTCCTCCTAGCGCCATTCTTATTGATTATTGCTTCTTTTTTTTTTTTTCGCGCTCTTAATTTTGCGTTGGCAAGGGCGAGGCGACGGAGGGCCTTTTGACTACTGTTTCTACGGAGCACGATGTCGATGAGTGCTGGAAGACGCTGAGGTGCAAAGAAGACAAAGCGCTGCTACGGTGGCTTTGGGTGGAGGGCGTATGGCTGCCGGAGACGCCTTACGCAGCAATGGTACACACGGAGGCGACGTGAGCGCCAAGAGGGCCGGGCGACGGCAGAGGAAGGGCGTGGCGCCTGAGTGTGCGCAGGCGGCAGCGGCCGTCTGCGGAGACGCAGTGATGGCGTCGGTGTTGCGGTCGGCCGGCATGTCCCATTCCGCTTTGCCAAAGACGCCGCTTGTTTGACGAAATGCCTGTGTTCGTAGATTTCTTTTTCTTGTGTATGAATAGTAATCACGGATGTGTTTTATCTATGTGTATGTGTCACTTGTTTGTGTGTAACCTGTGTTCGTATGTTTACGGTGAACAGTAAGGCTCGGGGTGAGGGCACGAGTGCATGAGGGCACGTGAGGGCTTCAGGGCGCGCGAGGGTGCGATGCTTCGAGGGTCCTGAGGCCCCGAGGGCGTGAAGGTGCGGGGCTTCGAGGGTCCCGAGGCCCCGAGGCACGAGGGTGCGAGGCGCGAGGTGCGAGGCCTCGAGGGTCCCGAGGACTCGAGGCTCGAGGCTTCGAGGGCCCGAGGCCCCGAGGGCTGGTGACGAGGGCGAGAGGCGCAAGGGTCGCGAGGCCTCGAGGCCCGAGGCTTCGAGGGTCCCGAGGCCCGAGGGCGCGGAGGTGCGAGGCCTCGGGCTTCAAGGGTCCCGAGGCCCCGAGGCCCGAGGCGCGAGGCTCGATGGTCCCGAGGCCCCGAGGCATGAGGGCTTGAGGGTCCCGAGGCCCCGAGGGTGAGGCCGCCTGCTTTTCCGACGACTAACCCTTCCTCTGACTCTGAAGAAACTTACTTCTTACATAATTTTATGCGTGTATTGATACTCCTTTGCGCAATACTTATCTATTATTTTTTTGTTTGCATTGTTGGTATTGCAGGTTTGGGTCGCTCCGCTGCATGACGAAGAACCATGGTTTCTTCCGCCGGGGGAGGGGAGACAAGGATCGGGCCAAGGCGGCCGGGATTGACGCATCGTGCGATGACTCCGACGAGGAGGTTGAGATCTGTGATGATGGCCCCGACAAGGTGGCTCTTGTGGGAGTCGAGCCTTCCACCCTTACTAAGGCGGAAAAGACGGCGTTGGTGGCACCTGGAAGCCGCCTTACACTTAACGACGCCCGTGGTCGGGTCGGACGAGTGCCCCCGCCTTCAAAGGGTACACCGTTGCTCTCAAAGCCTGGTTCGAGGTTGGTCTGGGGCTCCCGATCCATCCCTTCATCCGAACGCTCGTGAAGCACTATCGATTGAGCTGCGACTTCTCGCCCAACCTTCTTGCTAGGGTGAGAGTGTTCCTATGGTCAGGCGAGACGCAGCTTGAAGGCAAAGCGCCTAAAGCCCATCATTGCGGCCTTTGATTACTTCTTCCATCTCCAGCGGTCGAACGGGAGGTTCGGACCGCTAGGCTCGCTGGTCTCGACTGTTCAGCACCAAGACCAGTATCCTGTTCATGCCACCAGATACAACTGGAGCCGTCCCGGGAAGAAGTGGTTTTACTTGAGGGTGGAGGGCTTTCCATACACCGGCAGCCAGCCCAAGATTACCCAGGACAGATATCCTGAGATTCCTCCTCTCTCAGATGCCGACTGGGAGTTTGTTCGTGCTACATCCGACGTCCGCAGTTGGAGTGGTGTTCGAGACTTGATGGAGGAGATGACCCTTCTGGGTGTTAGCCCTTGGTCGCATTTGAGAACCGCGACTATTTGAAAATTTCTAGAAGCAAAGGTGGGCACAACTTGGCTAGTTTTCTTCTTTACTTGTGGTTTGTCTTTGACTTGTGAGCTTGAATCAACTTTTGGGCTATGTGCATTGCAAAGGTGTTCTCCCAAGAGGCGCTTGAGGAGGCCGATTGATCCTTGGGGAGATGACCACTACCGAGCACGAGGCACTTGAGGAGGTTAGCATTTCGATGGTCGGGTGTAATAAATATGCTAACAAATTTTAAGTTGGCGATGCCTCCCAGGGGCAAGCCGGTCCCTGATCCGTCAAGGAGGAAGAAGGCCAAGGTGTTGGATCCAGAGGGCACTGCCAGGGACCCTCCTCGAAAGAGTCAACTGACAACAAAGCCTCCCGCTCAGGAGCGAGGCCCCCTACTGCGAGAGCGAGGCATCTCCTGGTGGGTGACTTTGGTTCTCGTGCTCCTAGTACCACACATCCTCCCTCGAGGCATCCTCCACATCCGCCACCCTTGGTCATGCTTCACGTGGGGAGGAGCCTCAGGATCTCAAGACGCTCCAGAGGTCATCTTTGCAGAAAAGGAAGAGGGAGCCCCCTAGCGGTGATCACTCTTGTGCTCACGCCACTGAGCCCGAGCGCAGGATCGTTAGGAGCCTCCTCGAGCCCGCGGACCTCTCGGGCCACATCGCCTTCTTCAGTGCTCCGGCTCTGCGTCTCCCACTGCTCAGCCTGAGTCCCTCGTGACGAGGGTGGAGGAGCAGATGGAGGAGGGAGAGTTGGGCTCGACCCCACGGGGTGGTTTGGAGGTACCCATCGTCCAGTATTGTGACGCCTTCGACTCTCTCTTCGGCGCCAATGAAGGTCAGCGCATTTTTATTTTTATTCACCTTTGTTCATTTGTTGCTCATTGCCCACTAATGTTTTCTCGCTCACGATGTTGCTAAGGTCGAGCATAGATCGGTGATGCGGGGATGCTGCCGCCAAGGTTTAGGGCCCAGGAGGAGAGGAGGCCCCTCCCGGCCTTGAGGTTCAGGTGCACAAGGGCCGTGATGAGGCTGTGAGTTATTCCTCCACCGAAGTTGCCTTCCTATGTCAGTGTCCGCCATCGATGATGATGATGCAAAGAAGACAGATTCGCTGCCTCACCGAGGGGCGGTCAACAAATACATGGCTCACTTCCGCGATACACGAGACGTTGGGGAGTTCTCCCAGCTTCTCAAGGATCGACTGGGCACTGCTGTAAACCTCTACTTCCAGGTACCTTTGTGGTTATTACCTTCTTCTGCCTAATACCTGCTTTTCATTCACCATCTAATGCTGGCATTTTGCATGCTCCTTGCAGGCCACTTCCATTTCTAATATCATTAGGGATGAAGCCCCCCGGATCATAGAGGAGATGTTTCAGAGGCAAGAGGCCGATGCTCGTGAGTGCCCACCGCCGATGATGTCAGTCGCATCCACAGAGGAGAAGCTAAAGGATGTAGAGGATAAACTACTGGATTGTCAAGACAAGTGAAGGCTATTGAGGAGAAGCTGAAGGTTTCAGAGGAGAAATCTAAGGTTATTCCGACATGTGAATGTGAGCTTGGAGGAGGACGTGACTAAGTCCCGCGGCGGTGAACTACTTCTTCAACTCCGTGAAATCACCCTAGCTGCCAGAGATCCTTGGAGAGCTTGGGAGCGAAGGTTGCCCCAGTCCCATTAGGGGTGACGAGGCCAGAGGCGTGGGTTCCCCTCCTTGCGGAGCGAGTCCATCTGTTCTCCCAGGCTGCAAAGGACCAGAGTCAATCCTTCGCTACAGCAGTTTTGACGGCAGGGGCCCTTGCTATCTCCCACCACTGTGATGATTCAGGCAAGGAGGCGGTGCGCGAGGGCCTACGCGGCTCCTTTACTCCAGAGGTGAGGAAGGCGCCCCCAGGGGAGCGAGCTGCGCTGAGACCCCTTGCGGCAGAGTTCGTGAAGAGCATTGCTTCATCCTTGGCACCGAGAGCTCATGAGCCTGCCCCTGCAGACGGAGAGCGTGACGCTCCAGCTAGCGTATGACTTCTGCCGACATGTTCTTGTTTGTATAGACTTTGTAGTGATATCATGCAAGGATGCTTGGCACTCTCTTTTTTGTAGATGAGTTAAGCCTGAGGGCTTATGCAGCCTCCCATGCAAGAGCATGGTTACATTTGCACTTATCTCTATTATGAAAATGACATGACGATGTTATACTCCATTCAGGCATGTTTAAGAAGGTGATTGGCATCAAATATAAGCGGTGTGCGCGGAGGGGCCGAGCGCCCGGCCGATCGAACCCAGCCTTATGAGGATAGCCCACAGAGGGTGGGCGATTTAGCCTTGGGAATGATCGTCGCGAGACGCTTCGATCCCCAGATAGGCTTCTTCCGCCTCCAAATTTTATCGGGCGAGGTAACTGGGAGTTTTAAACACTTCCTAAAAGGTGTGGGTGCCTTGCTTGTAAGGCCTTTGGTACGCCAGATGTAATAAGGGAAGCGCCCCTGGGCCCACTGAGAGGGCATGCCTCTCAGGACCTGTAAATGTTGTTGGCTTGTATTATTGTTTTGCTCGTAGGTATATGTTACCGAGGATGTGAGCGCCTTAGGCACACGGTGGCCTTTGCTTGCTTGGAGCAAGGCAGAAGTGACCCGGGGTCATTCGGTGTAGCCCGGAGGTGAAGGGGACTAATCCTTAGCACATCCATAGACTCGGGCACTAGGCCCAAGCCATCACTTGCGCCCCGGGTCCAAGAGACGCAAGCCGCCAAGCAGAGGCGGGACGCCTGCCGCCTAGGACTTAGTTAGGGAGACCACAGGGTCGTGGCGCCCTACACACCACGGGGTGACACCTTTGTAAGGAAGGGTCAAGCAGACTTATGAGATTATGGGTAAGGACGGCTCCTTAATGCCAGCTTTTGTTAGGAGCAAGTCCTCACAATTGGTTGTAAGCGTGCTAGTTAGACGATCTCCTGAAGCGATGCAACCTCCTGACAACATTGTGTCAGAGGATGGCCTTCCAACAGCCACGTGTTAGAAGGCAAACTTTTCAATCGCCGACGAGCATGTATTTGAGAACATACACACAAAACAGACATGTCCCTTAACAACAGCGTGTTAAGGGGCTATCACGAATTTGTAGCATAATTGCATACATAGAGGGATTGTGCCAGAATCTCATGTCTTCATTTCATTGAGTAAGATGGTGTTTACACTTTGATAGGTGCCACGGAGGGCATACAACAGGGTTTTAAGTGTAAAACTTGCGGAGTTTATCCGTGTTCCATGCATGCTTCAGCTGATTGTCTTCCAGGGTAGCAAGTCGGTAAGCGCCTGATCCCAGGACTGAGGAGACGCGGTAAGGCCCTTCCCACTTGGGGTGAAGCTTCCCTTGAGACGTCGGATCGGTGACCCTTTTGAGGACAAGGTCGCCAAGAAGAAAAGCACGTTCCTTCACCCCTTTGTTAGAACCGGCAGCCTCCCTCTGAAGCATGATGCTTAAGGAGGGCTTGGTCGCGGATCTCCTCAACGAAGTCCACCTCAATCCTATGGTTGTCCTCATTGTGGGTGAAGCTAACAGGTGATGGCCCTGAGAGCATTTCCACTCGGAGGGAGCGGAGGTGGATTTCAGCAGGGAGGACAGCTTCTGCCCCGTACACCAGCGAGAACAGAGTTCTCCCAGTGGCACGACTAGGAGTCGTGCGTAATCCCCATAGGACGCTGAGGAGCTCCTCCACCCAGGTTCCTCGCTTGAGGGCACTTGCCTCGAGACGACGTCGTATGCCTTGCAGAATTAGCCCATTAGCTCTTTCCACGGCCCCGTTGGTTTTTGGGTGAGCCACCGATGCGAAGCAAAGGGTGGTCCCAATGGAGTCGCAGAAATATCTGAAGGAGGAGGCATCAAATTGAGTGCCGTTGTCCACTGTGAGTTCCTTGGGAACCCCGAAGCGACACACAACATTCTTCCAAAAGAACTTCTGTACGGAACGAGATGTGATGGAGGCCAAGGGTTCCGCCTCCACCCACTTGGTGAAGTAATCCACTGCTACCACCACATGCTTGTAGCCCCCCTTGCCCGGTGGGAATGGTCCGAGGAGGTCCATTCCCCATCGGGCAAACGGCCAAATGATCGGTATGGTGCAAAGAGGGCTAGCAGGAGCGTTGTGGTTGGCTGCCATCCTTTGGCACCCCTCGCATGTCTTGAGGACGTCGAGGGCATCTTGCACCATCGTGGGCCAATAGAAACCTTGACGGAGGGCTTTGGCTGCGGTTGCCCTTGGCGCAATGTGAGAGCCGCAGAGGCCCTCATGCACATCAAGGAGAAGAGAAATGCCTTCTTCTCTTGTGACACACTTGAGAAGGGCGGATGCTCCGCGCTTGTAAAGCTTTCCTTCAATGATCACGTAAGCCTTGGCTTTGGAGTGTAGCCTACAGGCCATTACTGCATCCTCAAGCTCTTCTTCTCCCTGTATGCACTTGATGATGGGAGCCATCCAGGAGGGAGGAAGGAGCTAAGTCTCGTTGACCTCTGGGGTAGCTCGATCGACCACTACTTCCATCGATGGCGTTTTAACACTTCAAAGAAGACTTGGAGGAAGGGGTTCTCGAGAACTGCAGATGAGCCAAAGCGGTGATCGCTTTCGGTGATTATCTCCACGGGATCCGACGGGCTTCTAGTCCAAGCAAAGTGGCATTCCATCTTCCTCACTTTGTCCAAATATTTAGCCATTTTTGATCGAGGCATTGATATGTTTTATCCATCGATTGACAACCAACCGAATCCCTAAGATGAGAAGGTGTTGGACACCCATGGCCTTAGCAAGGCGAGACCCAAGAGTAATGCTTCATACTCGGCCACATTGTTGGTGGGGTTGAAGGATAAGTGGGTCGCATACTCAAGTGCCTTCCTTCCAAGCTTACTAAGGCGACACCGCACTTCCCCTCTGACGCTTGGACCCATCAAGTATAACGTCCAATGCTTGCTAGGGGTGTTAAGGTGTTCTTTGGTGCTTCATGGTCGATCGGGGATGCAGATCCATTCACCACGAAATCGGCAAGGATTTGAGATTTGATAGAAGTCCTTCCCGAGCTGAGGAAAAAGGTGCTAGCTGCGTGGCCCATTTTGCTATCCTTCCCTGTGGCCTCTTTGTTGCCCATCACCTCATTGAGGGGTAGCTTGTTGGAACAGTGATAGAATGTCCGAAAAAGTAGTGTGAAGCTTCCTTGAGGCCATGAGTAGAGCATAGCATATTTTCTCTATTTTCGTGTACCTTGTCTTTGCGCCGCCAGGGCTTCACGACATAATATACCGGTGTTGAATTCCTTCTTTCTCCTTGACTAGATGGCGCTCACCGCAACGGGGTTGCAATGAGGTATAGGAGTAGCACATCTCTGGTCTTGGACTTGTGAGGAGTGGAGGGCTGCTGTAGGCTTTTAGGTTCTCGAAGGCTTTCGGGCTTCATCGGTCCATAGGAAGCCTTCAAGCCTCACGAAGAATCTTGAAGAAAGGAGGCCCTTTCCGCCGAACGTGATAGGAAGCGCCCGAAGGCTGCCATGCGCCCATAAGTATTTGGACATCTTTGGTGGAGCGGGTGGTTCCATGTCAAGGATTGCTTGAATTTTTTCAGATTGGCCGATCCTCATTTGTGAGACCAGAACCCTAGGAGCTTTCCTCCTTTACCCCGGCGCATTTTTGGGGTTTAATTTGACGCGAACTTGCGAAGATTGGCGAATGTCTCTTGAGATCTTCAATATGCATTTAAGCTTGAATGCTCTTTTACGACAGCGTCATCGACATAAACCTCCACATTGCGACCTAGCTGGTCCTTGAGGATAAGACAAACGAGACGTTGGAAAGTGGCTCCAGCATTCTTCAACCCAAAGGGCATGCGCAAGTAGCAGAAAGCACCTATAGGGGTGATGAAGCTTGTTTTTTCCTCGTCTTCTTTCGCCATGTGGACCTGATGATACCCTGAGTATGCATCTAAAAAACTCATCAACTCACACCCAGCGGTGGAGTCAACGAGTTGGTCGATGCGCGGGAGTGGGTAATGGTCCTTCGGACATGCTTTGTTGAGGTCGGTGAAGTCGATGCACATGCGCCACTTGCCGCTAGACTTTTTTACCAAAACAGGATTAGCTAGCCATTCAGGATGCCAAACTTCCCGAATGAGGCCGGCCCTTGAGAGCTTGTCAATTTCATCTTTAATTGCCTGACACCGCTCTGAAGAGAGCTTCCGAAGCTTTTGCTTTACTGGTGGGCATCCAGGTCTCACCGCGAGGTGATGCTGGATCACCTCCCGAGGGATGCCGGCCATGTCTGACGGTGTCCAAGCGAACACGTCAGCACTGGATTTTAAGAATTTCACGAGCTCTTTCTCCACTTCTCTTGGGAGATCGACCCCGACTCTAAGAGACCGCGGGTCGTCTTGGCCGAAGAGTCGTACTTTGCGAAGGTCCCCCTCAGAGCGAGGCTTCAGACAGCATCTCCCTGGGGGGGATACGTCCTTGGCGTTCCCCGATGAGAGAAGTGAGCGCGCTCCTTCGTGTGGCTCCTTAGTCTCGAGGAAGTTGATGTCGCCGAGTCAGCTTGCCTGTGGTATAGGCGAGCTAAATCTTGATCGCCTCACGGAGATGACCCGAGAACTGGTATCTTTAAGCACAAGTAGTTTTGATGGACCGCTTGCAAGCGGTTGAGAGTTGCCCTTCCCATGATAGCATTAAATGGGGACTTGATGTCAACGACATCGAACTGGCAACTTCCGTTCGGTGATTTTCTGTGTTCCAAATGTCATGAGAGCTCGATCCTCCCAAGGGGTTGAATGGATTTTCTGGTATGAAGCCGGTGAGAGGCCGTCGGATGGCGGCGGGATCGTGATGATATCCTCCCGTGGCTCCCACAGTTCCTTGGCGTCTGCGCATAGAGTATATCTGCAGAGCTTCCTCCGTCGACAAGGATGCGGAAACCTCGCGATTGGATATTGTGGCGGTTAACAAGAGGGCATCATCATGAGGGAACCTTAAGCCTTTTGCATCCTCACCGTGAAGCTAAGGGGATGCTTGCCCACTTGGGAGGGGCGCTTTGAGAGCCACCCTCGACATTGACCTCCCGGGCGTACTCCTTTCGCTGGCGCTTTGACACATGCCCGGAGGCCGAGCCCCCTATTATGACGTTTACTTGTCTTTGCGGTGCTTGGAAGGGAGTTCCTGCTCGGCATCTTGCAGGTGCTGCCCGGGGGGTAGATCACCAAGGGCCTGTGCTGGGGGCGGTGGAATTGCCTGAAGAGGCATCGCCTCTGCAGCCGTGGGACGTGGTGGCGACTGCGGGCGCGCTCGGGGCAGCGTTTGAGAAGCTTCGCTATCTCGGTGACATCTTGGCGGCACTCATTTGTATCATGCCCACGCATCTTGTGGTAGGCACACGGCGTCCGTCTCCTTGATTTGGGTCACCTCTTTTTCATTGCGGCCTTCGCCGGTAGCGCCCTTCCGATGGGCTTTAGGCCCCGATTCCTTCTTGGGTCCTCTAGTGGAGTTGCCCCATGCTCCTGCGTGAGTCGTCGGTCATGACGAGGACTTTGGAGTCGCGTCTGCTACCGGATTGCTCCCTCCGGTCCTTGCCCCCCTTTCCGGAGGAGCCTTTTGACCTCCTCCCTGGGGAGGTGCCTTCATCTTGCTGGCGAAGTCCCTTCTTGGCCAGGTCATCTTCCTCTCCCCGGGCGTATTTTTCCACGACCTCGAAGAGCTCATGGGTCGTCCTTGGAGGATCTCTCCCAAGCGCGCGGTTCAGTTCTCCCGGGAGCAGCCCCTCTTTGCAAGCGTTGATGACCGTTGAATCTAGGGCATCTGCGACTTGGCTTCTCACTTTGGAAAAGCGCTTAAGGAATTCTCTTATGGATTCACCTTTTTGTTGCTTGATAGTAAAGAGCTGGTTGGGGAGCATAGGGCGCTTATAGCTTCCTTGGAAATTTGCGCTGAACTCTTCTCTCAGCTGATCCCAAGAATAGATGGAGCCTTTCTTTTGGTTGAAGAACCAGGAACGTGCCGTTCCGGAAAGGAACAGCGGGAGGCAGTTGCACATCTCTACTTCTCCCCCTCCCCCAGCTCGAATTGCCGTGGAGTATACTTCCAAGAATTGTATGGGGTCAGAGTCCCCATCGTAAGGCCCGAGGTTAGGCTGGCGGAACTTCGGTCGGAAAGGAGTTTTGAGATGTCTCTTGTGAGGATTCGATCTCGGGACGCCTGTCCCTTCGTTCGCGCGGTGATGGTGATCGCGCGGTGCGACGACGGCGGTGGCGGGGCTCTCCTGAGCTAGAAGAGCTAGATGCCCGCCGGTGGCGGCGATGGTGCGAGCGCATTGGCGAGTTGGAGCGCCCGCGCCGACTTGCAACTTGATCCGGCCGGGAGATTAGTGATTCAGCATCCTCTTCTTCATGGCGGCGGTGACCGCGCTCCTCAGCGGATTCGACTGGTGGCACGGGGACACGCCTAGTGCCTGCAGAGTTCATGCTCTTCTGACCGCCTCGGCCACAGCCTCCTTGATGTGAATCCTTACGGCTTGATGAGTGCACTCGGGCCATGACGGGTGGAATGGTCCTTCCGCCTGAAGGTGCTGGAGGGGGCACTGGGGGAGCAACCTTTGGCCTCATGGGCTCCCTAGTCGCCCCCGGCCATGTAGCACCTTGAGGATGGAGCTCAGCACTCACTGGGGGGAGTTGACTCACCATCTCCGGATGCAGGCGCATTTGCCCAGGCGGAGGAGCTTGGAGGGGAGGTCGCGGAGCACCCGTTCCAGGGGGTATGAACTCAGGCCTCGGAGGCTGGGGCGACGGGATGAATTGCAATGGAAAAGGCTGAGCTCCTCCCCATCCAGAGTTTGGCGGGTGCATTGGCCAGTAAGGAGCCCCGCTCATCACGCCGGCGTGGGCGGAGTGGAGGAGGTTGTAAGATGCCCCGGCCCTCCTCCGAGGAAAAATCCTCATGGCGGGCGGGGCCACTTGAATTGAAGGCGGTGCCGGGAGCGGGAGGCGTGCCGAGACCACCTTGGGAGTGCGAGCACGTGGCCATCATGTAGTCCACCACCGCTTTGCGGTTGCCTCCACCATTGCTTTGCAATTAGCGTCGAGCCCCCTGGGAGCGGTGGATGGCCACGAGTCAAAGAACATCTCGGGCCTCTTGCCTTGGGCCAGACACCACGTCGGCTGGTGCAATGGAGGTGGGGACGCCTGGCAGCCCGGGAATGCGCAGGACGTTGTCTGTCCCGGGATGAATAGCTCCGATCTCCGAAGATAACCCGTGCCTTGGGCTTCTTCGGGGGACGGACCGGTCGTCCGCGGGCTCCCTAAGCTCTGAAGTGAGAGGAGGCCTCGCGGACTTGGTGTACTTCTTGGTAGGAGCCATAGCCTTCTGTTGATCAGCTACGTCCCCACGGTCGGCGCCAATGTTGATAGTGTAAAACCAAACACAAGTGAGAGGGCGGATGTCGGCCGTGCTACGGGCCGTCGTCCACGAGAGTGGGCGTGACACGGAGGTTTATACAGGTTCGGGGGTCCGAGAGGACCGTCCTACTCCTGTCGGTGGCCTGCGGGGGCTGAGGGTTCCTCCCGGAGGCTCACCTAGTGACTTGCTTGTATGTATTGCTTAAGAGACCTCCCCCCCCCTTGAATGGAGGGATACATGGGGTATTTATAGGCTCCCCAGCCCGTACAAATGACCAAGATACCCTTGTGATGACTTCTAACCTATGAGTACAAGCGAGGGGTGTTACAGATCTTCGAGAGTGCAATGACATTTCTTGGATCTGTATCTTGCAGTGCCAAGGTGGGTCCCAGATCTAGGAGTGATGAAATATTTCTCCAACATATATATATATATATATGATTAACTGTCATATATATATATATATATATATAGTTAACCTGATGGCATGATAGGAGATAACAAAAAGGGCCGCGATTGCAGTACTTCCTTTTAGCAGTGTTCTACACGGAGTACTCGCCATGCCACAATGCACCATGGCCCTTCTTCTAATGGGATGGCTCTCGCAACCAAAAACGACAGACCTCACTCTCGCCTCTTCATCCCCACTCTACTCTCTAAAGTTCGCCCTTCATCTCATAGGAAGAAGGATCCTTGTCATCCTCTGCCTTCTCTTCATCGAGACACCTTCTTCGTCCCGTGGTTTCTCCTCGTGGCGATACTAGTTTTGCCATAAATCTGCGTCATCCTGATCCTCTGCCATACATAAGGAAATGTCGTTTTGTGTTAAGACAAGACTAGCATTATTATATCTAGCTAGAAATATTCACGACAAACAAATCAATCTAGAGCTTACATCTGCGTCATAAATAAATGCGTCCTTAGTGTTTGCAGATTCCTGTCGAGGAGAAAACATAATTTAGTACTGAATACGTTTGTAGATGTAAGGATCATCCTTGTAATCTGTGTACAACAAAATTCACATGAGCTTTCATATTTCACTAGATTAGTTAAGCACAAAAGAGAAGTAGACAGCAGGGGTAATTTCATACTTTCATGTGAATGTACTTTTTTTAAAAAATAAAATAAAAGGGCTGAATGTACCTGGGTTGTCGATCAAAGGTGCCTGCCTTCCATTTGCCCTTGTAGTTGGGGTTCTTAATTTTCTGAATACACAAAAAAACTCACGTCAGAATTTGTAATGCTCTTTCTGTTGGGTCGCGGGGTAGGCTACGATAGCTATAAACAAAATTTCTACCACGCAAACCAGGAAGCCAAGCAAGTAGATGATCACAGATCGTTACCACTAGGCCAGCAGAGCGGAAGAAGCGTCGGGCGACTGGTCCGACGAAGAAGCGTCGATGTAGTGGTCGAGTCGATCGTCGGCGTCCTCGTGAGTTGATCGTCTCCAAAGCACTCTCACAGTTCCTTGCGAAGATCGCGGATCGTCCTAAAAGCGCAACAACGTGAAGCGCCTCTATAGTATCCACACGTCCGGGGAAGGAACAACCGTCTTGCGCGGTGTGCTAGCACCAAATCGCCTGAGGAGGCTCTCAAGAAGATGGCGGCTAGGGTTTGATGAGGGCAACTCACGTCAACTCTTCTCTCCCAATGACCTCATGCATCTCCTTATATAGTGCTCGTGCGGATCCTATCCAAACACGCCACGAATCGTATTACGTCTTGGTTTGTTCAACCCGTTAAGTGTGTGACCCGTTAGGTTCATGTGTAGTTCGATTGTGACTCGGAAACCCTTTCCGCCCACGAGTCGAAGCGGTTCCTAGCGAGGACATAACGATTCTCGAATACACACAAATTATATCGGACGAACCTTAATGCAATATGATCTCTGACCAGGTCCTCATCACTTACGACTGTGTCCTATCTCTATCTGACCGGTTAGTATTTGATCACGACCAACTCGTAACTCCTTACGACTTGGTTTGACCACTCTGTGATTACGTTCGACCGATCTCGACTTGTTTGTATCTCCATACGACGGTCCGTAGTCTGGTCGAACTAACATTCTCTCATGTATTCTCCCTTTGCCTCACGATATCTGGTTGAACTCCGGTGAGATGTTACATCATCCATGGGTATTCAATGCTTTTTCGATCAGTATCGGATAACCTTATGTGGTCGAACTCTTGACCACCAATGGCATGGCCATGCACTTTCTTTATCCGACTACTTGAGGGCGAGAGATATCTCTCATGTTATGTTAGGAGGGCAAATCCTATATCCGACCAGTCATCCCTCTGCATGTTTCATAGCATACCCGAAAGCTACCTTTATAACCACCCAATTACGAGTGGCGTTTGGCAACCCCTAAGAGTGCTATTATACATGTAGGAAACCATGCTGATCTCAGGTCTAAGGATTATACATCATCGTTGCTTGAGACCAACTAACGACACATAGAATCATAACAATCTCAATAGTGTCCCAAGGTAGGTCTTATCCAACACTATGTTCTCTAACACGTGTCCACATTATTGATTCGATATCTCTATATAAATGACCGGTGAAACATGGTCATCAATCAATACATGTGCTGGTCGTAGAGTCACTAGTGTTCCGACCAGTGACTTTCGACCAAGGAAACTTTTAGAACGACATCATCATAAGTTAAAAAGAGCTTCACCAACAAGTCACATACTCGTTAATCTTCATGACTGATGATTCATTCAAGGAACAAGATAACATATTATCAAATATTATGAACATAATGAAATATAATCATCTCTATGATTGCCTCTAGGGCATATTTCCAACACTTTCTTCGATCCATCAAAAGATGTGGACAATATCGTAAGAAAATCTGCTTTGTGTCAAGGATGAACTCAAGTAGCAAAAGACAAACATTGATGCAGTTAAAAAAGAAGGGGAAACAAACATAAATATGTTCAAAGCAGATTTTCTTACGATATTGTCCACATCTTCTGATGGATCGAAGAAAGAGCTACACTAAGAACAAGAAGATGCGTGACCATGGCTCAAGAACATACATCGAGTTATCTTGGTGTATACAGTATTTTGAAAAATTTGCAAGAACATACCTTCTTCAATTCATTAAGCGATTTAGCTATCCTTTCCTCCAATGATTTTTAACAATTGCGCCTAAAAACCGAGCCTCAAGCACTCTTGATTCTGAACAATATGAACAAGAACATGGACCGGTTTAGCTCCAGTTGACAAAACAATTAACACAAATGTTGAATCTTGACCAACCGACCATTGCTTTAGCGATTAAAACCAATTCAGATTCAAGCAAGAGTGTCAAGTTTCACTGGTTTTTGCGTGCGAGAGGAGGTGGGACTCGGGTGGCTCGTCTGTGGGAGATGAGTCGACCTTCGCACTAGTTTTTGCGTGCAGGAGGGGATCGGGACTCGGGCACCTCGTCTGTGAGAGCAGAGCCGACCTTCATCATGCGAGGCGGCCTTGGCGGCGGGAGGAGGCTCGTGGCCGGGAGGTGCTGCGGACCGAGGAGGCGCGCGGACCGGGACTCCGGGAGGAGGGCGGACCGGGGCGGGCGGATCGGGAGGAGGCGCGTGCCCGGGAGGAGGGCGAGGGCGGCGGATCGGGAGGATGGCGCCGGGACCGGAGGAGGGCGGGAGGGACCGGAGCTGGGAAGAGGAGATCTGGATTCTGGAATGATGAGGGCGGCGGGCAGGACCGGAGCCGAGCTGGTGGGAGATCTGGTGGGACTTGAGGAGTCCGTGGGAGGAGGAAATTTGGGAGAGACTAAGAGACTAGAGAGCGGGTGGGCGGGCAAGGGGTGTAAACCAAAGAAGTTAGGGTTTTCTTTTTATATGGCGGAGTGTCGGCCAAGGCGGCAGTGCAGGTGGAGCTTACCCATGCCATGGCCTGCCATTTAGATGGGTAAGAAATCGTGCCCATTTTTATACCCGTGGGCAAAGCAAGACGCCCATACCCGCCTCCATTAGGGTATTTACCCACGGGTACGCGGGTAATCGGGCACAATTGCCATTCCTAGTGGTGTACTGGTCGTAGAACGGGATAACATCCAACGACCAGTATATTACGTAAGCGAAGTCTTACATGGACCAAAGGAAAGATACCCACAGGTACAGAAGTTGCTCTACAGCCTCCTTATGTCTTCAAGGAAGCTTAGGCATTACTTTCAGACCCAAAAAGTGGTCGTACCGATTGGATATCACCTTGGTCAAGTCCTTGGAAACAGGGAGTCATCAGGACGAATAACAAAATGGGCGGTTGAGCTAGGGGCGTTTGACCTCCATTTCATCTCACAAACAAAACAATAAAGTCGAGCAATAGCGTAATTCATTGCCGAATGGACAAACCCTGAACCCACCCAAGGGCCCGAGTACGAACACCACGATGAGTGGACAATGTACTTCGACGGTTCCTTGATGTTAAAAGGATCGGGGGCTGGAGTCGTCTTGATATCCCCTACTGGCGAACACATCAAGTACGCCATCCAGTTAAATTTTCTTGCCACAAACAATGTGGCAGAATATAAAGGTTTACTGGCAGGACTCCGAGCAGCTCGTTCGCTCGGGATTCGCAGATTACTAGTGAAAGACGATTCTCAACTAGTAGTGAATCAAGTAGGGAAAGAGTATCAATGCTCGAGTACCAAGATGTCATCTTATTTGTCCAAAGTACGGAAACTCGAAAAGCACTTCTTCGGTTTCGAGATCCAACATATTCCTAGAAAGGAAAACTTTCTGGCAGACCAGTTGGCACGGATGGCCTCCACGAGGTCGACCGTCCCGCCCGAAGTTTTTCTCGAACAACTCAATTCACCCTCGGTAGTCGAGCCTTCCGAGAACATACATGATTCTTTACAGGTCGTACAAACCGATCAAAGGAACATGGATGCTCCATAGGTCGTTGACGGTTGGCGCTGTCACGATCAAGGTAGAGACTGGATGACATCGATCTACAATTATCTTCAGCATGACATAATTCCGGAAGATGATGTAGAGGCTGATCGTATAGCACGAAAAACCAAATCATACACTCTAATTGAACGTACCTTGTATAAACGAGGATCTCACGGAGTGTTGATGAGATGCATATCTCAAACGGATGGCATTAAGTTGCTAACGAAATCCATGAAGGAGTGCATGGAGCACATCATTCCTCTGTAACACTGGTCGGTAAAGCCTTCAGGCAAGGATACTACTAGCCAACTGCCCTTTATGATGCGAAAGAGCTTGTGACGAAGTGTGTACAATGTCAGTTCCATAGCCAACAAGTACATCAGCCGGCACAAGCCTTACAAACAATTCCTCTTTCTTGGCCTTTTGCAACTTGGGGACTGGACATTCTGGGACCTTTCCCAAGAGCACCCGGGGGCTTCGAATTCCTTTTCGTCATGATTGAAACGTTTACAAAATGGATCGAGGCCGAGCCTGTTGTTAAAACAATAACTGAGGCCGCTAAGAGATTTCTAATGAAGAATGTGATCACACGATTTGGTGTACCCAGTCGTATAATCACAGACAATGGTGTCCAATTCTCCAGCAGTCAATTCCAAGAATTCTGCGATGAACTTGGCGTCAAAGTTCATTTTGCTTCTGTTGCTCATCCGTAGAGCAATGGGGCAGTTGAGCGAGCTAATGGTATCATTATGCAAGGGATCAAACGCCGAGTATTCGACCGCTTAATCAAGCGGTCGAGCTTGGGCTCAAGAACTCCCGCTCAGTATTATGGGCGTTCGAACCACGACCAGTCGTGCGACCGGTGAAACGCTATTCTTTTTGGTTTATGGTGCTGAAGCCATGCTTTCTCTAGAACTCAAAATTGGCTCTGCTCGAACTGATCGTTTTAATGAAAATGATCAGAATGAACGACGACTTGACGACATCAATTTCCTTGAAGAACGACGAAATCAAGCCCTTGTACGATCAGCAGTATATCAACAAGCCATGCGAAGGTACCATAGTCGTAAGGTGCAACCTTGCAGCCTTACTGTAGGTGATCTGGTTCTCAGAAAAATTCAGAATCAGGCTAATCGCAACAAGCTTTCTCCCAAGTGGGAAGGTCCTTACACTGTGGTCGAAGTCACCCGACCAAGCTCTGTTAGACTCGTCATGTCGAACGGGCAAATTTTGTCAAATTCTTGGAACATTGATCAATTGCGTAAGTTTTTTGTATAATTATTTTGTACTTTATTTCAATTCTTGATTTAGTATATTCATTCTTTTGTTTTCGACAAGTGATACAGTTTATATATCTATGCCTATATCCTGGTCATCTATTATTGTTGTTTAAAATGGTCGGAGAAGACAATTTTTCTCTCCGATATACTTTATCGGGATCTTTGTTACTCTTTGGCAACGACATCAGTGTCATACGCTGTATAGGTCCTAGTCGTGATCATTCCATGAATGATTCCACGCACGACCATACGAGTAAACAGAGCATAATACAAGCAACGATGTATAGTTCATTATGCTATTAAGATCATGAAGACTATATTTCTTCATTTCAACATTCTGTTCTACTCTCGTTTGGCTACTGGTCGGGACACGGAAAGCCTCCTAGTCGAAGTCTCTCCTTTTTTTGCACGTGGTCCTGCCCACTGGAAGGAGCTTCCTAGCGACGGTTCTTTTCTTACGATCCTCGTTGCCAATCGGACTTGAGCTTGAACACGTTTTGCAAAATGTTTTTCTATATCTTCTATTCTTATCAGTTTTTTCCGACCAGTTTTAGGTCGTATATATAAATACGATCACTTCTCTTCAATTGCATACATTCTTGCATTTTTCTTATGTCAATACAACAAGTCTTTTTTCCGACCATGTACAACTTTTGATTTGTATTTCGATCATGACAAACAAGGATCTATAACTAGACGAACTCATAAGCTGGTTCCAACCACAGTGATTTCCTAGTATTGCTACGATCAGTTTTGTCTTCATATCGGCACATACCTTTAAAACAATGGTTTCGACTTTCATTCTCTATCTTGGCTACCTGCTTGTATAGTAAAGTTCTTCTACTATAAAACAGTCGAGGGCTAGGAGGTATACGAGAATTTTAAAAGTCAAACGGGATAAACAAAAGCATTGTTGATGACATAAAATGTAAGTTTTATACATTATTTTTCAATATTCTTACATTTGCAGGGACCTACTCTCGAAATATCTCTAGGTTAATTACTGTTTGATGGAGATCCGACCTCCATCTCTTCTACAACTTTATCTCCGAGTAGCCTGAGTTCTTCCATGAACTTGGTCGCCTCCTCAGATGGGCAGTTGAAGTCATCTTCAACAGCTTGGAGATCAATGGAGGGGTCGGAAGCTTTCAGTTTTGCCAAAGCAAAACTAACTCCACTAGCAACGCCTGTTTTCATGGACTGGACATAGTTCTTCCGAGTAGTCTTGAGCAGATTTTTAAGATCCTCTAGAAGTTGACCCAGATAGTTCATTTTCTCTACTGGATCTCTTAAAGAAGGCAGACTTGATCCTGATCCCATATCAAAGATCATCTTGTTCAAAAATAGAATCTTTTCATGAATACTTTGCACAAGAGCCACCTCTTTATCCTGCTCAAATTTCAGAGTCTTCTCTGTTCTGTCCAAAGCTTGTTTTTGCTCTACAGGAGTGAAGCAGGTGATAAGCACAAACATAATTGAAGGAAGATAATAAGTCAAGATTACGACATATTACCTTCAAATCTTTTGTTAAGTGTTTCATTGCTGTCGTCGCTTCGGTGATCGACCGGTCCCTAGCTTTAATTCCTTCTTCAAGCAGAGCTGTCTTGGCTTTCTCAGCCATGGTCTCTTCTTTTATTTTCTCCAAATCTATCGAATACGATATGGGAGAATAGTTAAAAAAGAGCAAAGTTTTGAAGAAAGGAAAAAAAATGTTAAGTGGGAAGTTCTTACTTTCCAATTCGGAGTGTTTTCGCTCCAAGTCCTTAATTCGCTGGGTCAGTCCTCCGACCACAAAGAAAGTTCTCGACAGGATCTTTGTACAAATAGTATTTTTTTCTCTTTAAGTTCCTTGTAAACTTATGAGAAGTACTATGGAACTGGTCGCAGATACTTACCCGGATCGCCAAATCATTATAACCGCCAAATATTGAATCAAGATGCATTTTGATTTGATGATCCGATATTTTTCCCCATGCCTGGTCAAGCTCCTTATCCTCGATAAATCGGGAGCAAAAAGGGAACTTGTCAGGTTGAGAAGGATTACCAACATTGGTCGAAACCGGTTGAGGGCCTTTAGGGGCATCTACCTCCGCAGAAGGAGTTAGAACTACCACTGGATCCAACTCGACCGTTGGCCTTGACAC
Organism: Phyllostachys edulis; assembly: GCA_036346405.1. NCBI lineage: Eukaryota > Viridiplantae > Streptophyta > Magnoliopsida > Poales > Poaceae > Phyllostachys > Phyllostachys edulis. Next base: position 61,519,545 of record CM070546.1, on the reverse strand, counting down.
CTGCTCGGGGGCTTCTTCGACCACTTTTTCCTCAGGAGTTCTATCCTGGGAAGCACTCTGGTCAGGGATCTCCACGAATGTCTGGTCCTCAGGAAGGTTCTGATCGGAAATGACCGGAACACCAGAAGACCTATGCAAAGCAAATAAGGGAAGTTCAAAATCAAATCATCAAGAAATTATTAGAGGTATGCGCTTATACGACCATTTTTCATTTGTACATACCTGGTTAGTTTTCGAGATTTGACTTTGAATCGCGGAAGGGTAAATTCTGTGTTGTCACCCTTCCTTTTCTTTTCTCCTGCTTTTGTCTGTTCCAAACTGACAAAGTTGGTTAAACCTGTTGCATCATCCAACAATATGTCGGAAGCGATGTCCTCGATCGGCTCGTCGAGGTTTACGTCCTTGACCATCTGGTCGGGCGAAGTGGTTTCACCAACCTCCGCACCGATTGTTTTAGTAATAATCGCCTGCCGTTAAATCAACGGCCGATGCAGGGTTTTCGACCTCCTTGATCACGCATCGCGGCGGCCTTGACCTTCTCCACCTGAACCAATAAACGAATTTGGTTAGGTGATGAAATCTTTTATCTAAACTACATATATATTCATCTGAAATGTTCTATTACCTCGGAGATTCATCTTCTTCCAAAGGCATCGAGCACTAATCGGTCGGAACCACGGTGGGATGCTGACCCTCACCCTGAGTAATTCGTAATCCGACCAGCTGCAGAAATAGAACATGATCAAAAATCTGATCGGAGAATATGTGTACATGATAAAAGAAGTTTTTTTGATTATTTACCTTAAGCCTTGCTAGTTTCTCTTCAGCAGGAACTATGGCCAAGATCTCGGGGAATCCGGCCTTTTGACTAGGCTCCCCAGAGCAGATCAGCCTGATCCGCTCTCTGATTTCCTCAGGAGAAAGGGCTTTAAAAAGCAAAAGAAATAATCGCAGATTTTAAGGTAGTACTATAATCAAATAACAAAATACTGGTCGGAGTTTCTCTCGAAGACTTACCACCTCCTGAGATAGCTTCATCACGACCAATGGACCAAATCAGGGAATGAGTCCGAAGCTTCAGCGGGCTAATCTGGCGCTTGGTGAAATCCCTCACCACATGCCAAGAGGTCAAGCCCTTGACTCGCAGGTCGTAGATGGCATCCACCCATCTTCCGATCACCCCTGTCTTCTCCACGGTCTTTCTCCACTTGGGGTTTTCATTCGCTCTCATCCCGGCGAAGTAGAGGTCATCATCCCTCGTAACCGTCATGTAGAACCAGTTCTTCTTCCATGACGACCACGAGGATTTCGAGTACATATGAATGTACTCATTGGCCTTCCCATCGTGAAGGCGCAATGTACATTCTCCGGGAGTCTCCGTGGTTCTCCCCATCACCATTCGGTAGAAATACCTGAAGAGCCTCAAACTCGGAGGCACTCCCAGGTATGCTTCACACAAATATGTGAAGATACTGATATTGGCGATGGAATTTGGAGCCAAATTCACCAATTCCACCCCGTAGTACTCAAGAACACGGAGAAGGAATTTGTGTACCGGCAGCCTCAGCCCGCATTCGATATAGGCGAGGAAAACAGGGATTTCCCCGTCTTCACGGCTCGGAAAGTGCTCTCCAATCGCCAGTCTCCATCTGATTAAATTCTTGTCCGGGAGCATCCCAACCTTCTCCAACGCCTCAAGCTTTTTCTTGCTCAATTCCGAAGGCAACCATTTCGTGATTTGCTCCGACATGATGAAAATCCTCAAGGATGAGTAGTAGTTGTAGGAGGTTTTGTGGTCGGAAGAACAAGAAAAGAGGACTAAAGATTTTTTTTCTCAGCAAAGGGGATCAGAAAGGGGATCTGGAAGCGTAAAAACTCCAAAAGGTCTAGCGATGGGGATTTTATAGCCTCAGATCTTTAAATTACGATCGGAGGTTACCCACAAAAGTCTAAACGGCAAAAAGCTTCTTTTTCGCCCAACGGACAGAGGAACTCTTCGATTCCCAAGGCAAGTTCTCAACTTTAAAATGAACACAGACCACCTCGAATGTCACATCATTAAATGGGGGTCTGCCCGATACAACCTCATCAGAAGAAGGTGTTCACACGACCTGTTCATTTAAAGTTCGGGGGCTAGCTGACGAGGATTAAAACCTCTATGTATTAATTTAATACATAAAAGACCATACGTCTTCATGGTCGTAACCCCTAAGGCTAACGACCTCACTGGTCGTGAGGATTCCAGAGGTTACACGATAGGTACCCTGGTCGGACTAGGCTTCACCGGTAGTCGCTCTAAAAGCTATGAACGGCATTTCTTACCGTATGATGAATAGAACACGTGCTAAATGTTCCATACCATGCGATGATATACAAGACACTGACAATAAACCACCCTACGGTTAAGCTTTTCACAGGTACTTAACCGCAAGGTAGTTAACACATTGTTAACTGCATTGAACTTCCGACCAGTCGTAACGTTTCGCTAGGGACGCCTTCTCCAGGAGTAACTGCCGCCTTTTCAGGAGTTATTTAATGATGGAACGCAGAAGACGAGGAGACAACAGAAGACACACAGAGCAAGGCAACACAGAAGCCAAAGCAGTAGCAAGGAAATTAGTCCTTAAGCCTGATTACTTTGCCTAGCATCCAATACATTCGGTGTAATTAGAGATAGTCCCTAGTCGGGTCTTGTAATTCCAGTTCATATTAATAAAGAGCAGCCCCCATTCTCTCCCAGGATACTCCACGTCATTTTCCCCTTTTTATTTCGTAAGATCGGCGACTCGATCGTCGACAGTTGTCATGGAAGCTTCTAAATGCTTTTGAAAAGCAAATGAAAGGAAAATGGATTTGGACTTGGGCGAAGTGGTTTGCTTGGCTGGTGCAATGTTTATGCACGGACTCAATCCTGGGTAATGTTGAGGTCTAGGGGTTTGTGGTGGTCGCCCAAGTCAATTGAGGATCGGCCTTTGAGCGATCCTTTGCTAGGCCTATAATGGGCTATACCTCACCGTACAACCACATGTCTCCAGAATGGGGCGTGGGACCTGGCCAACTAATTTCAAAGTTCTACCACAGTTGTTCCACTTGGATGTGTGGGAGGTCTTCTATGGCCTATGGTCTTTCATAACCTATGTTTCCCACTGGCGCAAGAGGGGGCCCCGATCCTGCGGATTTGTATCCAATGGAGGCGAAACCTTAGCGAGGAGGGCGTGGTGGAATAATGGATTGTAAAGGCCTTGTCATGAGCTCTAGACCTCTTACCTTCTAAGAAGGAGAGGTGGCATTGACGAATGCCGGACAAACTAGAGAAATCAAGTCATGTGGGTAAAGTGTACAACCTCTGCAGAGTGAAAACTATTCGAATAGCCGTGTCCACGGTCATGGACGTGCTGGCAAAAGACTACTCAAAGTTAGACTTGGATTTGTTTTCAAAATGTTTTGACAAACTGGTTTTGGGATTTCTATCCCATGGGTTGGGTAGGGAGCCTTGTGACAGGAGGGTATCCTTCACCATTTGATGATGAATGCTATCCAACTGAAAAAAAAGGAATTGGTAAATGAATTTTAGTTATTGTATAACTGCCTTGGAACTTAGTACGTGTATTTGAAAGAAACTTGGCTCTACGCAAATCAACCATATTATGCCTTCCCTTTGATATCCATTATGCATGTCATTCTGTTATTTGACAGGTGTAACTTGTGAGCACGGTGGTTGTGCTCATTCTTGCTTGATTGATGAATTGAGCAGGAGAAGACTTCTGTGATGATGATGAGGACCAGATCAATTAGGCCACACCCTCCAGCCAATTATCTGTGGTGTATTGGATGGACTTGGTTTTGCTTCCGCTGTGTATTCTTGCTTTGTTATCTTGGCTTGTAAGCAACCTTGTAATTAACTCTTTTGCTGTTAATAAAGTCTCTCGTGGATGTATGTTACCACTCGTGTTTGCTGTGTGAACCAGCCATTGATCCTTGGGACTGGTTCGGATCACAGGAGGGATTAGACTTCTCCAAGTCCCATGACCTCCTCGGGTTGGTCTCTGGACCTCCCCCAGGTCTGGTCGTGGCTCTTGGGGAGGTCCTGAGCCTCAAGACCTCCTCGGGTCAGTTCCCTGGACCTCTAGGAGGTCCGGCTGGACCTCCTGGGAAGCCGAGGAGGACTGCCCGAGAGGTCCTTGGGACCTCCTAGGAGGTCCTGGTGGACTCCCAGGGTGGTCTTGGAGGACCTCTCGGGTGAGGCCTCTGGCCGGGTCGCCACACAAGTCCCTTTAGTTTTTCAGCTCCGATGTGTGTGCACATATCCATGTTGGTTTCTCCCTCCATGGGGATGTTTAAATTCGGTATGTCTTTTCTGAAAGTTTCATATTGGTGCCAGGTCTCAACTGGCTCCCCTTCTGGTTCTAGGGAACTTCGGTGATCAGCTGTGTCAAGTCTTTCTTATCCTTTTTTTACCAGACGTCCCCGGCTACTTGGGATTTGAGGGCCGGAGTTCTCGTCCTTTTATTCTGAGGCCTCTAGACGAGATTAGGGATACATTCAATTTTCTTTGGTATTTCAACCCCCTTCGGTGCATTACGTTCAGGCACATGCGACTTAGTCACGCTCTTCAAATCACTAAAGTGGTCACGCAGTTGATTCGCTAATGCTTGCAAATCAATTATCTTCTAGACTTCTCTATTTGCTTCACTAGTGCGCGGGTTATGTGCATAGTTTCCCGTGGCTTGCCACGTTATTCCCCGATATTTTTCATCAAATGGTTGATTTCCTCTCCCTAATGATGAGAAACTATCCTCATCAAATATACTATCAGCGAATCGGACAGTATGCAAATCTCCCGTCATAGAGTTCAAATACTTGATTATGGATGTTGTCTCATAACCAACGTATATCCTAGACTTTCGTAGAGGGCTCATTGCAGTACGCTATGGTGGGGGTATAGGTACATAAACTTTGCACCCAAATTTGCGAAGATGAGAAATTTTCAGTGCTGACCCTTGCGCTAGTTGCATAGGTGAATGGATGTTATATGCCGACGGTCTAAAATTGATAAAAGTTGTTGCATGCAGGACTGCGTGTCCCCAACATGTAGTTGGTAAATTACAATTTTGCAAAAGTGGTCGGGCAATAAATCTAATTCTTTTAATTAATGCCTCTGCTAGTCTAGTTTGGGTGTGGACATACGGAACGGAATGCTAAACGTTAATTCTCGTTGCCATGCAATAACCATCAAATGTCTTTGGAGTAAATTATTTGATGTTGTCCATTCTGATGGACTTCATATGATGATCAGGGAAATTATTTTTAATTTTAATTATCTGCAATATTAGCTTTGCAAAAGCGTGATTTCTCGTAGACAATAAACATACGTGCGACCATTCCGAGGAAGCATCGATGAGCACCATAAATATCTAAATGGTCCTGACAGGGGCTGTATAGGACCGCGAATGTCTCCCTGGATATGGTCTAGGAATACAGAGGCTTCATACTTCACTTTCAAATAAGAAGGTCTAGTAATTAATTTCTCGGTGGCACATGCGGGGCACACAAAATCTCTCTGATTCGGTAAATTCTTTACATTGATATTATGTTCCTATGAATTGTTAATTATATTTCTCATCATTCTAAGACCTAGATAACCTAATCTATCATGCTAGAGACAGAAAAGTTCAGACCTTCTAAATACGGTTTTCATGGCAGTATAGGCTGCGGGTGCCTTAATATTAGTGTAGTATAGCCTAGTTTCATATGAAGGAAGTCGTTCTAATACCTTTTTTCACTTTCTTCACACTTTGTAATGAGCATGTATTTCTTACCACACACTTCTTCAGTCTCTATGTGGAAACCGTTAGCGCGAATATCCTTAAAACTTAGGAGAGTTCTAGTCAATTCTGTGTACAACAAGGCTTCTTTAATGACCAAAGTTGTGCCCATCGAAAGTATAATTTTGACCCTTCCTAAGCCTATTATACAAGTATCACTGCCCGTGATTGTCGTAAGACTGTCAGGATTCTTGCTTATCGACTGAAAGAATTTCGGTATTCTCAATATGGTATTCGTTGTGCCGCTATCCGCTAAGCACACTTTCTCCATAGGGCGTCACACGCGTTCTGATACTTTAAATACCAGAACATAACTTGCTATTATAGATATGGGAAGAAGATATAAGCCTTTCAGGACTTATCACAAGCATTTAATGTTTTTGCTCTCCTAGAGCTTATAACCATAATTCAAAGAATAAAATAATTTAATGTTCCATCACAACCACAAACTACAAGTGACTATAAAAAGATCTAAGTGCAATGCGTGCACTAGATCGAATCAGCGAAGTACTTAGAAACTTATGCCTCTACCTACTCCATAGTGATCTTCTCCTCTTGGACAATTACGGCTGCGGCCGTTGCGATGTTCAAAGGAGGGGTAATGGGGGCTGCTACTGGGCTATTCACATCCATGAGTGCATCTAATGACTGTGGGGTCCTTCGTACCTGCAATGGTGAGGTGTGCCTCATGTTGTCCTTTGCCGTCCTTTGCCCTTCTTCTTAAGCCTTTGGCTTGACCCTACGGCCCACGACCTTACCCTTCTTGCCCTCTCCTTTGTGAGAGGTTTCCTCACCTTGCAGCTACTAGCATTGGTTTCATGGCTAATATTTCTACTAGACGGTTGTGAGATGTGAGATGTAGTTCTTCCTTAGAACACCATCTTGAGCTTCTACAACTTGCATGATGTCAATCAATTCGGCATACTCCATGTAGTTGTCTCGACGATAGTTGTGTGCGGATTGCACCGCATTCGGGTGAAAGGTAGAGAGAGTCCTCTCAATCGTCTGCTCATCAGTGATTACCTTACCACGGAGTTGAAAACTAGTACAAATTCCATGCAAGACAGAATTGTACTCTCCAACGGTCTTGAAGTCAGGAAAACGCAATCGGGTCCATTCCTACTCTGCCCGAGGAAGAATGGTGTACTTCAGCTTCTCAAACCACTTTTTCAGTGCAGTCTACAAAGCTAGTGCGTTCTTCTCCGCCATATACTCATTCTTGAGTGTTAGCCAGACCCGATTAGTAGCACAGAGCTTCTTGGCCCCAAGTACAATCTCAACGTCGAAGGCCCAAGTCAAATGATTCTGGCTGTGCTGGACCAGCTCTTCGAACTCCTGGTTCATGATGCCAGTCATCTACACATTTATGCAAAGTGTTCATAAAATTACTGCTGGTAATTTGCATAAAATGGTTGCAAGATTCCCATAATGTTTTCATATTTTTCTATGCATTTATCATGATTTACTGCTATTTTCAATGATTAAAAGTAATATAAACAATCACAGATATTCAAAACACTAAATATAATATATAAATTGCATAGAAATAATAATAACAAAGTTAAACATGCTTTAAATGCTCAAAAGGATTCATAAATTGAATTCCCGATGCCCTTTTCTGCTGTAATATGAATTTCTAGAGAATTCCATATTTTCCAAGGGCTAAAGCACTAATTTTCAGTTTTGAGAAAATTTCCCACGCTATTTTAGAAATCCCGAGGGCCTTTTGCAAAATTCAAGATTTTTTTCCTTTCCTTTTCTTTTCCCGATTTTTCTTTGGGCCGGGTCCATTCAGTCCATGTGGCCGGGTCAAAGGGGTGCCCATGTGAAGGTGAGGCGTGGGCGGTTCGACACGTGATGAGCGGCGATCGGCGTGGCGCGACCGCGAGAGCCAAGTATGCGCAGGCCACGGCAGCGACGCTGTCGTTCGGGGAGGCCGGGGCACGAGGTAGCCAGTATGATCGGCAAAGAAGCGCGGTGTGGCCGTGCCGATGGTGCGAAAGCGAAGATGGTGGCGCGGCGGCGCGGCGGCGGCAGCGGCGTGCACGTGTGCTTGTGCGGGGCGAAGCGCGTGTCGGTGGCGGTGTTATGCAAGCGCGCTGGCATCAGTCGCTCGGCCGACGGCAACTCGCCTGTGCAGGGGCAACTGTGCATACAAGCGCGATGGTCGGGGCGCAGTGTGCACGCGACTTCGGGTCGACGGCAGTGCGACGCCATATTTTCTTTCTTTTTTGTGTTCATGCAATCTATCATCTACAGTGCAATCGACATCTACTCTTTCAGACAACCTACCAATCGGCTTGGCTGGCGACTTTAAGTCGGCTCGTGATAGATTAGAGCGGATTTATACCGTAGGAAATAATCTAGAAAACCAAATTTGTGGAATTGAAAGCGATTTAGAAAATGAGATTCAATCTATGAGCGTCATGTTTCGACGGTTACCTTTTGATCCGAGTAAAGAAGGCCTAGAGGTAGGCCGGAATCGATCGTGCTGATAACATGTTGAGGAACCGTCACTGGCGAGTCCAGTCCGATCGATCACCTCGTAGACAAACGTAGAATCACACATAACAATGCAAGAACAAATAGTAAATTAAACACAGAGATATGGGGAGACTTATTTCTTCTCTTTATTTCTCTTCTCAAAAGCACGTACAATGGTCGGGGGTCATTTCCTATATATAGTCTAGATGTGGATGAGGAGCCCACCATAGACCAGGCCTGCAAGGCCTGGGCCCAGGTTTTCTAACAGTATGCACGCTCGCCCCGTATAATAGAGGTGGGAATGGATGGATATCCAAGTCCAACTAAAGAGGTCCAATTCAAATCCAATCAGATAAGGACCAAATCCCATCCAAAACCAACTCCAACTCCAACTCCACAAGATCCAGTCCAGTCCAATCCAATCCAATCCAATCTCTACAGGTCCAAGGTCCATCGAAATGTCCAATTAGGCCGACATGGACGAACAACACAACACGCTTGTGAGCAGGAACAATGGCAAGGGGTCGAAGCTGGAGTGCCTGAGGCTAAGCCTGTCAAGGGCACGGGGAGGAGCGCCGTCAGCGAAGGCTCGACCGGGCGGCGATAGCGGCGGCAATGGCGCCAACACGTTGCCGCACCGGCTGTCGTCGCTGTCCTCGTCCCCCGCATCGCCTCCGAGCTCGTGCTCGTCGTCACCACTGACCTGGAGGATGAACCAGCGGTAGGAGAAGAGGCCGCTGCCGGTGGGAGAGGAGGAGGATGCCGCCGGTGGGCGAGGAGGAAGAGGAGGAGGCCGCCGATGGGAGAGGAGGAGGAGGAGGAGGACGTCGTGGGGAGAGGACACCGCTGCCACCTCTGGGGATGGAGAGGTTGAGGATAACATTGAGTCCAACGAGGTCCAATGGATACTGGACATTTAATAGTTGCTATCCAAAACATATCCAATGCTTATTGGACCTTATGCGGATGGATATCCAAATCCAAAGAAAGCCGTGTCCAAGTACGTCCAATGCAGACCAAGTCCAATTGGGCTTTGGACTGCCCAGGTCCAATACCGCCTCCACCCGTATACGTAAAAAAAAATTATTACGGGAAGGGGCGGAGCCAGGATTTAGTGACGAGGAGAGCCAAATAAACTATACAATGTAACTTCATTTTAGGAGTCAAATAGCACTGACAACGATAACATGCCTTAAAATATATAGAGTTATAGTGTAAATTTGTCCAAGCACGAGAGAGCGTGACCCCCTGCCAGCATCCCTCTGCCCCTGCTTCCGTTATGATCACATGCTGACATCGGTCAAAACATTTGCACCGCGCGCCGACATGCCAACGACTCTCAGTTCTTAACGATTTGTCGAAAGGGATCTGCTCGTACGCGTAACATTAATGCTCCCTAGCTAAACGACTCTCAGGCAAATGGGCCATCGTCTGCACGTACGCACGGATGCCTCCAAACTCAAAATCGATCGGCGCCTGCGAACACACATGCATGCAAGTGCAAGGTATAGCCACGTACACTACCTTTCATGCATGGGGGCTCCAAATTGATGATAACACGACGCGGGCTCCTTTTGACTTATCAGTGACAGGGGCGGGCAGCAGGGGCGGACCTCCTACTCCCGGTATCCCCCCCCTCTCTTAGCACCGGCGTCGGAGAAGAAATAGGGTAGAGGAGCGGGAGCTCGACTGTTCGAGGCTTCGACGTTCGGCTGGGCGTTTGGACCGGCCATCGCATGATGCGGTAGTGCCCAACCAAATGACCGAAAGCCCGAAACGCCGTCTCGTCCGGAGTTACTCCTGCTTCCGGTCTCCCTCACGTCATCACCCTCAACTCTCAAGGTCTCACTGCCGAAATCCTAGACCCAATCGAGGCATCAAGCGAGTGCGGGCGGGGCGAGGCGTCCAGCCCGGGATGGGTGAGTGTAGTATTATGCAAGGTAAGACTGATATCACAAGATGAAGTATTCAGTGGTGCATTATTCTTTGTGTTTAGAGCTAAAGCGACATTAAAAAAGAACAGATGTAGTATTAGATTCATGGAACTGAAGAGTCCTTTCTCTCGAGCCAAAGAAAAGAAAAATAACCTGAAGATTAATGATGCGGTGAGCTAGTGATGCGAATCAGGAGATGCGTCCAGGCAGGCCACGTCCTGGCTCTGGCGAGTTCCCTCGTCTTGGGCTAGGTTTTTCTTTCTTTCCTAATGCTATTTGCGAGGGGGCAAACTCGAATAGCTTAGGGCACACACATGCCATCATGTGCAGTTGAGGTTGATGGTATCTTTGTCAATGTTCCCTGAAACTCTTGCCCAGCATCATCTGTCGTTTGTGATTTCGGTGAACGTGTGGAGCCATCTTGAATCATACGGGGGCGTGATTGGCTTGTAATTAAGAAGACTAACGGTGGACGGTACGTACCTGGGATTGTCAAATGATGTTACCGACAATATATAATCTTTGAACAATGATACCATTAGTGTTTCATCCGCCGGACTGGTCTGGGTTTAATAACTATATAGAAAGGTGTTGCAAGGTACGTAAATACATATTCTGGAAGCTTTGATTCATTCTCATTCGTGTACGCGCTGTCGTGATGAACGATTGCGAACACCAACTGACCTGAATACACATACCCAGTCCGGCACGAGCCGACGCGGCCGAACCCCACAAACGACGAGAGTAGTAGAGTACCCCCGGCCGAGGGCCGCGCGCGTTCGTGCAGAAAACGGCCACGCACGCGCGAACAGAGCAGGAAAAGGGGGCTATGTAGGGATGGCAATGGGCCATTCCTCGACAGGGAGTGGTGGAACATATCCGTTCTCGATAGAAGAAAAATCACTATTCCCTGTCTCCGTCTCTGTTCTGATATGCTATTCTCCTCCATTCCCTATCCCTGTCGGGTTATCGGGGCCTCATAGGGACCCAGACTCAAAAATTGGATCTCCAACCTCTCCTATACATACACACTTAGAGACGACATAATCAGTATTACAAATGATTTAAACAGTACTTATCAGTGTTCCAAATAAATAATTCCAACAATATTATTAAAGATGGTGTCCCAACTCCCAAGAAAATATACAAGCAAACCCTTAAAGATTTAAATAGTGGGGTAGTGAACTAGTGGCCCACATGTCATAGAGTTATCAGGGGCCATGCGTGTAGCGGAGATGGAGAGTAGGGGAATGATCCAGATCCTGCTTCACCTGATAAGGAATTGTATTTGTATATTAGTATCCTCGTGGGAAAAGAAATAGCTTCAACCCCAACTTCTAATAGATAAATTCCCTGTTAGAAAACAGAGAATAGTGCCATTGCCATCCCTAGCCATGTGACCACACGCAGGGGCTGTCCCCTACGACTCCGAGGGCAGAACGGACATTACGCCGCGGCTCAAAGCCTCCGTTCGGCGAGCCTCTCGCCGTCCGTTCGGCGCTCCTCGGGGACACGCGTACGGCGGGATTTGACCGCCCTGAACAGGGACACGCAGTGGCATTTTCTGCCAATAAACGCTAGCCTCGAAGCTGTTTAGTCCAGCGGTTGCTCTATAAGTGCAGCCACGACGCTGCTCTGTTCGCCCCATCCATCCTCCGAAGCTCGAACTGCGAGCGAGCGAGCGAGAGAGAGAGAGTAGTTCTGTGAAGAAGGAGAAGAACACAATGCGGCGCATCGCGCTGCTGCTGCTCGTCTGCGCGGCGGCGCGCGCCGCCGCGACCGTCACCGACGGTGAGAGCTTGCTTGCATGTTGCAAAATAGCATCTCTGTTAGTTACTATTATATTCGCTGCATGATTTGTAGGAGCACTAAGTATAACTGCGAATTGAATTCTAATCATGTCAGGAGATTTTCTCCCATCGTTTTGCTGTTAATTCTTGCTGCCCAGACGCCTAGTACGTGAGAAACACTCCGTATCAAGTTACTGTTTCTGAACCAAAAACTCCATATCTTGTTACTGTTCTTCTTTTCTTTTCTTTTCTTTTCTTGTCATTTTCACTATTGATTTTAAGGTGCTGTAATTGGATTGCATAAACGGGAAGGTTAACGCACGAGACTACGAGGGCCGTTCCGCTATGTGCGATTTTTTGGAGTGACCAGTGGGTTACTTGTCGCCAAACACCATATACTTCTGTAGACATATTAAACAACGGGTGGGTATTTCCCCAATACTGCCATGTTCAAACAGGCAAATATTTGTTTACAGAACTGTGATGACTATGAGGCTACGCACAATCAAGGGCAGATTCACATAAAGCTACAAGGTTGCACGGGACATCAGGTCCAAAGACGTTTTGGCTTATTAAAATCCACACACATATATCTCTGTATGTGTGCACCATACAGTTTAAGTTTAGTGACTTTGTATGCATATGGTAATATGTATAACATGAATGAAATGGTTAATTCGGATCGCTTTCGTGCGTGAACTCGATCATGATTTGATTTTCTTTCCGAGAAAACATCATGATTTGATTATTTGAGGGCCATACATAGAGGGTTATGTTGGTTGCCCCACACTCACAGTCACTCACATGGCATGCACATCTGACCAATTAACGCAAATCTCTTGCGGTGTTGTGCAGTGCCAGACGCTATACAAAGCCACAAGCATATGATGTATGATATGCATGCATCGCGGTTGGCGATATAGTAGCATTATTGCTTCTAGTTGTGAGCCTGCATGAGCATGAGCATGTTCTCTGGTCCACGTGGCTTGGTCTGGATCAGGTTTAAAATTTCGGTTCTATTGGCCCCCGGTAAATTTTGAAACCGGTTCCGATTTGCATGAATTTTGTCAAATATAGAAGAAATTTGTGCCGAAGCTTTTTTATAATTCAAAAAATGATTTGAAAAATCCCGATCCGCCCCCACACCCCCCGGTAAAATGCTGATACCGGTTTTCAAAACCTTGGTCTGGATACTGTATCTCCGTTAGAAATGAACCATGGTTGCGATTTGGATATATGGCGTAGTATAGATGGCACGATCATCCCTGGTCGAGAGATCGACGGCTCAGATCGAGCACTGATCAAGATAGACACACTGATGTGTGATTCGTCCTAATACGCCAAGCAGTATTTTCCTAGGTGTGTGCAGCCACTGGCCAGCAAACCACTCAGATTATCGTTTAGCAGCCGCAGCAAAATAACCCATTTCCCCTTGGCCGGCCGTCCATGTGCCGTGTAGATTAACTGCTTTTCAAAATCAGGGGGGACTTAATCTAAGCTAGCTTGGATTGTTGGTGCAGGATCGAGTCTGGTACTGGATAGACATGTTCGCCGTCCGGAAGATCCTTGTTGGCAAGAAAAAAATTGATCATATCACTGAACTAGTAGTGATACAAGTTACTGTTTGATTTGATTTGGTCTCTTATTTGGCTGCATCTCATGCGTGTGCAGAACCGCAGATCTCTGCATGTGGTAGATGGAGTGGTAGTTAATTCGTCTGGGACCCGATGGACGCAGCCAGACAGACAAACAGCCACAGTAGCAAGATCATACTACTAACATGCACCCTGTCAGTTTAGTAGACTGTGGGTTGCAGTTACATTAATTATATTCGTAAGAAAAGAACAGGAGAGGCAGACCTGCGAGATCCCTGCTGCCAGTAGCTTTCTTTTCAGCTAGCTCCAGCTGCAGCCATGCATGCGTGCAGTAATGGCTGCAACAACCAGACCATCAGACAGGGGCAACCACATACACTAATTAAGTTAGCTGCTAGCATGCGACCCTCTTTAATTCTCACTTTGTGCTGCCAAATCTGGCCTTAGTAGCTGCATTTGTTCACACGCTTAGTAAAATCGTGCATATAATCGTTGACATCAGAAAGGGACCTACAGGTTTCTTAGCTGCATCTATTGGTGTCTGGTATTGAATTCCCATGCATGTTATTGTTACATGATCGATCTTTGTCAGTCAGTAAACTAAAATTGTGTGGCTAGCACTCACAATTTTCCTGACGTAGTTTTGGTTTATCACTCTTTCTTAAAGGTTAATTTGCGGTTGCTGTTCTGGCTGTGCTGTCGAATCTAGTTAGCAATGAAAATCTCTAGCGATAGATTCCAGTGAAGTTTTGATGTTACATCTAAAAAAGATTGCTTTCAGCTAAAATTTTGTTGAAACTAATGAGTCGCAGGGCTTCTGCCGAACGGCAACTTCGAGGACGGGCCGCCCAAGTCGGACCTGGTGAACGGCACGGTGGTGAAGGGGTCGAACGCCATCCCGTCGTGGGAGACGTCGGGGTTCGTGGAGTACATCGAGTCCGGGCACAAGCAGGGGGACATGCTCCTGGTGGTGCCGCAGGGCGCGCACGCCGTGCGGCTGGGCAACGAGGCCTCCATCCGGCAGCGCCTCGCCGTGTCCCGCGGCTCCTACTACGCCGTCACCTTCAGCGCCGCGCGCACCTGCGCGCAGGCCGAGCGCCTCAACGTCTCCGCCAGCCCCGAGTGGGGGGTGCTCCCCATGCAGACCATCTACGGCAGCAACGGCTGGGACTCGTACGCCTGGGCCTTCAAGGCCAAGCTCGACGCCGTCACGCTCGTCATCCACAACCCCGGCGTCGAGGAGGACCCGGCCTGCGGTCCGCTCATCGACGCCGTCGCCATCAGGGCGCTGTACCCGCCGACGCTCACCAGGGGAAACATGCTCAAGAACGGCGGGTTCGAGGAGGGCCCCTACTTCCTGCCCAACGCGTCGTGGGGGGTGCTCGTGCCGCCCAACATCGAGGACGACCACTCGCCGCTGCCGGCGTGGATGATAATGTCGTCCAAGGCCGTCAAGTACGTCGACGCCGCGCACTTCGCCGTGCCGCAGGGTGCGCGCGCCGTGGAGCTGGTGGGCGGCAGGGAGAGCGCGCTGGTGCAGGAGGTGCGCACCGTGCCCGGGTGGACCTACCGGTTGTCCTTCGCCGTCGGCGACGCGGCCGACGGCTGCGCGGGGTCCATGGTCGCCGAGGCCTACGCGGGGCGCGCCACCGTCAAGGTGCCGTACGAGTCCAAGGGCTCCGGCGGGTACAAGCGAGCCGTGCTGGAGTTCGCCGCCATCGCGAACCGCACCCGCGTCGTGTTCCAGAGCACCTTCTACCATATGAAAGCCGACGGCACGCTCTGCGGGCTGGTCATCGACGACGCCTCCCTCGTCGGCCTGCACAAGAAGCAGCCGGCCGGCCGCCGTCTGCTGCTGTAAAAACACGTCGCCGCGCGCGCGTTTTACGTCGTACAATGCATGCACGGCTATGGAGTGAGTAGTATGGTAGGCTTCGTTTTGGTTTGGTGTGCCTGGTATACGTGCGTTGGCGTTTAAGCTGGTTAGTGTCTGGTGCGTTGCGTGCCCTGTGGTTATACTTGCAGTGGCGCTTGTGTCAATGTTTGGTTTTCTCGTACTTATGAATAAGAGGTGGTGTGTGGTTTGGCCCAAGGTTTTTGATTGACTTAACCTGAGAGGTCAAACCAAATATGACACAGGATTACTGGCAAATGTTAATGTTTTTCTGTCAGAGTGTAATCATACCCAAGGGTCTCTCCATGCATCATTATAAAAAGAGAATTAATACGGCTCTTATGTTCGACCCTAGCGTTACTGATCGTACGATTAACACGCGTATCGATGTCAACCGCTCACTCTTTATCCTTCCTACGACTCATCCCCCTCTATCTCCACCGGCTGCTAGAAGCACTTCCCATGCTCATTTTCCTATCATCAACACCTTTTCCCATTCCCATTTTCCCCATCGTCTCACCACAGCCAAGCCAAAACAAAATCCAAAAAACCATTTCTCAGTCCAATCTCCATCCATCAAATCCTAATCTACCAAGCTGTAGATCATCAACCACATGATCAATTAGGGAGCAGTGGAGGAGAAGAGGGGGGACAGGGGAGATCGAGCGGCGTGGCATCAACGTCGACGCTGCCGTGGAGTCAGGCGATGGCCGGTGGCTGGGGTGGCGTCAGAGCGGCAGAGGCCCAGGAGGTGAGCCGAGGCAGCCCGAGCGGCATGGTGAGTCATGGAGGCTGTGGAGGCGAGCCAAGGCAGCCCGGCGGCGTGGCGCGTCAAATGAGAAGGCGGCAGCGGCACCCGGGCGCGTCCGGTGGTGAGGCAGCGCGCTGGAGTGGCCAGCGGGAGGCGGCGCATTGTATCAAATGTCGCAGCAAGAGTTTTTTTTGTTGCAACGGTGTGTGTTGATTTGTTGCACAAAAAGTCCTTCTGTTGGATTTTTCCACTGTGTTTGATTTGTTGCACAAGAAGCCTTTAAATGTTACATGGTCATTCACGGGATGTTGCAATAGGTGTTTCCAAATATTGCAACAATTTTTGAAACGCTGAGATTTTGATTATGAGATGTTGCATCTTCTTTCCCCCACCTAGTTTGAAACCCAGTTTTTAATGTTCCACCCGTTCTTCCCTTGTGTTGAATTCACTCGAAGTTGTGGTGAGTTTTTATGCTGTGAAATTTTGTTGCGCATATGAAATCAAAATGTTTCATAAGTAAGTTTTAAATGTTGCAAGTTTCAAATGTTACACACATATATTTTTTTTGTTGCAAAAGTTGTGACCGGATGTTGGGGTCGGAGCGTGTGATGGGAACCTTCCCATCGTACGTCCTAGCGCTAATTGCGCCCTTATAAAAAATCTTATCTGATTTCATTCCACAATATCGTTCATTTTTGGACTGTTGGATCGGATCTAGATCTAGATCCAACGGTCCACACTCTTCCCTAACCCTCTTATATCACTAACCCTATGTTGGTGACATGCCCTAGAGGCGATCATAGAGATGATTATATCACGTCTATGTTTATGAGTTATTGAATAAATGTTATTCTGTTCATTGAATGAATCATCAGTTATAAAGATTGACAAGTATGTGACTTGTTGACGAAGCTCTTTGACTTATATGATGTCGTTCTAAATTTATCCCTGATTGGATGTCACTGGTTGGAACATTAGTGACTTATCGACCAGCACATGTATTAATTGATGACCATGTTTCACCGGTCATGGATATAGAGATATCGAATCAATAATGGGAACACATGTTAGAGAACATGGTGTTGGATTGACCCCACCTTAAGACACTGTTGAGAATGTTATGATTCTATGTGTCGTCAGTTGGTCTCAAGCAATGATGATGTATAATCCTTAGACCTGAGATCAGTATTGTTTCCTACATGTGTAATAGTACACTTAGGGGCTACCAAACGCTACTCGTAACTATGTAGTTTTCGAGTATGCTATGAAACATACGGAGGGATGTGACTGGTTAGATATGGGATTTGCCCCTTCTAACATAACATGAGAGATATCTCTGGGCCTCTCGATGTAGTCGGATAAAGAAAATGCATGACCATGTCATTGGTGGTCGAATAGTTCGACCACATGAAGTTATCCGACACTCGATCGAGAAAGTATTGGAAGTCCAAGGATGACATAATATCTCACCTGGAGTCAACCAGATATCGTGAGACAAAGGGAGAATACACGAGAAGGTCGTTAAGTTTGATCAGATACAGACTAGTCGTATGGATCATATTTCATTAAGGTTCGTCCGATATAATTTGTGTGTATTCGGGAATCGTTATGTTATGTTAGGAACCGCTAATGACTCGTGGTCGGAAAGGGTTTCCGAGTCACAACCGATTACGCATGAACTTACAGGGTCACACACTTAACAGGTTAGAACAAACGTGTTCGGATAGGATCCGTCATGGGCTCTATATAAGAGGATGCATGAGGCTATTGGGAAGCATGTGAGACACGAGAGTTGCTCCACCGAAACCCTAACTGTCATCTTCCCGAGAGCTCGACCGTGCGAGTTGGTGTTAGCACATCGGCGTACAGTGTTCCTTCCCTAGACGTGTGGATATCGTAGAGGCGCTACTGCGGTTGCTTTTGCGCTTAAGGACGATCAACGACTTCGCAAGGATCACGATTGGTTGCTGGAGGAGATGATCGACTATGACTACTACATCGACGCGCTCTACGTTGGATCAGGCTACCCCAACTCTTTTTTTGCTGCACTGTGCGTCTGGTGGTAATGATCTATGATCTCTTGCTTGCTTGGCTTCCTGGTTTATGTAGTGGAATTTTTGAATTACCAGCTAGTGTAGCCTACCCGTATCCCTTCACCCTAACCCCTTTTGAGTTGAACCCAACTCCCGACCCCACCCCTGCCGCCATCGACGCGTTGCCGCCCGGCAACCCCCCCCACACACACACACATCCTCCTTCATCACCGCTGTTGCTGCTCGCCTTCTCCTCTCCCGTCGTCACTGCCGTGGCCTCAATCTTCCCCACCCCGCCCTTCTTCTCTGTCTCTGGTGGCTACCGTCGCCGGATTCGCCACCCATCGCCTCCTAATGCTCGTCGCCCCCTCCGCCCACCGTCCCCCTCCGCCCTGTGGCCGACGGCTCCACCGCGGCCCCCACCTAAACCCGCCAGAGAAGATGACCTCGTCGGAGACAGAGATGGAGGTGGTCAAGCGCCCGAATGTTGATGCAGATCGCAAAGTCAGAAATTCAAATGATTTGTAAAAAAATAAAAATAATAATAATGCGCACGATCAATGTATAGCAATTCTGCATATCAAAGAGGTATTTTTACTTCATTGAGTTGAAGCAGGACTCGAGAGAGGGAGAGAACACAGATTAGGAGGATTTAACAGAACTCTGCTTAACAGTACTAATCACCATGCATAACATGTTTGGTGATATGCATTGTTTGACCATCCAAGCATGCATTGATGTCAGAGATCATAACCTCTTTTACTGAAGGCATGAAACTGAGAACGAACACTAACAAATTAAAGCTTCCAATAGAATCACGCAATCTTTGGGACAGAATCTTTGAGAGAACACCAAGAAGCGCACATTTCTGGTAATTGGACTCCAAACAAAGCTATCCGGTGCATTCGAATGATGTGGAAAATCAGCAAGGGACTTACAAGGAGGAGAGGATCTTCAGCTGTCAGTGGTTGGGGTGGACGAATCCCCTGTTCAATCGTCGAGGAGGCGTGACGAGGCAAAGTGAGGATTCCGATTGGCGAGGCGTCGATGAGGAATCTGTTCGGGGGTTGAAACTTTGAAAGTGTTTTGCCGGTGGGCTAGAGTCGGGCCCTAGCGGTTGCATGGAGAACTTGTTAGCAAATTCCTCTAAAAAGCTTAACAAAATTGCAATACCAGAAGATCCTCTGAACGCAAAATTGAGAAAATTGGATCCAGCCATCAGTTTACTAATGACAATAAGTTTCCTCTAAAAACTATTTTAAATAATATGTTATTAATCTTCACCTAATATTTTATCCCAGTCTGAATAAATATATGTATGGAGGAAATTTTCCCACACAAAATCTATTATCTTATTAAAGCAGAGTAAAAAGAAGTCACCACGTTCGTTCTCAAGAACTAGAGATTTCCACATTAATCGGTGGAAAAAGACAAAGATCTACACCGTCGAACGTGGTGAGTCCAGATTATAACGGTCTAGATAAAAAGAAAGAGTCTATGTCAAATAAAATCACCAATTTGATTTCCATATGAATTTCTAAGTAAAGAGTCCATGTCAATTACAATAAAATTGAAATTCAGAATAAAAATAAAATAAAAATAGCAATTTGATTGCTATACAAATTTCTAAGTAAAATCCTAAATGATCACAATTTGGAATAAAAAAATTAAAAATTAAATCCAATAAAAAACAAATGAAATTGAATAAAAATAAAATAAAATAAAATTATCAATTTGATTTTGATACTTAATTCTAAAAATTATAATTTGGAATAAAAATTAAACAATAATTGGCAATTAGATTTGTATACTAAATAAACCAAAAAATAATTGAAATTCGAATAAAAATAAGATAAAATAATAACTTTGATTACAATACGAATTCAAAGTAAAATCCCTAAATAATTGTAATCTGAAATAAAAATTAAAGAAAAATTAGCAATTGAATTAGGATAAGAAGTCACCACGTTCGCTATCAAGGACTAAAAATTCCCACACTAATCAGTGAAAAAGAGAAAGATTTATACCATCGATCGTAATGGTTTTAGATTATAATGGTTTAGATTAAAAGAAAGAGTCCATGTCATGTAAAATAAATATAAAATAAAATCAATAATTTGATTTCCATTTGAATTCCTAAGTAAAAGAGTCCATGTCAAGTACAATAGAAATAGAATTCGAATAAAAATAAAAAAATAGCAATTTGATTTCGTACAAATTCCTAAGTAAAAAGTCCATGTCAAGTACCTACAATAAAACTAAAATTTGGAATAAAAATAAAAAAATAGAAATTAGATTCAGATACAAAATCCAACAAACAAAACTAAAATTCTGAATAAAAATAAAATAAAAGTAGAAGTTTTATTCGATCACTAATTCCAATAAGTACAATTCGAATAAAAATTAAACAATAATTGAAAATTATATTTGTATACTAAATCCACCCAAAAAAATTAAAATTCGGAATAAAAGTAAAATAAAATTAGCAAATTTATTTCAATATGAATTCCAAAGTAAAATTCCTAAATAACTGTAATTCAGAATAAAAATTAAAGGAAAAAAATATCAACTGGATTCGGATACGAATTCTAAGAAAAAAAGCTGACTTTTGGAATAAAAAATAAATGAAAATCTGCAATTTGATTTCTATACGAATTCCACAGCAAATTCCCAAAATAATTAAAATTCAGAATAAATTAAATAAATTTAGCAATTTAATTTGTAGATGAACTCCAATAAAAATAACCGAAATGTTGAATAAAAAACTTATAACGATGATGACATGAATGGTGTCAGAGGAAATACAAAAGAAGCCACCACGTTCGCTCTCAAGGCCATATGTTTCTATTGTCGCTTCATGTTGAATAAAAAAAATATTTGAAATTTTGATTAAAAATACAAGTTATAACGAGGATAGCACAAATGATGTCGGAGGAGACCACGAAAGAGTGCAATATTATCGATCTGTCCTACAATAACACATTGACCCACGGGGAAGCGAACAGCCAAGGCGATAATGGCGAAAATGAGGATAATGTCGTGCTGCTCACCTTTGCCATTCAAGGAGGACAATGTTGTGCTGCTCGCCGGAGCCATCGAAGAGAAAGTCGAGTACTGAAGGAGTCAAGGGCCGCGATGACAGGTGGTGAGCGTCGATATTGTTGAAGAAGTTAGTGGCTAAAGAAGCTCGATGGTGGGGAAGCCCTAGCAGAGAGGAGATGGAGTTTTGCATTAAAGACAAAGCTGTGGACGATATAAGGCCATTGGGTAGCTAGGAGCGCGCCATCATTAGTGAGGTTGCCATTGTCGCCTGCGATGACGAAAATATTCTCCATATCATTAGACATCGACTAAAACAGACATGTCGGCATCATTGAAAATAGGAGGTCGCTGCGATTAGTGAAGAAACCACAACGTTGAGTTGCCAACGTCGAAGGAGATGAGTGATCGACACGAGAGAAGATGACATTGAGTATGTATAACATCACACATGTATATATACATGTGTGCATCCATACGAATTGAGCATGTATACGTACATGTATGCATCCATACGAATAGACGTGTGGACGTACAAAGGCAAAAGAGCAAAAAACTTGGTGTAGAGATGGTGTAGCCGTAGGGAATAAGCTGGAGGTCACCGAAGAGAGTGTGACATGTGTTCCCAACCGGGATCAGTGATAGTTGCATGTGTATGCGTGTTGATGTCGCAATGGTTAGCATTAAGTAATAATTAGAGAGAAGTAAAAGATAACTATATGGTAAAGTATGCCATTGGAAGGGGTAGCAGTTGATAGGGATCGATCAAGATTTGTGTTTACTGTTGAAGGTTGAAGCAAAAAAACTGTGATAGCGAGAAGAGATAGAAAACACATGGTTTTGTAGGGTAGTCGGCGTGTGAGAGAAGATAAGTTCAAGATAGATTGACCATGGTGCATTAGTGTATGCGTAAGCAAGGTACTCTAATACAATATAAATTTATAAGATAATTTGCCGCACACTTAATCAACGTATTACTTCAGATTAAATGGAGATACATGTGCATACATATAATTTTTAAAAAACAACTAATAGAGTAAGAATAGGAGCATACAACTACATAATCAATGTATGATGGAGAGTGGTTAGTTTCTAAGAACCTCAATAACTTATTATGCTCAATGATTTTCTTCTATCAAAGTTCGTACTCCAATTACGTTCCTCAGGTTGTAATGTCTTTCAAGCTTCTAATGCCATTTCAAATGTTTATGATATCTTAAAAATTTAAATAGCCTATATAATACATAAATATATTCTTAAGAATTTATACAAGCTTTAAAACAAATCTAGTTGTGCAAATACGAAGGGCATCCTGCTAGTTTCATATATAGAAAAGGGGGAATAAAAAAAACCAAAATTACGTAAAAGTAAAAGAAAAAGAGAGAGGAAAAGCCGTCTAAAAATGAGAAAGGGCAAAAATCGGGAATAGCCCATACCTGGAGAAGCTACTAGAGTTTACCGCCGCCCAGAAATCCCACCAACCTCTTCTCCCCTCTCCTCCTCTTCGCCCTCCCACCTCGCCACCTTCAAATCCAAGTCGATCTCAATCTCCAACTCCCACGCAAGGAAGCTACCAATGGTGATCGCCCACTCCCCACCACCTCTTCCGTTCCTCGTTTCGATCTCTTTCATCTCATTCTTCTTTGTTCTTCTTGGTTTTTTCAGGCGCTCCCGAACCAGCAGACGGTGGACTACCCCAGCTTCAAGCTTGTCATCGTCGGCGACGGCGGCACTGGTCAGCCTCACGATCCCTCACTCCCTCTCATAGAAAAGCTACAATTATCGATCTATTTGCTGCGAGACTACACCGTATTCATATACGATGTTTGATTGGTGCGATCCTGATAGTTTTATGTCGAGCCCTAAATCAAGATCGAGATAGATGTCAGGACCTTAAAGATTCCCGACTGAATTTGACTCGGATCCTACCAAGTTTGATCAGGAGGAGATTGGGGAAAGTGTTCTACCGCAAGCAGTACTCTAACAAACTAGCCATGGAACAGAATATTTGCTTTTCGATGTCCTCTTTCCATTTGCCAGCCAGGTCTTTATACCTGAGGTTTTAACTGAGTTACAAGAGTTAAAGAGTGAAGTTCAAAATTACAGTGTAAACTCTCAAAGACATGAGAATGACGATAAACAGTGCCTAATAGTAATTATCAGATCAGACTCCTCCGTTGGATTGAGTTTTTGCTGCGTCTATAGTCTCATCGCTGCCGTTCCTTCGGTCTACTGAAGTCGCTGAAGCGTTATCTTCTTCGCTGACTTCATTTCTCAGCTCGTTCTTTGTCAGAACTCTTCAGACATCTCGGTGTTCCTGACATTTCCCCTTCCTTGAGAAAAACCTTGTCCTCAAGGTTTGAAATGTGGAAACGTCCTCTGAATGAATGGTACATCTTCCCATGTCGCGTCATCTGGTGTAAGGTTAAGCCACTGAATCAGCCATTGAGCAGTTACATCATTTCCTCTTGGAACAATTCGCCTCTCCAACACAGCCACTGGTTCTGTCTTGATTTTTCCATCAGCACTGACCGTAGGCAAATTGGCTAAGGGAACAACATTTAATCCCAGATGTTTCTTCAATTGGCTGACGTGAAAGACAGGATGGATCATTGCATCTTCTGGTAGTTGCAACTTATAAGCAACTCTTCCTACTTTTTCCAATACTCTAAAGGGTCCATAGAACTTTGCCCTTAATTTGAGTGATCCTCTGAGTCCAAAAGCATTTTGCCGGTATGGTTGCATCTTTAGATATACCATATCACCCACTTGAAAGATCCTCTCTGTCCTTCTTCGGTCAGCATATTGCTTGATTTTGTTCTAAGCTTGTTGTAGATTGTGTTTTAGCTCTCGCAGTATTCTCTCCTTTTCCTCCACTGTCACTCTGGCTTCTTCCGACAGATTACTAGGCAAAGACAGCTCACCCACTTGAGGAGGTGCATGCCCATATAAAGCTTGAAATGGGGTTATCTTTAGAGATGTATGATATGTGGTATTATACCACCATTCGGACAAAGCTAACCATATAAACCAGTTCCGGGGTTCCTGAAATCCCATGCACCTCAAATATGCTTCTAAGCACTGATTAACTCGCTCCGTTTGACCATTGGTTTGAGGGTGGTAGGAAGCACTGAATCCCAGTTTTACCTTGAGTGCATTGAAGATTTCTTGGAAGAGTTTGCTGGTGAAGATCCTGTCCCGATCAGTAATTATAGTGATAGGCATCCCGTGTAGTTTGAAGACATTGTCCATAAATAATTGTGCGACCTATTGCACTGAATATAGGTGTGACAATCCCAGAAAATGGGCATACTTTGTTAGTCTATCCACCACCACTAAAATAACATCTTTGTTCCTTGATTTGGGCAAACCTTCGATGAAATCCATTGTTATATGTGTCAATGCCATGTCAGGTATAGATAAAGGGTCTAATAAGCCTGGAACATGTACATGCTCAGATTTACTTACTTGACAAATTGGGCATTCTGCAACATATTTTTCAACTTGCCTTCTTAATCTTGGCCAATAGAAAATCTTCTTAATTCTGTGATAAGTTGCTCTAGATCCCGAATGTCTTCCAATAGCAGACTGGTGCAATGAATCCATCACTTGCTGCCTCATATTGTTATGCTCCCCAACATATATCTTATGTTTGAATCTGACTATTCCTCCCTCTAGTGTCAGTCTTGGATCTTGATATGTGTTAGACTGATATGGATTTCCCTGAACACATCTTCATGCTGGTTCAAGAGTTGCCCAATTCTCTCATCACATAACTCATAATTCTTGTTTTCTTTGGATTCTACCTCCTGTATTTGAATTAGATACCCCATCACCTTCTTGTGTAGCATCTTCTGTAATTTCATATGACCAATCAAGAGTGTCTTTCTAGGAACAGTGTGATCTTGGAAAGTCAGCTTATTTCCCTTATGAGTAATACCTAATGTTCTTTGTTTCAAGTCAAAGGAAATGGGACTGTGCTCATAAATCCAATCAGCCCCTAGTATAATGTCATAGCTTTTAAGCTTAATGAGCTTGAAGGTATTTGCAAATGCAATTCCCTGAACTCTATAATCTGTTGAGGCCACCATTGCATCAGAGATTAATTCCCTACCTCCTGCTACTGTGATTCTTCTGGCCTGAGTTGCTTGCATTCGACACCCACTTCTCACTGCAAACTCATAACTCATGAATGTATCTGTACTGCCGCTGTCTACCAGAGCTACTGCTCTCTTGCTTCCTATCTGAGTGATCAAGGAGAAGGTGACAGGTCCAGTGGTTCCCCTTACAGCATGCGCTGAGATTAACATTAGTTGCTCCTGATTGTCCTCTTGTTCAGGGCTACTGGGAGCGGTTTTGAAAACTCCTCCTATCCTCTCTTCACCTTCTTGTTCACAGATCACTTCATCTTCTGTTTCCTCTTGTAAGATATGAATGGTCCTGCCCACGTTGCATTTATGTTGGTAATGCCAGGGTTCTTGGCAATAATAACACTTCTTCTTATCGGTTTCATTGGGTTTTTGCTCCGGTTTTAAGATTCCTTTTGGTTGTTGATCTGAGGTCCTTTCTGCCCAGCTGTTCTGAAATTGTTGCTGCCACCAGCAGGAAACCTGTTCCTATTGAAATTCCCTTGATTACTATTTCTCTTTGCTGCTGCAGATTTTTCATAGATCCTGGCATACCAATAAGTCTCCAACATTCCCTGTGGCCTTTGTCCACTGACATCGTGCTTGATTTCCCCTCTTAAGCCCCTAATGAAACAACTCATTAGGAAGGCTTCTGGTAGGTAAGGATGATTTCTTTTAACTAGAGACATGCACTCTTCAAATCGGTCAATATAATTGGACACGGTTGCAGCTCCTTGTCGTATGTTCTGTAGGTGTTCCTGAGATCTCATAAAACTTCTCACATTGCTTCAACCAACTAATAGGGTCATCTCCTGAAAATAGTGGAATCTCTAATCTTGGTCCTTTTATGATGGCTTCAGCATAGCTATGGTTTATTCCAGGATCTCTATTGAAATTATACCCCTGAACATCCATCATCTGCACCCCTGGATTTTGTCCATTAGATCTACCATTTATAAATTGCCCTGTAACTGGGTTGTACTGACTTCGATGGAAGAAGCTGTGATTCCATTCAATGCCATATGGATTACCAGACTGAGAGTGGTTAATGATACCCGAAGTCAGTCCTTGTCCTCTCACAAGGATTCACAGTGTTGTGTTCAATGTTAAACTGAACTGGTAATGGGTCTCTATGACTATCACCCGGTCCCTTCAGGTTCACATTACTTCTAGGGTTCTGCGGTATCTGGACTCCACCTACTTCCCTTAGTTCTCCGTTCTCATCCACCAAACTAACAGGAGCTACTGTAGTACGAAGTGCAGGGTCAATTACCTTGGTCGTTGGAACTAATGGCTCCATCGGACAGATCTTCTTCAAAAAGTTCTTGATCTCCGTGATGTCTCCTCTCAAATCTGCCAGTTCCCCTTTAATCATCTGGATTCCGGCTCCACATCGAATTCCTCCTCACCCTCGGTTAGTTCTCCCTTGGATCTGGTCTTGACCATCTTCTCCACCCTTACAGATCGATTAAGGTTTGGGGATTTTACGGCCGCCTCTACTCCTGCCAACCCTTACCAATCAATCTCCACTCCAAGAACCGAGTGGCTCTGATACCTTTGTCAGGACCTTACAGATTCCCGACTGAATTTGACTCAGATCCTACCAAGTTTGATCAGAAGGAGATTGGGGAAAGTGTTCTACCGCAAGCAATACTCGAACAAACTAGCTATGGAACAGAATATTTGCTTTTCGATGTCCTCTTTCCATTAGCCAGCCAGGTATTTATACCTGAGATTTTAACTGAGTTACAAGAGTTAAAGAGTGAAGTTCAAAATTACAGTGTAAACTCTCAAAGACATGAGAATGACGATAAATAGTGCCTAATAGTTATTATCAGATCAGACTCCTCCGTTGGATTGAGTTTTTGCCGCGTCTATAGTCTCATCGCCGCTGTTCCTTCGGTCTACTGAAGTCGCTGAAGCGTTATCTTCTTCGCTGACTTCATTTCTCAGCTTGTTCTTCGTCAGAACTCTTCAGACATCTCGGTGTTCCTGACAATAGAGAGAGAAACATAACTGTGTTAGTTTTGATTGGAAGCCGATGGATGTGGCGGATTCACTCCTATTTTAGTTTCGAAAACGAGTATATAGGATCGGGGAATTTCTTTGTTTCCCGTGTTCTTTCCCTGGGTGTCTATTCTCTTCTGAAAGCAGGCAACTCTTTTGTGTTGTAGGCAAGACCACCTTCGTGAAGAGGCATCTGACTGGCGAGTTCGAGAAGAAGTATGAGCGTGAGTATCTTCTTTTAGATCCATAAATCCTGTACATTGTTATGTATTCGTGTGGTGGATCGTCGTGTTGATCCTTGCTAATTTGATTCTGTGTGCTGCAGCTACCATTGGTGTTGAGGTCCATCCCCTGGATTTCTTCACCAACTGCGGCAAGATCCGCTTCTACTGCTGGGACACTGCGGGGCAGGAGAAGTTTGGTGGGCTCAGGGATGGTTACTAGTAAGTATCAAGGAGCCTAAATGTCATTTCACCATGTATTGAGTGACACAAATATGAAATGATTGCTGGTGCCTGGTGGATTCTCTTTTTGTTAGACATATCAATACAAGTCTGAATAAAAATCACCATGTATTTCGTTTCATGACATATCAATACAAGTCTGAAGAAAAATCACGGCTGGAGCTTATTACGTGTGGTTATATACTTATATATTAAATAACCACATATATAACCTGTTTCTGGTAAGTGGGATATGTAATTATAGACATTGGAGTTTTTTTCTTTGCTTACTAAGACTGTAACTGTGATTCTACTTGATGGTCTGCAAAGCCATATTCAAGTCACAGCAATGTGTTTGCATGGGGTACTGTTCTTGAACAAAAATGCAGTAACAATAGTATTGGAATTTGTTTATAATGGGTTAATAAGAAAGGGGTGTCTCCTCATGTCTATCAATATCCATGAGTTTTTCTTTTGTTTCAGGATTTGGTTCTGATGTTATGTGACAATTTTACGTGGAGCAAACATTGATTAATTTTTGAGGTGGCACTTGATTATTCAGTTTAGTTTTGTTCTATAACTTACAATAATGCTGGACTTGAGCAGTCAAGCATGTATTTTTCTGCTGTTTTTCTGCTTATTGTTCTGAGGGTGTACAAAATCGCTAGGAGGAATTTGTCTCGTTTTTCTTATAAATCTTGGTAGTACTTCGTGACAAGGTTCTTTGCTCTTGAGCCATCTGGCCTTCTGTTGCATCCTTTGGTTAAACATAAATCACTTGTATTTTGTTGCACCCGAGCAAAAAATATTGTATGCTGTTGGATAACAGAACTCTGGAATTTTATTTATTTTGCAATAACCGTAATTCTATTTTTATTTTTGCAGCATCCATGGCCAGTGTGCTATCATTATGTTTGATGTTACTTCGCGGCTGACGTACAAGAATGTTCCAACTTGGCACCGTGATTTATGCAGGTATGTCTTCCGCTGGACTTAAACAAATGGTTTAACCACACACTGATGGTGGAAACTAATCGTTCTTGATGCAGGGTCTGTGAAAACATCCCAATCGTGCTTTGTGGGAACAAGGTCGATGTGAAGAACAGGCAGGTTAAAGCAAAGCAGGTTACATTTCATAGGAAGAAGAACTTGCAGTATTATGAGGTCTCAGCTAAGAGCAACTACAACTTTGAGAAGCCGTTCTTGTACCTTGCCAGGAAGCTTGCTGGGTAATGACTTCAATTATCAACCTTTTCATTCTTCAGCAATTCATTTACTGGATTAAACTAACTCGTTTTTTTTCTTCCGTCAGTGATGCCAATCTCCACTTTGTTGAAACCCCTGCTCTCGCTCCTCCAGATGTCACAATTGATTTGGCAGCGCAGCAGCAGTGAGTATTTCACCATGGGAACTGTACTTTCCCCACTGTTATATGTTCATGTGTCACGACTTCCGACTGCTTGTTTTTTGCAGGCACGAAGCTGAGCTGGCAGCGGCTGCAGCCCAACCATTGCCAGACGATGATGACGACCTGATCGAGTAGATTTTGTGTTATGATTCTTTACATCGTCGCTCAATGATTCTTGTTTTGAGCTCTCTTATCCTAAGCAAATCCTATGTACTTTGGGATGAAGTTTTTCCAAGTTGCCAAGGTGTACGGGCTTTTGATCCGATGTTTTCCAGATCAGGTTACTTTCGGCTCGGGTAGATGTTATGAACTTGCATCAGTTAACATATATGCACTGTTTAGTTGTCGTCTGAACCATATGTATGCTCTGTTTAGTTCAGATATATGCGTTGCTTTCCTCAAAGTTGAAGTGATCTGTCCGCAAATATTTATCCTATGTTTAAAGATGACTCCTTAAAATCATGTACTAGAAATAGCATGGGAGGGAGCTTGCATGACAGGAACAGGATTACATGTTGGCTCCGTAGTCCATAACATATCTTGGAACTCATCGATGGCATGTGAATAGTACAAGTATACCACAAAATACAATGCATCCAATTCAGTTCATGCAACTGAGCGTGCTGACCTGCATAAAGTAGTAGGATGCCCCTGCTGCAGTGGTCACGTTTGCTCCAATAGAAGACTGTCCAGTTAATGGCAAGCTCACAGGAAAGCTTGAGCATTCTGTATCAATGTAGCAATAAAATTGCACTTTCATTTCCATGCAGAAGACACGGGTTTACAAGAGCCAGTCAACAATTGTCCAGAAAAATGTTCCAAGTAATCCATTTCATTCCTCACAGACCCACGAAAATTCGGGGACACACAAAAGAAAACTCAGTAGTTTTATTTTCTTTTTTACACCAACGAAGCTGTAGAGCTCACAGCTACAAGAAAGCATAAAAAAGTACTCATGCATCGTGCCAAATATGGCCATATGCATTGATGCTGCAGGCATTAGTTTCAGAACAGAGTAAGCTCTCACATTTAGCTTCAGAAGCTCATTATTGCCGGATGGTGAACAACAACATTGGACTATGCCTGGCAAAAAAAAAAACACCATTGGACTATGATAAGTGACAACTTTCAACCGCCATCCAGTTTCAAGCCTAACAACAGGCAGATCGAAGTCATGCATCAACATAAGATTCAGATGGGGAATCTCTCTCCACGCCGGTCTTTCCTAGGAACTTGTAAACATATAGGGGAAACAAGGTCAGTGACATCCCAATCATTGAAATTTAGATAAATGACATCAGATTCGTAGTTGACTGTCCGATAACACCATGAACAACAAAAATTTGGAAAATAACACTCAAAGGATAAAATGACAATTTTACCCTCGAGATCCTCTTCCTTGTCTTGCTCTCTCCATTGTGTCCAGCCACCGCCGCCGATGTGTATGGACCAAGCACCGCCACTTCCGGCCACCGCTGCCATTGCTTATAGACCAAGCTCCGCTACCGCTCTGCTTTGGTCCCACCGCCTAGATCCGGGGCCGCCACAGTTGAGAGATTGGGAGAGAAGAGGGCGGAAGAGAGAGAACAGCTCGATTGTTTACTCTGGTGAACAGCAGCGGCCGACTTGGGGGATCCAAGGCGCTCATCTATGCGGGCCCATCGAGGCCATCCAACAAGCAACAGTGGCGAGCTCTAGGGCTCCGAGGCGCCAACAGCCGCCGCGAGGTTGTTGCTTCCCTGCATGCATCACGACAGAGAGATCCAAAACGCCTTGGTTCTCACAGTGGCGGAGCGAGGATTTTGACGATGAGAGTGCGAACTTAAGACACATCTATTTCAACATAAGTTCAGATGACATAGTACATAAGTTCAAATATGTCAAATTACATGTTTGCATTATAACCAACATCACAAAATATTTTAGAAAATTACAACTTGATACGGCGTTCCTTTATGTTTTGAAAATGATTGATGACAACATCATCACTAACTTGTAGAAAAAGTTCACGCTCAATGTACGTAACTAAGCAATCATTCAAGTATTGTTCATTCATACTATTTCTTAGCTTGTTCTTCACATGGTTCATGGTCAAAAATACCCTCTTTACCCTTGCAGTAGCCACAGGAACGATCATTACCAATTTGAGCAGCAAATAAACAATTTATAGTGATCATCCTTCTTTGTCTCAATAAGTTTAATAGAGAGCTCACTGAGATTCTTCACTTCTCGAAACCTTGTATCTTGATGCATGTTAGTGATAAACATATTAAGCTGCAAAGAAAGTTGGATCAAATCTGTGTTCGAGAAATCTTTAGGATAAAACTTAGCAAGTTTAAGAACTTTATCCTTGTCATATGGAGCAAATGAATCTGCAGGATGCAAAAATGTCATGCAAAGAAGTAGCTCCGTATTAACTTCTTCAAATCTGTCATAAGAAGCAAATATATTAGTAGGAAGCAAAGATGCCTGGATGGACAGATGGCACCTAGACCTGACGCTTCCTTGACTAGTTGACTTGGGCTTGATTCTCAGATTCTGTTGGGCTTAATGCTAAATGGGCTGTCAGGAGTTGAGTATGTATGTTAGTATGTGTAGTACATATTTTATGTATTAAGAGGGGGTATATACCAGTTTTTTGTGTTAAAATTTTGGGGGTGCAACTGTACCCCATACATCAATGTAGCTCTGCCCTTGCGTTCTCATCCACACCGTGCTCGGCCATGCCTTCGTGTGCACCGTGTTCCGTGGCCTTGTCGACGCACTCAACCGTGAGGACAAGTCCATCGTCCTTGTAAACACGTGCAACGCCATGGAGCCCACTCGACGCGGTGGCTTCGCTGCGGCACCACGCCCTTGACCAAGGGAAGGCCTAACAGGAGTTGGGGGAGAAGAGGGGCAATTGTGTCTTTTTGAAAAATTTGTGATAGAATATTCCCTTGGAGTGTTGTTTTCTAGATTTTACAATATTTTTTTATGTTATTTAGCAGTCAGGTTCTATTGGGATGTTATTTCTATAATTTTAACTTTCTGCCATCTTACTGACCTAATCCCCCCGAAGATATGTATGCTTTGTGCAACAAAAGACAAAGGCAACTTGAAGCAATTTATTAGAATTTGCTGGAAAATATAATCCATCCTATCCTTTTCACCATAATCATTATGGGGGAATAAGCAGTTTGACGGTATGCTCTTGTAACATGAACTATTTTTTTCTTCAAACTTATAAATTGAAATTAATAAAATGATTTGCATTTAATCAGCAAACCCAAGTTTCCTTATTCGAGACGAAATTAAAGTGCAAACTGTCAGAGTCATGTTGTAGTAACTAAGATACTGAATCCTCTCCATGGTTTACTATCATAACCAGACACATGAACCAGAATAGTTCACAGAACAAATAAAAAATGCCAAGGCACATCGACAAATAGCCATCAAAAGAATCAAAGCTACTCAGTTCCAAAATTCCCTCGGAGATATATATGCTTTGTGCAACAAAAAACAAAGGCAACTTGAAGCATTTTATTATAATTTGATGGAAAATCTAATCCATCCTATCCATTTCACCATTATCATTATGGGGGAATAAGCAGTTTGACAGGTATGCTCTTGTAACATCATTAAATTTTTTCAAACTTATAAATTGAAACTAATAAAATGATTTGCATGTAATAAGCAAACCCAAGTTTTCTTATTCGAGACAAAATTAAAGTGCAAACTGCCAGAGTCATGTTGTAAAAACTAAGATACTGAGTCATCTCCATGGTTGTTGGAAATTCTACCCGTGGACGCACACTTTCACGAGTGAAGGAGACAAACTCACGGAGAGGAAGAACACATAAAAGATTTTTGCGTAGCACTGTAACTGCCTAGTGCTACTTTTCTCTTTCTATTCTTCTCTCTTTTCTGTTTTGCTTGACTCAACGAATACAATGACTAAGTACATATTTATACACACGCTAGGCAACAAGCTGCCCTCAACTCGCGCCATGCAAACCACTAATAAGTATTAACTGAACGTAGGCCACCAACTCCATGCAGCCCACTAACTCAACTAAAACCACTACATGCAAGTTAATAGACTTGACCACTATCTCCACTACTATGTCAATGCCTCCACATGCAAGTTAATAGACTTTACCACTATTTCCACTACTCTGTCAAGATTAATTTCAACATTCTCCCCCTAATCTGGACTTCACTTACTTCACAAGCCGAAGTCTGATCTCCTGACGCATCTCCAAGGAGTTTTGCCTTCTTCTTGCTGACCATGCCGCCAGTGACACAACTTACCGGCGCCTTTTGCTTCTACCTCAACTATGATTGTCTTTCGCTGGTACTATCGACGACGGAGACTCGAACCGGAGCTTACATTAGTGAGTTCTTGGACACACCTACAAGAACTCACGTTTTCTCGTGGACACAACTAACACGAGAATACACACATGTACAACAGCTAGACGGGAGTATACAGAGAGGACACACTTCTATTCTCTTGTACTACTAAGCTCTTGGACACGCACTCAACTAATTCATAGTGGAGGAAATAGAAGAACGTCATGAGCACACACACAACTTTTGGCACTTGGTAGGCCCAGAGCTTTTCATGTGCTCACATTCTTTATTGTAACGTCCTGTTTTTCGTAAGAGTTCTTGCCGTTTTCAAAGCTAAAAGGAACCATTCGGTTTATTCGCCTGCTCAAGCTTAACTTGGGATTTTGGAAATTTGGGAGTTTAACCTGACCTAACCAAACCTCAACTAAGTCTTTTGGTTCGTGTTCCTAGTCCTTTTGAGGTTCTCCGGTGCTCTCTGGTTTTAGCTCTCTTTCTTTTGCGTGCTCTGAGTGCCTTTTGTTTTAGCCCTCTCTCTGGACCTCCTTTGTGTTCATAGGACCTCTTCTAAGTCCTCTGGACCTCCTCTATGCTCATAGGACCTCATTGGAGATTCTTTGGACCTCCTCTGAGTTTGGATCTTTCCATCTCTTTTAATCTAGATTTCCTTTGTTGGTTTGAATCTCTTTAAGGTTTAGACCTTCCTCCCTGTTTGAATTTATCTTTGGTTCTGACCTCTTTTCATTTGGGTCACAACCACCCCGTGGCTCTCTGTCTGGGTTTGTGTTCCAAACCCTTTTGTTTTCCGTAGAGTCAAGCTAGGCTTAGTTTGCCCTGCGCTGGATCTCCTCCTACCCAGACCTCTTTTGTGGGTCTAGGACCTCCCCCTTGTTTGTTTGGACCTCCTCGTGTCCTTCAGGACCTCCCCCCTTGTTTGTTTGGACCTCCCTCGCGTCCGATCGAGTCTTCTGTTTGATCTAGACCTCTATCGCTTGTGTACCGTTCGATTTGCGTTGGACGGTTTGATCTTGGTAAGATGTTTGGATGGTCCGAACGTCCCACTCCTCTAGAGCCATCCGATCCTTATTGGATGGTCCCGATCTGTTGGTGCGTTCGCTCGGTTTGAATGACCCAATTGCCTTGCCCCGCCTGATTGAAATCTAACGGTCCTGCTCCACTGCGCTTTATCTCACGGTCGCGCAGGACCTCCCCTTTGTTAGATCTGGCCGTTAGGACCTCCCCTCTGGAGATCTTAACCGTTCAGACCTCCCCTTTGTTAGATCTGACCGTTAGGACCTCCCCTCTGGAGATCTTAACCGTTCAGACCTCCCCTTTGTTAGATCTGACCGTTAGGACCTTCCCTCTGGAGATCTTAACCGTTTAGACCTCCTCTTTGTTAGATCTGACCGTTAGGACCTCTCCTCTGGAGATCTGAAGATCTTAACCGTTCAGACCCCCCCTTTGTTAGACCTGACCGTTAGGACCTCCCCTTTGGAGATCTTAACCGTTCAGACCTCCCCTTGTAGATCTTGACCCTTAGGACCTCCCTCGAGAGATCTTGACCCTCGGACCTCTTGTGAACTGTGAGCAGGTCGTTTGGACCTCCTGTCCTTAGGACCTTCTTGTGTCTTTTGGACCTCCCGTCCTTAGGACCTCTTTGTGTCTTTTGGACCTCCTGTCCTCAGGACCTCCTCGTGTCTTTTGGACCTCCTGCCCTCAAGACCTCCTTGTGGTTAGGACCTCCATTAGAGGTCAGGACCCCTGGTCTTTTGCAACGACCTCCCTGCTTGGTGAGACCAACCCTTTGGTGATCTGTTTTCTTGAGTTTGGTGGCCCCACTTGTCGGCCTTGCTCTGTCTTGCATTTAATGGCCGTTGTATCACATTAAATGCATCACATCTGGGGCACTTCTTTTTATTCTTTTGGTGACCTACCCTGTCCTAACCTTGTCCTAGCTACCACCGATCATTGACACGTTTTGCTCTAACCCTTGCTGTCTCTCCAGCAGCTCCGGCTATAAATTGCCTGGGCATGCCTCCATTTGTCACCTTTTTGCTCATTTCCAATCTCCTTGCTCTCGCTGGTTCTCTCCACGCTCAGGACCTCCCCAAGGAGCTCCCGAGGTTGTGCTGATCCTTTGCTTTCTGGTTTTGGCTGAGTTGATTTGAGCTTTCTTTTAAGTCTTCTTTTAAGGTCCTTACTTGGAGTTGGCTTGCTTTTTTGGTTCTTTAGCGAACGTCGTGTAGATCCCGCATTTGAGGAGGAGTTCTTGGACCCAGCGGTGTCTACTGAAGGTTCACCACTGCTCAACGAAGGCAAGTCGCAGACCTTCGACCATATTGAGCCTAGCTCCTCAAATGTACTTTGCTTTACTTAATCATGCATGGCTATTTTTATAAGAAATGGTTTGGGGGCAGTAGTTATTCTCCTACTTGACATTATGCCTCCTTGGACAATTGTATTCGACATGTTGATATGATCCTCTTGGACGCCTTAAGTTGGGTATTTTAGTTGGCATTGTTTGGTATTGCCAACATAGGACCGTATGTATATGCTTAGTCTTGCTTGTAGAACTGGGGGCATTGGGAATCGCGTTCCTTCTCTAATAACTTGACTAATGGAACTATGGAATCTGTGGTTGGTGCCACTATTGAGCAACTATGGTGGGACGCCATAGCTGTGTTGATTGTGGTGCGAGACCACGTTGTTAAAATCTTGCGTGCCAAGACCAGGGAGGTCTTTGGCTAGGTGAACCCCAAATGCTTTCTTGCTCGGGCAAGTGATCGTGTAGTAAAAGGGGTGCTCTTCGCACACTGGGATGTGGAAGCCTTGCCTGAGCAACAATTAAGGAATTAGCTTTGTGTTCTGTTGATCTGGGCCTCTGAGTGCAACCACAAGATCATTTCATGGGGATGGTCTGGGCCGAATAATTAGTGATGTCTTGACCTGGTTGTATTGTGGTGGTGCGTGCTGATTCGCATGGCGCAAGAGGGGGCCAGGTTCCTTTTACAGGACGGTGAAACCTTAGCGGGCAGGTCAGGTAAGGATAAAGCTTTGTAAAGGCCTTGTCGCACTCTCTAGACTGCTCACCTTCGGAAGTGAGTAAGGGTTTTGACGGGAACCCGCCTCGCTAGAGAGGTCATGAATTGTGGGTAAAGTTGTACACCTCTGCAGAGTATCAATCTATTCGAATAGCCAAGTCCTTGGTCATGGACATGTCCGGTGAAAATGGTGCAAGGGGTAGACTTCTCAAAAATTGGTGTTCCATGGCTGGCTTGGGATGTCTGCAGGTACTCTGGGTGGCTCTGAGTGCTTGTGACGTCCTCGGTTGGTCGTGGAGGTCTTGTGAACACTAGGGTGGTCCAATGAGCTCCTAAGTGGGTGCTCAGAGGAGATCTTGGAGTCCTAGTGAGGTCTTTGGGGACTCTGGAGCTGGTGCTCCAGAGAGGTCTTGGGAAAGGTCCTGGTCGTGGGTGCGACCAGACCTCCCCCAAGTGGTCTTTGGGAACTTTGGAGCGGGTGCTCCAGAGAGGTCTTGGGAGAGGTCCTGGTCGTAGGTGCAACCAGACCTCCCCCAAGTGGCTTAGGGAGTGAGTTGGTGCTCACTTCCCCTCTTTTCAAACAAGGTACTTAAGTATTATTGTTTTCAAAATTGAGCTTTTCAATCTATACCTGTTATTTACTGTCAAACTTAGCTTTGTGCAACTAACCCTACAGCTCTCATTGTTAAGCCAATGCATGAATATTATTTGCATATCTGTTCTCTGCGATTTGCTGAGTACATTCAAAGTACTCATGGCTGTAAGCCTTGTGTTAAAGCAGTGGTCGAAGATGATCAGATGCAGGGAGGCTCATACCTCTTCGAGGAGGAGTTCTTTGACGACCTGGCTGCCTAGGACGTCCTCCACTCAACAGCCTGTGGGCTTGCCAGATGGCTTCCAGCGCTTTTGTGTTTTCGGTTTTTTTGAGGTCCGCCCGTTGTCGGTTTTGTAAGCCCAAGTTGGCAGACCTCTGTAAGCAAACTTGGACCATAAGGTCTTGTTTAATGCAAGGTTTAATTTGTCTGCTTCATCTTTTGTTTGACCATATGGTTGTGATCACACCTATGTCGTTTTGTGTGAGCTAGCTTGGACTCCTGGGACTAGCTCAGTGCACTCAGTCAAGACCTCCAGGTGGTCTTTGAAGATCTCCTGGGAGGTCTGGACAGACCTCCCCTCTCGGAACCTGCGGGCGGTACTACCGCTCCTTGGTCTTGATAGTCGGGCGCGCACACTCATACAAAAAAAAATTTCCGGTACTTTGCCCTGTCTAGTGCATTTCCGAGAGGAGGTCCTCACATTTATCCTCCACAATACGTCACGACACTACGGATGTGACATCTGACCATTGCTGACCAACCATGCACGCGCAGACGCTTGTTTCGCCCTCGCACACCGCGTCGCTCAGGCGTGCTCTGCTGCTGACTGCGGGCAGCGCTCGGCCGCGCGCCGCCGTGTGCCACCACCGTGTTGCCGAGACGCGTTTGGCTGGGTAACATCACCTCACGTTGAACCTCGCTCTGATACCAATTGTTAGAAATTCTATCCGTGGACGCACACTTTCACGAGTGAAGGAGACAAACTCATGGAGAGGAAGAACACACAGAAGATTTTTACGTAGCACTGCAATTGCCTAGTGCTACTTTTCTGTTTCTATTCTTCTCTCTTTTCTGTTTTGCTCGACTCAACGAATACAATAACTAAGTCCATATTTATACACACGCTAGGCAACAAGCTACTCTCAACTCGCGCCATGCAAACCACTAATAAGTATTAACTGCACGTAGGCCACCAACTCCATGCGGCCCACTAACTCAACTAAAACCACTACATGCAAGTTAATAGACTTGACCACTATCTCCACTACTCTGTCAATGCCTCCACATGCAAGTTAATAGATTTTACCACTATTTCCTCTACTCTGTCAAGATTAATTCCAACAATGGTTTACTATCATAACCAGGCACATGAACCAGAATAGTTCACAAAACAGATAAAAACTGCCAAGGCACATTGACAAATAGCACATCAAAAGAATGAAAGCTACTCACTTCCAAAATTCCCTCGAAGACATATATGCTTTGTGCAACAAAAGACAAAGGCAACTTGAAGTAGTTTATTATAATTTGCTGGAAAATCTAATCCATCCTATGATTCCTATCCTTTTCACCGTTATCATTACTAGAAGATCACCCGCTCCAAATGGAGCGGGTACAAATGTTTCTGGTTTTTTTTTCAAGCTTAGTTTGTTAAAGTTTGTTCTAAACTACTGAGTTTTATGTAACATGATAATGAAATGTTGTTCATAACAGGAGAGATTAAAGAGGGTAGTATATTAAACTACTAATGGCTATATCCGGAGGAACCAAATAGTTTAGAAACTAAATAGTAGCTGTGTGTAGTATATCACATCAAGAGTCGGGAAGCGATTCAGAGTGTGCATAATTGAAGGAAGCTGTTGGCGAACATAGGTTAGTTAGGGGCGGCTACAAAGATGTTTCCAAAGGAATAACGAGAGGTTAGTCGAGAGCGATCAGAGTGTGCATAATTGATGTCGACATCCACATATAACTAAGGTAGCGAAATACATTGGTGATTTTCTAACGACATATAACATAAAAAGCGTGGCCTCAAGAAATTTCTTTCCACAACATGCGTGTTACGATCTAATGCCAAGAATCGACACTTTTCCTTTTTTTTGCTGATTCATACCATACGATGTAATCTATAAATCGGTATCATTCTAATAGGAAAACAAACACGATGGCGACGAAAGTTTTCATAAAAATTTTAAAAAAATTCAAGTGGCGGTTTTCTCATAAAAATAATGAAAGAAATGTTTCAAGTGATCGGTAGTTATTAGGGATAGTAGTTATTAGGGAGTAGTAAGAAAAAGGATAAATCTATATATGTAAGATTTCCACAAAAAAAGCTTTTGATGGTAGCACAGTAAAACACTATATATGTATTGAGCAGTCTTGGTATTTTACGTTAGAGTATGTGTTTTGCTAACATTTTTTCGTTAAAAGTTACCTTTTGGTAGCGTCTTTGTATAGATGTAGTTGTGGACTTGTGGTTGCATGGTGAAAAGCGGAAATATAAAAGTGGTATTGTTGTAAGAGACTATAGAGACGTAGCTAATCTGTCTATATAGATAGTACATAGATTTTGGGTTTGTTTGAGCAAGAAGAATATAAACCCTCGAGACTGCGTAAAATATGAAATGATGTTGGCTAATGTAATGTATATCTAGAATTGAGTCTTTCATGTAAAGTTATTAGGTTAGGCTTACCTCTGTGTCCATGGCTTGTTTCGCAGATTCACGATCGGTAAATAAGGTTGTATGAAGAGGCGTGACAAAATGATGTTTTAATCTTGCATTCAACAATCTATAGCTATAGTTTCAATGATTTCTAAAAGCTGAAGGCAAATATAGTAGAGCATTAATGTTTTGGGTAAAAAAAAATTCAAGATTAGTTTGCTAAAGCATGTCCTAAAATATGAGTATTATGTGACATGATAATAGAGTGGTGTTCGAAGGAGATATCTAAGAACGAAGTATATCAAAATATCGATGGTTTTATATAGAGGAATTTAGAGTTAGGAGCAGTTTAGAATGCATAAACAAAGGGGTAGTGTTCGCGAACATTGTTTAGTTGGGAACGTTTACAAAAAAGACCGTGAAAAGAGTAAGGTTAGGGTCGATGGACATGGACTGTATAACATACCTTAGTAGCTACGTAGAAATTTTCTTTAACCATCTTCTCCTTGAATTTCTCTACCTCTTTCATCAGCCACAACTTCATCACCTAAAAATTCCCAAGTATAACCAACAACCAACACCAATTACCTCGGTCTTACACAATATGATCCATGCAAACTGAGTGTGTATAAATCTTGCTTTTAGAATCTAGACAGCTCCAAGTCTCGCACATTACTTATGTTAGTCGTAGCCTTCAAGTAGTTCCAATCATATCATGTTTCATTAAGCAATAATAGACTACTTTTCTGTGATGAAACAACAATATGCTTTGTTCATAGAACATGACCATCGAACATCGTTGTCCTTATTAAATGTCAACAAATGGGCTAGGGTGGGGACTTATCATTGGAGGATCGATCCTAAGGGTGGCATGACATACGTGTCGGCATAAACCAACCATAGATAAGCATTCCTATGATGGCATCTTATAGCATACAAAAATGATTTAGAGGTAATCATTATTATCTACTTACCATATACATAGGCAAACATGCACTAATTAAAAATCAAATCACCTTTTGAGCTGTGAGCAAGAATTACCAGAATATGTGTTTGGAAAATACACATAAACAATTATACAGAACGAACAATCATCAATTTCCATTGTAGGACAAAAGATTAACCATCAAATTGATATAGACATGCACTAACTAAAAATCGAATCAGTTTTTGAGCTGTAAGCAAGAATTATCAAAATATGATAAGAGTATGTTATATCAGTGCTTATTAAATAACCAATCACTGGATGCACTAATCTGTATGTATATTGGATTGGAGCAAATATGTAGGATCTTTCATACAATGTATTCTAAAAAAATATCTCATTGCAAAAGAACACCACCAGCTTTTCTTGAGAAGAAAAGTAGCATATTTCCCAATATAATAATTCTTCAGTCCCTGCAGTTTGATCTTGGGGAGTGTAAGGGTGGCATGACACCTGTGTCCAGCATGAAGCGACAATAGATAAGTATTCCTATGATGGCAGCTCATAGCATACAAACATGATTTAGAACTAATTATTCTTATCTATCTATCATATACATAGGCAGACATGCACTAACTAAAAATTGAATCACCTTTTGAGCTGTGAGCAAGAATTAGCAGAATATGTGTTTGGAAAACATACACAAACAATTATACAGAACGAACATGACGAGGATTGAAACCTCTATGTATTAATTTAAATACATAGAAAGACCATACGTCTCCATGGTCGTAACCCATAAAAGCTAGTGACCTTCTTGGTTGTAAGGTTTCAGAGGTTTACGATGGGTATCTGGTGGGACTAAGTTCAGGCCGGTGGCTACTTCGAAATGCTATGAACAGGTACCAATAACCGTATGATGAATGGAACACGTGCTAAAAGTTCCATAACTTACGATGACATACAAGACTCTGACGATAAACCACCTTGCGGTTAAATGTCTCACAAATACTTAACCGTAAGGCAGTTAGCACATTGTTAACTACCTTGAACCTTCGACTAGTTGTAACGTTTCATCAGGGACGTCTTCTCCAGGGGTAACTGTCGTCTCTTCGGGAGTTATTTAAATGGTGAAGCGTAGAAGACGAGGAGGGACATATCGCAGCAACAAACAACGAAGGCAAACACGAAGCGAAGCGGTAGTATTGATTACATTCGGTGTAATTGGAGATAGTCCCTAGTCGAGGTCTTGTAAACCCGGTTCATATAAATAAAGAGCGGCCCCCATTCTCTTGAGGATACTCTCGTCATTTTCCTCCTTCTATTTTCATAAGATCGACGATTAGATGGTCGAAGCGGTAGCGCCGCAGTGGGGAAGAAGGCGTAAGTTTTTGAAGAAACTTTTTGTTTCGTACAAATCCTCACCCAAATTCGGCAATCGCCAATGCGAGTATGCGGAGTTTGGGGCGAGGAGAATTGTTTCGACTTGGCGGACTACGCCGACCTCGACATGGAAGGATGCATTCGTGCCATGGAGAAAAATGGTGATCATCCTCATCTTCCTCCTCGTAGGCTCGCATATCGCCGGCGATAGCGAGATCACCGGATGGACAGAGATCGCCAGTTACGATGGCGCAATCGGAAGAACCCGCCATTCGATCGTTGAATGTCGGGGATCTCTTCAAGCCGACCTTCGGCCAAGCAAAAGCGGTGAAGAAATTTCAGCACCTTCACTCGAGAATCTCTATACCCTCGATGAAATTATGGTGAAAGATACTCTCCTACAACCACGGCGATTCGAGTCAGCCGACATCTGTAGCGGTGTCGATGAAACCTCCACGGTCATAAACCACGTGGGGATAATCACGCTTCGACATCTACGATCGGTGTCGCGAATCGGTGAGAAACCTCGAGGTGCTCATCTCCGGCCGCTCTCCGTCGTGGAAACTTGGCGAAGCCACGATAAGCTCTCCATTGAATTACGATGGAAGCTCATCGGAAGATCAATGTTGGAGGCACGAGGTCAGCGATCGGAGATGAGAATCAAGATGCCTTGCGGTCCTACACTCTCTACCACGCCATCACGTGTTATTAGAGATGATCCGGCCGTCAAGCACCAATCTAGGAGGCCAAGGAACCGATCGGCGTCCATCAACTAATTACGCCGCCTTTGCCCACCTAGAATAGTTGATAGGCGAGATCAAATCCGAGGGTCGGGTGAGGTTCGGGTTTGCGTACACCTACTACGATCTGAACCTCCGAGACCTTGATGGAATCGTACAAAACTTACAGCGCATTCGGGATATATTAAATAATTCTGATCCTGCTTTAGCAGAAACTCTAGGTTTTGTGCAGCTTGTAGGCCAAGTATCCGAAATTCTCCAGTAGACCATGCAGCGTACTGAGGCATATCGGGAACAAAGGATTTTGGAGTCAAACTATGACTTCATCTCAGCGTTCCTCCTCGGCGAGGGACGGCATGGTCATACTCAGGAACAATCGATGCCAAGGCTTCCTCGACGATTCCGACCAAGGGGTCATGAGGGGAGAAGGTTATTTCACGGCCAC
This sequence comes from Phyllostachys edulis, assembly GCA_036346405.1. Lineage (NCBI taxonomy): Eukaryota > Viridiplantae > Streptophyta > Magnoliopsida > Poales > Poaceae > Phyllostachys > Phyllostachys edulis. Next base: position 61,476,090 of record CM070546.1, on the reverse strand, counting down.
TCCCCATCCGTCAAGAAGAACCATCGCTCGGACGGGACGATCTTCGCATCGTCTCAATCAAGTAAGGCGATCGTAGACATCATACCAATATCCTGGCCGGATCGGCTGCTGGAGTTCAGCGTTCCAACCTTAGGAACCGGTCTCAGGCCGATTACAATCCGGCACCTTCGAGCGTCATGAATCAATCACAAGTTGTAGGGCTTTTCTGCGGGGCTCCAAGGCGTGCGTTAGCCTAACCGGTTCCGGCCAAGCCAATTTGAACAAGTTTAACGGAACTCAAAATCCGTTGGAATTTCTCCAAATCTATACCACCGCCATCGAGCTGCTTTGGAGGCGGCGAGAATGTGATGACCAACTATTTACCCACGATGCTCGAAGGATGCGCGGTCGTGGTTGTTGAACCAACGGTCGGAACAATCTATACTTAGGAGCAACTCTGTGACCTTCGATTGCGAATTTTGAGTGCGTCGATGCATACAGAAAGGAGGATGATCTCCACGAATTGAGCAAGGCTCGATGAGACTCTCGTCAATACATCAAGAGGTTTAGCCAAGTTCGCAACTCTATTCGAGGTCGAGAATCTTACATTATTCGGGCCTTCAAAGCAGTCGAGGAATCGGCGGTTTCACGGAGGACATAGCAATGAACCCCCAAGGACAACCGTTGAGCTTTTGATATGGCCGACAAGTATGCCCTGACCCGGTGAAGCAATCGAGTGGTGCGAAGCCATTGATCGGAAAGACAAGATTCCTCGGCCGGCACTGGACAAATCGAGAAAAAAAACAAGAAATCTCTCAAGAAAAAGAAGAACCGCAGATCCGGCGACAAGGAGGTCCTAGCCGTTCTGATAAATTCATGAAGGGCAAAAGGACTACTCGGTCGGGGCAAAATGAAAGCTCAATCGAAGGATTCGGAAAAAGAAGAAGTGGTGTCCACTTCACGGACGAGGGCATGATCTACGCACTGTCGAGTTTGGCAAAAAGCTGGAAGATTATTATGCGGTGATGGACTATTTCATAATACGAACCGGAGAAACGAGCTCCAAAAGGACAAGGATGGCGGCGAAAAGATGGAGTACCGGGATCCCCAACACCACGATCAACATGATTTTTGGAGGATCTTCTTCATCTGAATCAAAGCGTCATCGAAAGCCGTGGGCGGGAGATCAACCTCGTCGAATCCCGAACACTATCAAGCCATCGAAGTGGTCGGACATTGCAATTTCCTTGACAAAGATGGTGCCCATTCCTTCGACTCGACCGGTGGGTTCCCTATTGTTGTTGAACCAACCATTAATAATTGTAGGGTTAATTGAGTCTTGGTAGATGGAGGTAGTTCTTTGAATATATTATTTTCGAGAGCTTTAGAAGAAATGCAGGTCCCCATATCAAAGGTGAAACCAGTGAAATATGCTTTTCACGACATAGTTCCTGGCTCCACCGCTAAGCCGATAGGACAAGTTTCCTTACGGTTCGTTAGGAAGGCGGATAACTTCGAGCGGAAAAATTTCGTTTGATGTGGTAAACTTTGAATCCGCATACAACGGAATTCTTGGTCGACCGGCATTAGTGAAGTTCCTGATAGCCACGCATTACGGTTATCAAAGTTTGAAAATGCCGGGGCCTAAAGGAGTCATCACTATTCGGGGTGATCGTAAAATGGCTTATGCATGTGATCGAAAATCCTTAGAACTGGTCGATGAACTCCCGACCAGAGAGGCTAATTCATCTACCATGCAGGCCAAGCACACAAGACCGAAGATGACACCAAAACCCTTCGACCAGACAAAAGAGGTATACCTCGACAAAGGCACTTCTTCGGACAGCGCCAAGTCGTTACCTGGACCAGAAGATCCTGGCCCACCGGCTCGCAAGATTTTGGTCGGAGCAAGGCTCGATCCTAAATAGGAAGAGTCGCTCGTCTCCTTCCTCCGAGCAAATCGGGGCGTGTTACTTTGGCGGCGTCCGATATGCCGAGTCCCCGGAGGTGATCGAGCACGAGCTAGCTCTCGACCGATAAAAAAACCGATCAAGCGGTATGGCGTTTTCTTTGGCCGAAGGAGGCAATTCGATCGAGAGATTGACAAGCTCCTCAAATTTGGATTCATTCGTGAAGTCAACCACCTCGGTGGCTTGCTAATCTGTAATGGTTAAAAAGAATAATGGGAAATGGCGAATGTGTATTGACTTTATAGATCTTAATAAAGCTTGTCAGAAGGGCGATTTTCCCTTCACGCATTGATCAACTAGTAGATTTTACCTCTGGGTGCGAATTACTAAATTTTTAGATCGATTCGAGGTACCACCAGTTAGTATGTGTAAAAGGATGAAGAAAACTTCCTTCATCACTCCATATAGCACTTATTGTTATGTTAAGATGCCGTTTGGTCTCAAAAACGCTGGTGCAACTTTTCAAAGGTTAATGCAAAAACCTTTAGTCGCAAATAGGTCGAATTTAGAAGCTTACGTTGATGATTTGGTCGTAAAGACCACTGCGCTAACAATCACATCTCGACTTACAAGAAACTTTCAACAACTTCGAGAAGGTGAGAGACCATGTGGAGGTCGTCCAGGTGTGAGTGATGGGTAATTGACAAAGGTTTTAGGTCGATCGAGTTTGGTTTGTGTGGTGGGACCTTGTCGTTCTTGCGGTTCACGCGTTTTCATGAAGTCAATCGAAATTTGTCGGGATAATCGAACAGCCGTGTTATGGGCGGACGATCCATGGCGGTTGTACCGATTGGTAAATGGCGGTTGAAGAATTCCAGAGAAGTTGTTTTTCGTGTTCGGTCTTCATTGGAAATCGGAGCGACCGCAGTATTGGGCGGATCTGGCCGGTCGCGGTTGATCCGCCGGTAACATAAGCGGTTGTCTGGATTGTTTTGTGAGTTCGGCCATTTTGGTGATTTGAGTTTTGGTATAGGTCATATCCGGTGTGTTCATGCATATGTGTTGCATATTGCATGTTTGAGCTAACGTTAGGTCAAGTTGTGAAGAACTTGTTCGGTTTACGTGTTTCTTATGCGTGTGGGCTGCGGGGCGTCGAGTGGAGTTGTGGTGAGACACGATTGGACGGACTAAGCGCAGGTGGCTGAGTCGAAACAGTCGGGATGTGTCGAAGGCAGCGTGGACTCGAGGTGGTTCGGCGTCTTGAGACAAGGGCTGAAGCTTCGGAAGGTCGAAGGCGAATCGGAAATCGCAAAGTACTGCACAAGCGGGGCGGGCTCCGTTGGACTTAGCGGGCGTAGCGGGAGGAGACCCGTTAGCCAAGGCTATATAAAGGATTGGAGGGCTGCATGCCCTCTAGAGCACTTAGGTGAAATTAGGGTTTTAGAGTCAAAAGAGGCTTTGTGGTTGTTTCTCTTTTGCTCTTTAGTTGTTGAGAGTGGAGGTGTGGCGGAGGTGTGCTCCTGCTAGTGCCCTTCTTGGTTTTGTGTTCATCTCCCCTCAAGAATGGATGTGTGTTTGTTCTTGAGTTGTGAGAGTGAGGAGATGGATTGAGCTTACATGTAATCATCCCTCTGGTTCTAATGTCCATGCGTATGGGGATGTATCTCTTTGTATTTCGCTCTTGATTCAATGAATGGAAATCAAGTTTTCTTCTATTCGTGCTCTCTGTTCTTCGTTCTCCTTTTTGTGATTTTGGGGCTTTCTTCAATCCGGGAGTTTTGCTTGGTTCTTCCTCTTGATCTTGCTTGCTGGGACATGTGGGAACCTATCTAAGGTCATCTAGATCATCATCCACCCACGAGCAAGTCGTTAGATCAAGTTTTGTTTTTGCGGTTTTGAACCCACCTTCGTTCAAATGCAAAGGATAGGAACCTTGGCATGGATCTCTGAAATCATTGCTTGGAATAGGTTCCTAATATCTTCAGGAAGGTGTGGTTCAATTTTGGTCAAGTTTGGCGCGTAGATCAAAAGTTTGATCGATTTTCGTTTTGAAACCGAGCTGATTTTACTGCTCCGGGACAATCGGAGCGAACCGGCTTAACACTACGGTTGTACCGCCTTCTCAGGAACAACCGCCGCGTTTACTAGCGGTTGTGTGCGATCTGCGGTACAACCGCCGCTTACTAACGGTTGTACCGATTGTCTGATTTGTTCGGCTCTTCCTCGTTTTTGTTTCTTTGAGCTTTGGGGGTGAGGTGGATTCAACATAAGACTTCCTCGTGCTTAATCATTGATCTTCATAGCTCTCATAGCTATTGGAGTGATTTATAAGTTGAATCCATTCTTTGCGAAAAAGATTCGGTGCTCCTATTCACCCCCTCTAGTCGCCTTTCCGGTCCTTCAATTGGTATCGAGCGGTTAGCTCTTTTCAATAGATCTTAACGGTCTCAAGAGCCGTGGCGATGGACAAGTACTCGACCAAGCGCTTTTTTTGATGGCATCGATTACCCTACGGAAGAGCGAATGGAGACATACATCGAGGCCGGGGTATGCCATCTGGCGAAAGGTCAAGGTTCGATTCATTTGTTCTGCCGATGAGAACATCAATGCGGGAACATGGTTGATGTTGAGGCGAATGCAAAGGCAAGGAACATCATCATCCGGGGTTTGAGTCGTAGTGAGTTTGACCGCATATCTCACTGTCGTCCGCCCTCGATATCTGGGTGACCCTCGGCGCATACCATGAGGGCACCACCCAGATCAAGGCGGTTCGACGGGACCGGTTCAAACGAGAATACAACAAATTTGAGATGCTTGTTGGTGAGTCCCTAGATGAGTGCCAGCGTTTTCACAAGATCTTGAGCAACCTCCGGCGGTCGGTCTCACATACCCGACTTCGGACAATGCTCGTCGGATGCTCCGGCACTCGATCTGCGTGTTTGGGAGATGAAAGTGACCACCATCAAAGACACGACAGACCTCTCGACCTTGACTCTTGATCGCGGCAGTACTCACGCCTCAAGACTCACGAGATTAGCGTTGTCTCGTCGGTCGAAGTCCTGATCGATGGCCTTAGTCACCGATCCCGATTCAACCGAGTCCTCTTGCAATTTCTCCTTCTTCGCTCTCTGTGACATAGCGATGATCGTTAGAGCGACTTATGGATGAGCAACTTGCCCTCCTTGCTCGTAGATTCTCCCACGCTTACAAAGGAGGAGGGACAAAGAGAGGAGGACCCGTGATTTGCTTCGAGTGTGGTGGCCCCAACCACATTGAGCAAACCGCCCTAAGCGGAGAAGGGCAAAACGACTACGGCGGTTCGGGCAAAACGACTACACCGACAAGAACGCAACAAAAGCCTCCGGCTCGGGCGCCTTGACAAGAAGAAGTTCATAACCGGCAAAGCCAAGAAGCTCTTCCACCGCGTCCACCGCCTTCGGCGACCTCGACCTCGGCGAGGTGGAGGGATGGAGCGACGATGACGGGACGGGTGACCAAGAGCCCAAGCATAGCGGCGGCGACTTCTCGGCATGTGCTTCATGGCCCTCGAGGGCGAACTTCAGTGACAATGAAGTGTACTCCGACTTCGGACGAGGTAGATCCCACCTCTGAACAGCTCAATCATGCTTTTCTTAAGCTAGGAGGTTTTCATGCTAAAGCTAAGGCTAGGTGTCTTTGAGTTAGAGAAGGAAATAGATAGTGTCACTAGAGATTATTGCTCTTACATCTGCTCCTTCTAGTGATGATTGTGATACATGCTCGCTTTCTTTGGTTGATATGGAGAAGTTAAGGACCTCACATGATAGTATGTCCTCCGAACTTGATAGTGTTAAGGTGGAGAATGTTAGTGCGCTTCTTTGAGTTAGAGTTGAGTAGGATGGTCATTACCCTACTTATTCTTGATGAGACTACTTCTCCACCTCATGTGAGGGTAAGGACATTGTTGCTAGAGGATCTTATGCCATGCTCCTTGATCTGCCGAGTCTTGTGAAAATTGCAATAACTTGAAGATGAACTTAAGCAGGCAGATCATAAAATTCTTGAACTACAAGCTTCTTTACTTGAGCCGATTGTTTCATGCTTGAGCTGTCCTAAGTTAAGCTGCTTGAACTTGAGGTCGTCTCCAAACAGTTTCAAGATATGATTGATCATGAAAGGAAGTTGGCTCGGTTTGCTTCTAAGGACCTGTTAGCTCACCATGCATTAAGTGTAACAAACTAAAATCGACTTGATTGCTTTGGATGAGAAATGTGTGAAGCTAACTAAGGACCTTCTAGAGAAGCCACATTGTGCTTGCAATATGATTGTGGAGAAGGGGAGAAGCCTCGGGGTAAGGATAAGGCGCTTAGCAACGTGAACCAAGCTGGCTAGCGATGGGGATCTGTCCCTTGAGTCGGTACGTGCTTGCACAAGCCATTCTTCCCTCTATTCTTTGGTTCTTCTTTTGCTCCTTACCTTCTTTGTCTCTTCTTCCCCTGCTCTTCTTGCACCTCTCTCTTTCGGGAGTGTCGGTACCTTATGAACACTCTCGAGAGATTTGTAGGAGGCAAGAAGAAGCTCAATCTTATTCTAGACCAATCTAAGATTTGCAGATTTAATCGTGGTCTAGGATATGACCTCTTTGAGGACATGAGGAAGCATCCACTGCCGTGCTCGGACCCATAGCACTGGTGTGATCGAGATCGAGCCGGGACCGAGAAAGTCCATTTCAAGTCGGCGGGCTATGTCGAGGATTTCGACAAGAAGGTAATTTCACATCTTTGCTTCTACCTCTCGAAGGTGAAGTATCACCGCACCTTCGTCGGAAGGATGGACACACGATCGTCGATGCTTCAGCGCGCCAAGATCGCAGCGTAGAGACCATGTTGAGTCTCTTAGGCGCATTTGAGTCGGCCCCGGACCTTGAGTGCACCTAAGACCAACACGAGGTCTAGGCTTGTTTCTTCGATGGGTTTATGCAAAGCATCGAGGACTTGGTTTTTCGAGTTTTCGGTTTTCGTCCTCATCTTGCTTTCGATCGTGACTTCCGCCGTCACGAGGGTAGATCTCGTTTTCCCATCGAGATAGCTACCATGGCGTGTTCAACATGTTGCGAGTGCTCGACTCGCTTCCGTCAGCGATCGAACCCAAAGAATGTTTCTTGGTCTACTCTTAGACCTTCGCTTTGAGTTACTGAGAGCGTAGGGTAGATAGAGGTCGATCGTGCTTGACTACTTCATCGCCGGCGTGTTACTCGATATTGGGTGCCAAAATCATTGTTGATTTATCGATCGAGACTTTACTCTGTTTGACTTCGGAGTTCGCGGGTAGGGAAGGAGAAGGTTTGGCTTGTAGACTCGGTTGTTCTCGTCATATATGAGGAGACTCCGTTGGTTCTCCTCCTAGCCCGCGCTCGGTGATGAGTCGATCACCTTGGAGACGCTTCGTCTGGAGGCGTCATCGCCAAAGGTCTTGTCGCGTATTAATGCTTCTTTTATTCTTAAGGATGTTGCCTTGGTTAGTAAGCTGCGGTACAATTTGCTTTCCGTTTCTCGACTTCCGATGAGCGGTTTCGAGGTGAGCTTCAAGAAAAAAACGCTTGCAAAATTCTTGACTCTTGGTAGTCCGGTTTATGGATTTCTCGTTATGGGAGGATCTTTCGTCTGATTTTTACGAGTCTTGGCGATCCTCTTAGGTGTTTAGTTATACGAGTCCCGCGACTCTCTTTTCGGCATAGGAGACTTGGTCATATTGGATTTGACCATTTGACCCGAGTTAGCGACCATGATCTCATTAAGTGGTGCGCCAAACTCAAGATGGTCAAAGATCTTGTTTGCACTCCATCTTAAACGCGGCAAGATGGTTGCCGCTTCTCATCCTCGGTCCAAGATTACTATGACCGATGCACAGACAATTGCTCCACATGGATACTGATGGGACCGGCTCGAGTCTTGAACAGAGGGAAGTGGTATGTGCTTGTTGTGGTCGATGACTTCTCGAGGTATTCTTGGGTGTTTTCTTAGCCTCGAAGGATGAGACGTTTTCACATTTCCGAGGTCTTTTAGTAGGCTTTGTGTTGAGCTCCGGGTGCCTTCTGGCGATCCATGATGACAATGTACGGAGTTCAAGAATTCCTACTTTGAGAGTTTCGTGGTGAGGCAGTGTAGAGCACCGGTTCTCTTCTCCATCGTCCCTCGGCAAAATGGCGTTGTGGAGAGGAAGAACCGTACCTTAGTCGAGATGGCGGACGATGCTTGATGAGTACTCTACACCGAGGAAGTTTTGGGTGAGGCCATTGCGACCGCGTGCCATGTTTGAATCGAGTTTTCTTGGGCACTCCTACACCGCACTTCTTATGAGTCGAGATACTGAGCGAAAGCCAGCGTCTCTCATTTTCGTGTGTTTGGTTGCAAGTGCTTTATCTTGAAGTGCGGGAACCTAGACAAGTTCGAGTCACGTTCTGTGATGGTATCTTTCTAGGCTACTCGACTTCTTGGCGGACTTATAGGGTGCAGGCTGCGAGTCTAGCAAAATGGTAGAAACACTGAGGTGACCTTTGACGAGGCGGTCAGGGACTAGGCCAGATATCTCGTGTTCTTTAGAGCAGTCCGAGACCATCTTTGTGGATGATGAGGACGATGGAGATGACGGTTGTCTACGATCCTGTCCTCATCCACTCCTTGAGGTGCCGTCTTCCACCGCACCTCGAGGTGATCGACCCTGCCTTCGCTTCCTCTGGAGCTAGTGGCTCTGTTCCTACCTCGTCGGCTCATGAGGTAGAGGCCACTTCTTCATCTCTCCCGGGACCTCCTAGACACATCCAGAAAGTTCATCCTTGAGCAGATCATTGGAGATCTTTTCGAGCGTGTTACCCGCTCAAAATCGGCTTATCTCAATTCTGTCTCCATTCTCGCCTTCATTGCCTCTTTTGAGCCCAAAGATGTTTCTCATGCTTTATCGATGAGTCATGGGTCAATGCCATGCATGAGGAATTAGAGAACTTTGAGAGAAACAAGGTCAGTCGCTTGTTGAGCCCCCACGAGGCCACAATATCATTGGAACCAAGTGGGTGTTCAAGAACAAGCAGAGTGAGGATGGGGTAGTCATCCCAAACAAGGCGAGATTGGTAGCTCGTGGGTTTTCCGTGTTGAGGGTCTAGACTTTGAGGAGACCTTTGCCCTCAGAGCTCGACTTGAAGCCATTAGAATCTCGCTTGCCTTTGTAGCTTCTAAGGGTTTCAAGCTTTACCAGATGGACGTGAAGAGTGCCTTCCTCAATGGCCTTATTGAGGAGGAAGTCTACGTCAAGCTGACCTCCGTGTTTCGAGAACCCCAAATACCCTAACCATGTCTTCAAGCTTTCAATGGCCAGATGGACTTAAGGGGCTCCCTGAGCTTGGTATGAGAGGCTTAAGTCCTACTTGATAAGTCATGGTTTTGAGATGGGTAAAGTTGACAAGACCTTGTTCATCATGGCATGGCATGACCTTCGCTTCGTCGGATCTATGTCGATGACATTATCTTTGGTGGCTCTTCCCATACTCTGGTTTCCCGGTTCTCGGATGTCATGAGCACCGAGTTTGAGATGAGTATGATGGGTGAGTTGACCTTCTTCCTTGGCTTCCAAATCAAGCGGACTGGGGAGGTACATTTCTTCATCAAGGAAAGTACACTCGTGACCTCTGAGCGCTTCGACATGAGTGATGGGAAGCCGTGTCGACTCCCATGGCTTCTCTGACCTATCTTGACCCGATGAGGATGGCGAGCGCTTGATCAAAAGGAGTTGAAGTATGATTGGCTCCCTCTTGTACCTCAACGCCTCGAGACCGGACATACATTTTTACGTGTGTTTGTGCGCTCGTTTCGAGCTTCTCCTCGCGTTTCTCACCGCCAAAGTGTGAAGCGCATCTTCATTACCTGCGAGCTACCATTGACTATGGTATCTGGTACTCTTCCTCATCTGTCTTTCCTTGAGAGCCTTCTCGGATGCGAGACTTATGGTTGTAGGATAGATAGGAAGAGCACTTCGCACCGCCAATTTCTTGGCACTTCTCTTGTTTCTGGTCTTCAAGGAAGCGATCCGGTGTTACCTGATCCGCAGAGGCCGAGTACGTTGTTGCAGCCGATTCTTTGTAGTCAAGTGCTGGATGACTTCGACCTGCGGGACTTTGGGTTAGTTATCGGCGTTGTTCCACTCTTTTGTGATAACACTTGCGATTAACATTGCCAAGAACCCAAAGCAAAGCATTCGGACCAAGCACATCGATATCCGCTTCCACTTCCTTAGAGACCATGTAGAGAAGGGCGATATAGTGCTCGGTTTGGAGAGTGACCACCGGTTGGTGACATTTTCACCAAGCCATTGGATAGTTCGAGGTTTTCACTCTGGGAGAGCTTGGGGTGGTTTGTCCTTATGGATGTGAGTAGTGAGGGAGCTTTGGGTTTCTTGCTCTACTATATTATTTATGCTCTTGCTCCTCTTCGTTGCATTGCATTTTGGGTGCATTTGGGATTAGTCCTCCTAGCATAGATTAGAGTGCTTCTTTTGTCTAGTTGTTTAGATTTGCTCTTATCTTGTGATTCTAGGATCTTGCTTATTAGTATTACTTATCTCACTAGGTTGAGCTCACTCACTTCTTGTAGGTTCTAGCGAGGTTGGGCCACCCTCGGGCAGACAGGTGCGTGTTTGCTCCTAGGTGTGTTAAGTGGGCGGTTGATAGTCCTAGAGTCATATGGGGTAGATGAGAGTCATCTCGAGCCATAGTATTCTCTATATCTTATCTATGCTTTAAGGATCACTGCTGTTTTATGTTTTTCTTTGCGACTTCTCGATTTATTGTTTTGGTTCAAGGAGTTCATTTGGGAGCTTCGAGCTTAATATTGACTTAACTCAACTTGAACTAAAAATTGCATCTAATGTTGAGGGAGTGGATCTTCGCATTTCTAGCATTCTCGCATTGTAATATAACTACATTGAGCCTTGATTATTATCCTGCTATGACATGTTTACAATGCTTTACACCTTGCCATGACTTGTGCTTATTTGCTAGATTTATCATGACTTCATATGTGTAGCCTAGCTTTTGCCATGATAAGTTAATTAAAATTGCTCAACTTAAACTAAAACTTGTCATGTTAGCACTCGAGATTAGTCTTTCTTGAGCTATCCTTTTATGATTCATGCCATGTCAAATAAATTTGGGTAGAGTGATGAATCTATATTGAGCCTTAAATTGAGCTGTTTTAGTCTCTTGCTGATGCATAAGTTAGTACAACATGTTAAAATGCAAAAAGATCTCTTTTTTGCGAAAAAACTGACTTCACCAATTCTTCCCTATGAGACGGCTTGTCATTGCACTTGACATGAACTTAGGGGGAGTTTTGGATGACCTAGACTACCTTCTTAAGCTTCTCGCTTGAAGTAGTCGATAAGGCTTGAGGTCTAGCACATGATAAAACAAAAATCTGGTTGTCAACAACCTTGAATTTCAAAGATAATATATCATTTGTGCTCAAATTTGCTTAAAGCTATCAAAAGAATCAAGTACTTAACCAATGTTTCAATCTTGAGCTTATAGCACTCTTTTTGGTCTCAATTTAAGCTTCTTAGTTCCGCTTAGCTTATTGACATGGCCTGCATCATCCTTGGATATCTCTAGCGAGACTTTGCTCATTGATGACTTGACTTGCTCACATAATGTACCTCATTTTCAGATTGTCATCTATGTGTTCTAGCTAGCTTATACATATCTTGTCATGATCTAGATAGCCTTTTTATTAAGTTATGGCTTGGTGTATTACATGTTGGTCATTATGGATAATTCTCATGGCTCAAAATGCTTAAATAAACAAACTTCAGTCATTTTCATCCTTTAACATGTCATATTCTCTCTTTGCATCTTGATGCGTTTATTGCCAAAAGGGGGAGAATAAAGAGGAAAAAGTCTGTTGGGAACAGTTTAGAGCTCAGTTGTTGCTCTAGTGTTCCTTCTGTCGACATGGTCATTAGTTTCACTCTTCTTCTTTGGACCATGTTGGATTCGTCAAACTCAAACTCAACTTTGCTTTTTTTGGAGTTTGTCAATATACTCATCAAGGGGAGATTGAGAGACCATGTGGAGGTCGTCCGTGTGAGTGATGGGTAATTGACAAAGGTTTTAGGTCATCGAGTTTGGTTTGTGTGGTCGGACCTTGTCGTTCTTGCAGTTCACGCGTTTTCGTGAAGTCAATCGTATTGTCGGGATAATCGAACGACCGGCGTGTTATGGGCGGTACGATCATGAGGCGGTTGTACCGATTGGTAAATGGCGGTTGAAGAATTCGGAGAAGTTGTTTTTCGTGTTTCGGTCTTCATTGGAAATCGGAACGACCCGCAGTATTGAGCCAGACGACCGAGCGGTTGATCCATTGGTAACATGGCGGTTGTACCGATTGTTTTGTGAGTTTCGCCATTTTGGTGATTTGAGTTTTGGGATAGGTCATATCCGGTGTGTTCATGCATATGTGTTGCATATTGCATGTTTGAGCTAACGTTAGGTCAAGTTGTGAAGAACTTGTTCCGGTTTCGTGTTTCTTGTCGTGTGTGGTCTGCAGGGCGTCGAGTGGAGTTGTGGTGAGACACGGTGGATCGGACTAGGCGCAGTGGCGCCGAGGTCGAACGGTCGATGTGTCAAGACGACGTGGACTCGAGGTGGTTGCGAGGCGTCTTGAGACAAGGAGCTGAAGCTTCCGGAAGGTGCGTAAGGCGAATCGGAAATTCGCAAAGTCGCACAAGCGGAGCGAGCTCCGTTGGACTTAGCGGGCGAACGGGAGGAGACCCGTTAGCCAAGGCTATATAAAGGATTGGAGGGCTGCATGCCCTCTAGAGCACTTGGGTGAAATTAGGGTTTTAGAGTCAAAAGAGGCTTTGTGGTTGTTTCTCTTTTGCTCTTTAGTTGTTGAGAGTGGAGGTGTAGGCGGAGGTGTGCTCCTGCTAGTGCCCTTCTTGGTTTTGTGTTCATCTCCCCTCAAGAATGGATGTGTGTTTGTTCTTGAGTTGTGAGAGTGAGGAGATGGATTGAGCTTACATGTAATCATCCTCTGGTTCTAATGTCCATGCGTATGGGGATGTATCTCTTTGTATTTCGCTCTTGATTCAATGAATGGAAATCAAGTTTTCTTCTATTCGTGCTCTCTCGTTCTTCGTTCTCCTTTTTGTGATTTTTGGGGCTTTCTTCAATCCGGGAGTTTTGCTTGGTTCTTCCTCTTGATCTTGCTTGCTGGGACATGTGGGAACCTATCTAAGGTCATCTAGATCATCATCCACCCACGAGCAAGTCGTTAGATCAAGTTTTGTTTTTTGCGGTTTTGAACCCACCTTCGCTCAAATGCAAAAGGATAGGAACCTTGGCATGGATCTCTGAAATCATTGCTTGGAATAGGTTCCTAATATCTTCAGGAAGGTGTGGTTCAATTTTGGTCAAGTTTGGCGCAGAGATCAAAAGTTTGATCGATTTTCGCTTTTGAAACCCGAGCTGATTTTACTGCTCCAGACAATCGGAACGACCGCCGTAACACTACGGTTGTACAAGATCATGAACGACCGCCGCTTGTTCATGGGTTATGCCGATCGCGGTACAACCGCCGCTTGCTCGCGGTTGTACCGATTGTCCCGATTTGTTCGGCTCTTCCTCGCTTTTTGTTTGTCGAGCTTTGGGGGTGAGGAGTGGATTCAACATAAGACTTCCTCTGTGCTTAATCATTGATCTTCATAGCTCTCATAGCTATTGGAGTGATTTATAAGTTGAATCCATTCTTTGCGAAAAAGATTCGGTGCTCCTATTCACCCCCCCTCTAGTCGCCTTTCCGGTCCTTCAGAAGGCATAACCTCAGGCTGAATCCGGAAAAGTGTGTGTTCGGAGTTTCTGCTGGAAAATTGCTTGGTTTCCTAGTCTCGGCTAGAGGTATCGAAGCGAATCCAGTAAAGATAGCAGCCATCGACCAGATGCGACCTCCGACCACAAAGAGGGAAGTCCAAAAACTAACCGGCTGTATGGCAGCGCTAAGTCGTTTCATAGCAAGGTTAGGAGAAAAAGGGTTACCTTTCTTTAAGCTTCTCCGGAAACATGGGAGTTTTGAATGGACTAGAGAGGCAAACGATGCCTTTGAAGAACTTAAAAAGTACCTTACAAGTGCCCCGGTTTTAGTCTCTCCGAGATCGGGAGAAACACTGCTAATGTATGTGGCAGCAACTCCACAAACAGTGGAGGTGTCTTGGTAAATGAAAGGATAATATCCAACGACCGCTTTATTACGAAGCGAGGTCTTACATGGACCAAAGGAAAGATACCCACAGGTACAAAAGTTGCTCTATGGTCTCCTTATGTCTTCAAGGAAGCTAAGGCATTACTTTCAGGCCCACAAAGTGGTCGTACCGACGGGATATCCCCTTGGTCAAGTCCTTGGAAACAGGAATCATCGGGGACTAATAGCAAAATGGGCGGTTGAGCTAGGGCGTTCGACCTCCATTTCATTTCACTTAACAATGATAAAATCGAGCGAGAGCGTAATTCATTGCCGAATGGACAAACCCTGAACCCACCCTAGGGCCCGTCTATGAGCACCACGAGGAGTGGACAATGTACTTTGACGGTTCTTTGATGTTAAAAGGGTCGGGGGCTGGAGTGATCCTGATATCCCCTACTAGCGAACACATCAAGTACGCCATCCAGTTAAATTTTCCTGCCACAAATAATATGGCAGAATATGAAGGTTTCTTGGCGGGACTTGAGCTGACTCGTTAAGCTCGGATTCGCAGATTGTTAGTGAAAGGCGATTCTCAACTAGTAGCGAATCAAGTAGGGAAAGAGTATCAATGCTCAAGTACCAAGATGTCATCTTATCTGGCGGAAGTACGAAAACTCAAAAGCACTTCTTGGTTTTCGGATCCAACATATTCCTAGAAAGGAAAACTTTTGGCGCACCGGTTAGTACGGATGGCCTCCACAAGGTCAACCAGTCCGCTTGAGTTTTTTTTCGAGCAACTCGATTCACCCTCGGTAGTCGAGCCTTTCGAGAACATACATGATTCTTACAGATCGAACAAACCGATCAAAAGGACATGGATGCTCCATGTGTCGTTGACGGTTGGTCTTGTCTCGATCAAGGTAGAGATTGATGACATCGATCTACAATTATCTTCAAAGATGACATAATTCCGAAGATGATGTAGAGGCTGATCGATAGCACGAAAAGCCAAATCATACACTCTAATCGAAGCGTACCTTGTACAAACGAGGATCTCATGGAGTGTTGATGAGATGCATATCTCAAATGGATGGCATTAAGTTGCTAAGCGAAATCCATGAAGAAGTCATGGAGCACATCATTCCTCTGTAACTCGGTGGTAAAGCCTTGAGCAAGGATACTCTTCGCCTTGCGCCCTTCATGATGCAAAAGAGCTTGTGACGGCGCGATAATGTCGGTTTCATAGCAGACTAGTACATCGGTAGGCACAAGCCTTACAAACAATTCCTCTTTCTTGGCCTTTTGCATCCAGGGACTAGACATTCAGGACCTTTCCCCGAGCACACAGGGGCTTCAATTCCTTTTGTCATGATTGACACGTTTACAAAATGGATCGAGGCCGAGCGGTTGTTAAAATAACAACCGAGGCCGCTAAGAGATTCCTAATGAAAATGTGATCACACGATTTGGTGTACCTAGTCGTATAATCACAGATAATGGCGCCCAGTTCACTAGCAGTCAATTTCAAGAATTCTGTGATGAACTTGGTGTAAAAGTTCATTTTGCTTCTATTGCTCATCCACAGAGCAACGGGGCAGTTGAGCGGGCTAATGGTATCATTATGCAAGGGATCAAACGCCGAGTATTCGACCAGTTAATCAAACGGTCAGGAGCTTGGGTTCAAGAACTCCCGCTCAGTATATGGGCGTTCGAACCACGACCGATCAGGCGACCGTGAAACACCATTCTTTTTGGTTTACAGGGCTGAAGCCATGCTTCCTCCAGAACTCAAAATTGGCTCTGCTCGAATTGATCGCTTTAACGAAAATGATCAGAATGAACGAAGACTCAACGATGTCAATTTCCTTGAAAAACGACGAAACCAAGCCCTTGTACGATCAGCAGTCTACCAACAAGCCATGCGAAGGTACCATAGTCGTAAGGTGCAACCTCGCTGACCTTCATCAGTAGGTGATCTGGTTCTCAGAAAAATTCAGAGCCAGGCAAATCGCAATAAACTTTCCCCCAAATGAGAAGGTCCTTACACTGTGGTCGAAGTTACCCGACCAGGTTCCGTACGACTGGCTATGTCTGATGGGCAAAATTTGTCAAATTCTTGGAACATTGATCAATTGCGTAAGTTCTATGTTTAATTATTGCTTTCATTTCTTTCAAATTCAATAAATTCATTTACTTCCTACAAATAATAATAAGTAACATTGCTTATATATATATATACCTATAAATTTGGTTGTCTATGGTTGTCAATTTAAACCGTTAGAGAAGACAATTTTCTCTCTAATATCCTTCCTAAAGGATCTCTATTACTCTCGCAACGATTTCTAAGTCGACGCGCGATTTGTCCTAGACGTGAGCATTTTACCACGCACGACAACATTCTTTTCTTAAAGAAATATATGAGTAATCGAGCATTGTACAAATAACTTTCCATCTCGAACGATATGCTTAAGATTTTGGAGGTTATATTTCACTATTTCAAGATTACATTCGCTCATGTCCTGCTCATCGTCGGGACACAGAAAGCCTCCTAGTCGAAGTCTCTCTTTTTTCGCACGTGGTCCTGCCCACTAGAAGGAGCTTCCTAGCGACGGTCCTTTTCTTACGATCCTCGCTACCATCGGATAGAGAGTTTGAACACGTTTCCGCGCAATGTGATATATGAATTCAGATCTAAAGCTTTTCTTCCGACCGGACTTTAGGATAATAGATATGAACAAAGTTCACTTATAATATTCTTTGATTCATTTTGCATTCCTCCTTATGTCGCAATACAAGGTCTTTTTATCCAACCATATATAACTTTTTGCTTGGTATTTCGATCATGGCAAACAAGGATCTCTAACTAAGCGAAGTCATAAGTGGTTCGACCACAATGATTTCTGAATGTTGGTACGATCGGTTTTGACTTCATATCGGTACATACCTTCAAAATTATGGTTTCAACTTTTTCTTTTCTTCCTTGGCTACCGCTTGCATAGTAATGTTCTTCTACTATAAAGCGATCGGGCTAGGAGGTATGTGAGAATTTACAAAATAATCAAACAGATAAAACAAAGACATTGTTAACTCGACATAAAAGGTAAGTCTTACACATATTCAATATTTTTACACCCTTTTTGCAGAATCTACTCTAGAAATATTCCCAGACTAATTACTGCTTGATGGAGATCCGATTTCCATTTCCTCTACTACTTTATCTCCAAGTGGCTTGAGTTCTTCCATGAACTTGGTTGCCTCCTCAGGAGGGCAGTTGAAGTCATCTTCGACAACTTGGAAATCAATAGAGGGGTCGGAAGCTTTCAGTTTTACCAAAGCAAAACTAACTCCACTAGCAACGCCTGTTTTCATGGCCTGGGCATAGTTCTTTTGAGTAGTCTTGAGCAGGTTGTTAAGATCCTCTAGAAGTTGACCAAAATAATTCATTTTCTCTACTGGATCTCTTAAGGTAGGCAGGCTTGATCCTGATCTCATATCAAAAATCATCTTGTTCAAAAATATAGTCTTTTCATCTAGACTTTGAATGAGAGTCCTCCTTATCTTGCTCAAATTTCTGAGTTTTCTCTACTCTGTCCAAAATTTGTTTTTGCTCTGCAAGAGTAAAACAGGTGATAAGTAAATAAAAATATAATTGGAGGAAAATAATAAGTCAAGTTTACGACCTATTACCTTCAATTCTTTTGTTAAGATTTTCCTTGCTGATCGTAGCCTCGGCGATCGTAGGTCCTTAGCTTTGATTTCTTCTTCAAGCGAGGCCTCTTGGCTCTCTCACCAAGATCTCTTCTTTATTTTCTCCAAATCTATCAAATACGATAAGAGAATAATTAACAAAGGACGAAGCATTGAAGAAAAAAAAAGGCTAAGGGGAAAATTCTTACTTTCTAATTCGGAGTGTTTCTGCTCCAAATCTTTAATCCGATGGGTCAGTCCTCCGACCACAGCAAAGTTCTCGACCATGTGCTGTTCAAATAGCATTTTCCTCTTTAAAAAATTCTGTCTAAAAGATTTTTTAGAGAGATTATGAAACTGGTCGTATAGACTTACTCGGATTGCCAAATCATTGTATCCACCAAAAATGGAGTCAGGATGCATTTTGATTTGATGGTCCGATATCTTTCCCCACGCCTCGTCAAGCTCCTTATCCTCGATGAATCGGGGGCGAAAAGGGAACTTGTCAGGTTGAGGAGAGTTACCAACAATGGTCGGAACTCGTTGAGGGCCTTTAGGGCATCTACCTCCGCAGAAGAGTTAGGACCACCAATGGATCCAACTCAATCTGTTGGCCTTGACGCCGCTCGGGGCTTTTCCGACCACCTTTTCCTCGGGAACTTTTTCTGGGAAGTGGTGCGCTCATGGACCTCTTTCAGTATTGGGTCCTCAGAAGGAATCTGGTCGGAAACAACCGGAATTCCAGAGGACCTATACCAAGCAAATAAGGGAAGTTAAAAAAGAGGGGGGAGAGATGCATCAAATCAAAGAAATTATTAAAGGTATGTTCTTATACGACCACTTTCATTTGGGCGTACCTAGTTAATTTCGGATTTAACTTTGAAACGCGCAGAGTAAAATCTGCACAAATCTCCTTTCCTTTTCTTTTCTTACTCGCCTTGCTTGGTTCTAAACCAGCAGATTGGCCAAGTCTTGCATTATCCAACGTAAGATCGAGATCGATGTTTTCGATCATCTCGTCAAAAGCAACGTCCTTGATGATCCGGGTCGGACGGAGTAATTTGACCTGCCTCCATACCGCTTGTTCCAAAGAACAAGCTATCGGGTCGTTAACGACCAGTCTAGGGTTGGCAACCTCCGTGGTCGCGTCTTTGGTGGCCTTGAGCCTTCTCCACCAAAACCAACAAATGAATTTGGTTAAGTGATGAAATCTTTTATCTAAACTATATATATATCTCTTTTGAAATGTTCTGTTACCTCGGGAGATCCATCCTCTTCCAGTGCATCTGGGCATAAGTCGGTTGGAACAACGGTGGGATATTTATCCTCACCAGTGTGTGCAATTCGCAACTCGACCAGCTACAAAAACAGAGCATGATCAAAAACCCGATCGAGAGATATATATATATATATATATATATATATATATATATGCATGATAAAAGATTTTTACCTTAAGCCTTGTTATTCTCTCTTGGTGAGAGACTATGGCCAAGATCTCAGAAATCCGGCCTTTTCTCCAGGCTCTCCTGCAGATCACTGATCCTTTCTCTAACTTCCTGAGGAAAGAACTTCAAAAGAAGAGAGAAAATAAGACAAGAACATGTTTTAAGGTAATACATTAATCCAATGAAAATGCTGATTGGAGTTATCTCAAAGACTTACCACCTCCGAGATAGCTTCATCACGACTAATGGACCGGATCAGGAGTGAGTCCGAAGCTTTAATGGGCTTATTTGGCGTTTGGTGAAATCCTCACCACATGCCAAGAGGTCAAGCCCTTGACTCAGAGGTCGAGATGGCATCCACCCATCGCCTCGACCACTCTGTCTTCTCCATGGTCTTTCTCCATTTGGGATTTTCCGTTGCTCTCATCCCGTGAAATAGAGGTTGCCGTCCTCAGAATCGTCATATAGAACCAGTTCTTCTTCCATGACGACCACGAGGATTTTGAGTACATATGAATGTACTCATCGACCTTTCCGTCGTGAAGGCGCAATGTACATTCCCCGGGAGTCTCCGTAGATCTCTCCATCACCATTCGGTAAAAATACCAAGAGCCTCAAACTTGAGGCAATCCTGTATGCTTCACACAAATATGTGAAGATCTTGATGTTGGCGATGGAATTTGGGGCCAAATTCACTAATTCCACTCCATAGAATTCAAGAACACGGAGAAGGAATTTGTGTACGGCAATCTCGGCCCACATTCGATGTAGGCGAGGAAAACGGAATTTCCTCATCTTCGCGACTTGGGACATATTCTCCAAAGTCGATCTCCATCTCATCAAGTTCCTGTCCGGAAGCATCCCGATTTTCTCCAAAGCTTCAAGCTTTTTCTTGCTCAACTCCGACGGCAACCACTTTGAGATTTGCTCCGACATGATGAAAATTCTTGAGGATGAGCAGAACTCGCAGGAGATTTTGTGGCTCAAGAACAAGAAAAGAAGGACGAAGATTTTTGTCTGGATGAAAGAGATCAGAAAAGGAGATCTGGCAGCATAAAGAATCCAAAAGGTCTAGCGATGGGGATTTTATAGCCTCGAGTTTTTCGAATTACGATTGGAGTTTATCCATAAAAGTCTGAACGGCAAAAAGCTTCTTTTTTGCTCAACGGACAGAGAAGTTCTTCGGTTCCCAAGGCAAGTTTTGAACTTTGAAGTGAACACAAAATCACCTCGGATGTCACGACATTAAATGGTGGTCTGCCCGATATAAATTCATCGGGGGAAGGCGTTCACACGACCTGTTCATTTAAAGTTCGGGGGCTAGCTGACGAGGATTGAAACCTCTATGTATTAATTTAAATACATAGAAAGACCATACGTCTCCATGGTCGTAACCCATAAAAGCTAGTGACCTTACTGGTTGTAAGGTTTCCAGAGGTTACACGATGGGTATCCTGGTCGGACTAGGTTCCGACCAGGTGGCTACTCGGAAATGCTATGAACAGGTACCAATAACCGTATGATGAATGGAACACGTGCTAAACGTTCCATAACTTACGATGACATACAAGACTCTGACGATAAACCACCTTGCGGTTAAATGTCTCACAAATACTTAACCGCAAGGCGCTTAGCACATTGTTAACTACCTTGAACCTCGACCGGTTGTAAAGTTTCATCGAGGATGTCTTCTCCAGGGTAACTACCGTCTCTTCTGGAGTTATTTAAATGGTGAAGCAGAAGACGAGGAGGACATATACGCAACGACAAACAATGTAAGGCAACACGAAGCAAGCAAAGAGTATTCAAGACATTCAAGTAATTGGAGATAGTCCCTAGTCAGTCTTGTAAACCCAGTTCATATAAATAAAGAGACCCCCATTCTCTTCGAGGATACTCTACGTCATTTTCCTCCTTCTATTTTCATAAGATCGGCGATTAGATCGTCGACAGAACAATCGTCAATTTCCATTGTAGGACAAAAGACTAACCACCAAATTGCTATAGACTACACACTAAATACTAAAAATTGCGTGAGACATTATGTGAGCTATGATCAAATATTGCATATACCCACAAACAGAATTGAACAATTGATAAAAATTCTAGCAAATATTCAGACTTGGTATAAAATCACAACCCTCATTTGTACAATCATGATTCAAATAAACCTTCTAAGTATAGTAATCGATAATATAGAGTTAAAAATACGGAGAAGTCTAAAAATTTCATAAGGGCAAGAGGGTGCACCCTAAAATGCAACCTCGGGTTACATGCACATTGAGGTAAACATTAAAGGAAATTTTGAGAAAGAGACTCACCTCAACCGATAGAACTTCATTATTATAATCTACATTGATGAACCCATCGATACCTTTCTTCACCAGTGCTTATTAAACCTTCAATACAATGCAAAAGTGATAGAACTCTCAGACTAACTAATTCCAAATGATCAATCTGAAAATCGTAATCTTGTAGAAAAATCAATGATAAACATCGAAACTTGTACTTACTGACCACGTCAATATTTGCTTAAAAGGCGGCATTTCTCTAGAACTTCTTCCATCGCAATTCCAATGCTTTTTTGACATGATTGCAGAGCAACAAACTTGGTGAAAATAGATCCAAAGATAGAGTGCATTGTACATATCTAACTGATATCTCAAAACAACAATTTTAGTACCTGAATATGCCTACACATTAAATACTAAAATTTGCGTGAGACATTATGTGAGCTAGGATCAAATATCGCATATACCCACAACCATAATTGAACAATAGTAAAAAATTCAAGCAAATATTAGACTTGGTACAAAATCACAATCCTTGCTTGTATGATCATAATTAGAATTAAACCTTCTAAGTATAGTACTGAGAATATAGAGTTAAAAAATGTGAAGACGACATCATATCTTAGTAAACATTAAGTAGTGTCGCTTTCTTAAGATTTTCCCTTTTTTTTGTCATGCAATGCTCTCAGATCATCAATGGAATCAGTATATTTGCTCAAACAAAATTCACACAAAATCAAAACTCAAATCGTTTTTTTTTCTTTTGAAATGATGAAGTAATTGGTTGCAAACCTTACGCTTTCTTCTTTGAAGTCTCTGTTTCAATCTATTCATCTTAGCACTTAGTTGTTCAGGGTGGATCCAAAGAACACCCGCCAGAGCTTCCACTTCGCTCTCGAGCATATAATCAAGCCTTCTTGAAGTTTTCTGGAGAATATCTGATCCTTTGGACGTGTGAGCGCTGATTTATCCAACTGTCGTTTGAAGCAGCAGTACTCAGGTGCAGGTGACACAACAAACAAACTCGATATATATATGAGTTAGAAATGCTTGATAGAAACTAAGAAGCTCAAAGAACATCATCAAAAGCTAACAAAAATTTGACCGCCAAGTGCCTAATTTGTAATATTTAAGCTCAAAGAACATCATCAAAAGCTAACCAAAATTTGACCGCCAAGTGCCTAATTTGTAATACTTAAATGCTAGGATGAAGATGCCATTTGGATTGGCGATGAGTCTCGCAGTGAGCCCTGTGGCGCCCCGAGACACACGACTTGGCGTACTCCACACGACACTTGGTCATGACCGAGTGGCGGTGGGCGGCGAAGCGGAGGTAGGGACGGACGCGAAGGGGAGAAGGAAGGGGAAGAAGACAGAGGGAGGCTGAGGGGGTGACGGGTGAGGAACGGGAAGAATACCTGGCAGCCTGCTGGCCCGACCTCAAACCCGGACGCCAACGCTCCGGACCTGGTGCGTCCACTGCACCCCAACCACTTTAGTGAGGCCCGCCAAAGAAAGCGAGGAGGATGGAGGTGACGGCGGGGAGGGAGAGGCATGGGTGGCGGATGGAGAGAGATGGAGGTGGAGAAGGGATAGGGAGGGAGCGGGGAGTCGGAGAGGGAGAGGGCCACGGCCACACGACGCTGGAGGTAGAACTCGCGGTGGAGGCATGGACGGGAGGCGAAGGGGAAAAAGGAAGGGTAAGAAGATGGAGGTAGACCGTGGGGGCTGCAGGAGGGAAGGAGGAGGCGAATCGGGAGAGCGGAGGCGGCCTGGGGCCCATGCGGGTGTGCTGGGCGAGGGCGGGGCGGGCGACGGCGGGAGGCGAGGCGGAGAGGTGGTGATGGAGGAAGGAGGAGGCGCGATGGGGTTGGGAGGGCGAGGGAAAGGGGAGGGACAGGGTGGACATGGGAGCGACAATGGAGGGAGGGAGGAGGAGCGTGGAGTTAGGGCGGTGTTATGTGGCTGTAATATCAACTAGTATATAGTATCTTGATATAGAGGAGGAGAGATTGGTTCTATACAAGAGGAAGAACAGGGACGGGGAAGAGAGACAAGAAGAAAAGGCAATGTCTGTTCTTTACAGTTCAATCCCCCCACGGCAACTCACGCCTACTATTTAAGATCCGGCAACGACTAATAGGTTTAGTATGGTCGGCCCACTTTTACACGGCCCAGTCTTGTGCAGCAAAACGAGTGTTGGGCTGACGCTCACCGCTCCTCGAAGCTCTCGATTCTTTGCTCCTTTGTGTCAGTAGTCGACGAGGTCATGACATCCCTCCCCTCTTCAGCTTCAGCTTGTCCCCAAGCTGGCGCGTGTGGGAAACGCGATTGGAGTTCATCAAGATCCTCCCAAACGGGTGCTGAAGTAGAAGGTCCCGACCATTTGACTTGCACCTGTGTAGTAGCTGATAATCCTTTGTCTTGGAAGCGCTGCCGAAGCACTTTCAGTGGGATTTGCAAATCTTCAGTTGAGTCTGGGAGTTCAGCCTGCACAATACTCGAAGGAGGAACTGCTCGCCTGAGCTGAGACACATGCACCACTGGATGTATCATCGTAGTAGAGGGTAATTTGAGCTTATAAGCCACCGGTCCAATTCTCCTTTCAATATGAAACGGCCCAAAATAACGAAATGCCAATTTGTGGTTTGCTCTCACCGCTACCGAGCTTTGAACATACGGTTGAATCTTCAGATATACCTAGTCCTCCTCCTGAAACACTCTGTCAGACCGTTTGGTATCTGCCTTTGCTTTCATGTGTTGGTTAGCTCGATTGAGGTGAAGTTTGAGTAATTCAGTCATCAATCCCCTCTCTTTTAACCAAACTGACAGCTCTGAACTCTGACAGACAGCAGTGCCTTTGATACCAAAATGTCTTGGAGTATAGCCATACAATACTTCAAAAGGTGATTTTTCCAGAGTGGAATGTAGTGCTGTGATATACCAGTACTCAGATAGCGCTAACCAATTGAACCACTTGCTTGGGCATGCATGCACAAAACATCGCAAATAGGTTTCGACACATTGATTCACTCGCTCCATTTGACCATCCGTTTGTGGATGGTATGCAGTGCTCATCCTTAACTGAGTTTGGGCAGCTCTAAACAACTCCTTCCAAAGTAAGCTTGTGAACACTCGGTCTCGGTCAGATATAATGGAATGCGGTAAGCCATGAAGTTTGAATACATGCTGCATGAAGAGTTGCGCCACTTGAAACGCTGTGAATGGATGAGCCATAGCAATGAAGTGGGCATACTTCGAAAATTTGTCAACCACCACAAATATGCAATTGTAACCGGCCGATCGAGGCAAGCCCTCAATGAAATCCATGGATATGATTTGCCACGCGTGGTCCGGAACCGGCAAGGGCTGTAGCAGACCAGGATAACGAACGTGCTCTGACTTGGCTTGTTTACAAACCGAACACTGGTCCACGAATTCCCTGACCATTCTTTTGATGCCGGGCCAAGCAAACAATTTCCGAATTCTGTGATATGTGACTTGAAATCCTGAGTGCCCCCCAATTGCGCTTGAATGCAACGACTGCAAGATGTTGTTCTGAACTGCTGCATTGTTTTCGACCCAAACTCTATTTCCCAACTTGAGTAACCCATTACTGAGCTGAAACTTATACGGTCCATTACCAGAAACAGTCAGGTCTTTTAACAATTTACTGGTTTGTGGATCTTGCTGATAACCCTTGGCTATTGCCTCCATCCAATCTGGTATTACCGTCGATATTGCTGCTATTTCTCCCTCTTCCCCATTTACCCGCCGAGAGCGATTGCATCTACCGCTTCGGTTGCTATGCCGGGTTTGTACACAATCTTATAGGTCAATCCCAAAAGCTTGGTCATGATTTTTTTGCCAAATGGTTGTCACCGTTGATCACCAAGATGCACGAGGCTACGTTGGTGCTGTTGGGATGACTAACTCCTTGGTTTGCAAATATGGTCTCCAATGTTCCACGGCTAAAAGAATAGCTAGACCTTCTTTCTCATATGTTGACAGTGCTTGAGCTCTAGGTCCCAATGCTCTGCTCAAATAAGCAACCGGGTGTTGGTTTTGCATTAGCACCGCCCTATGCCTTTGTCGAGGCATCTGCTTTACCACAAACACTTGAGAGAAATCCAAGAAAGACAAGACAGAGCCGAGATCGTATGCCTTTAAAGCTTGGAAGCGCTTAATTCCTTGTCCCGAGTCCAAATAAAAATGACGTGTTTCCTGAGTAATTCAGTAAGAGGGCGGCTGATTATACCAAAATTTTTAACAAATTTTCGGTAATACCTGCTAATCCCAAGAATCCCAGACTTGCTTTACATTCTCGAGTTGGCCATTTCTTGATATGAGAATATTCTTGGATCCAGTAGCCACCCCTTCTGACCGATAATATGTCCGAGATAGGTCACCTTTTACGAGCAAAAGCACATTTCAATGCTTGATCTTTAGCGGTAAATTTCATAGTTTCCAACACTTGCTTCAATAGTATCACATGCATCTCCAAGCTCTTGCTATATATTAGTATGTCGTCAATAAAGACTAACACACCTCGACGCAAATACTGCCCCAAGATTGTATTCATTAATCCTTGAAAGGTGGCGGGAGCATTGGTCAATCCATATGGCATCACTTTGAATTCGTAGTGTCCTTGGTGTGTTTGGAATGCAGTTTTATATTCGTCTTCGGGCTTCATTCGTATCTGATGGTATCCGGCACGCAAGTCCAGGCTGGTGAAACACTGCGAGCCTGCTAACTCATCTAGCAACTCCTCAATTACCGGCATAGGGTATCGATTCTTTACTGTTATAGCATTGAGATGTCTATAATCTACACAAAAATGCCACGTACCATCCTTCTTTGGAACCAGTAAAACCGGGGATGCAAAGGGACTAACACTGTGTTGAATGATCCCTTGCTTGAGCATTTCATTCACCTGCTGCTCAATCTCATCTTTTTGGGTAGGCCGATACCTGTATGGTCTCAGGTTGATGGGTTGTACTCCAGGAAGCAGAGGTATGGCATGATCGAATGGTCGTTGAGGAGGCAGCCCTTTTGGGTCCTCAAACAAGTCTGCAAAATCTGACAATAGTTGCTGAACAGTAGCTGGCAATTGCCCTTCTTCATTCTGAACGAAATATAGTTTACTTCCATCTTCAGAGATTAAGCATTACGTTGATGAGACTCTTGATTCGCTCATCGAACTCCATCCTTGACTCCCCTCAGCACCACTCGCTTTCCTCGGTACAGGAAGGTCAATATTTTCTTGCTTGATGCACACTCATCTTGTCTTTGCTCAAGCCAGTCCATTCCCATAATAATGTCATACCCACTCAAAGCCAACACATTCAATGGTGTTCGGAAATCCACTCCTTGCACCTGCCAAGCACAGTTTGGAATAATTCTTTCACTTGACATTATACCCCCATCTGCAATTCTGACTTGAATCTTCTTAAAAGATTTCTGCTCCCCTTTTAGCCTGTTTGCTAGGGCCTCTTTTATAAAGCTATGGGTGCTACCCGAATCAATCAAAATCATAACATCTATACCTTGAATAGTCCCCATGAGTTTGACGGTTTTTGGAGTTTCAGAACCTCCCACTGCTGCCATTGAAATGGCCAACACTTCTTCAACATGCGAGGCTTCTGTTTCAGAAGGTGTATTCTCAAGACTTGGTTCATGAACCAATTCCCACATTTTTTGCACCATATGGAGTTGCACAGTCGGTCCACATCTATGTTCCCGGTTCCACTTCTCACCACATGTATGACACAAGCCCTTGGCTCTTCTATAGGCCCTGAGAGCAGATAGTTTGTCATCTCCACCACTTGCTCGTGTACTCTCTACTCCTTTACGGTCATCTGGTCGATGACCAACAAGATGGTTAGGTCTCCACGGGGTCTTTGGAAGCGGCATTCTTTGTTCGGTTTAGTGACCGACCCACTGTGGAAAACTCTGGCCGACGAGTGTCACGCCTCATTGATTCCAACACCTCCTCTTGCAAACATGCTGAAGAGACCGCCGTGTCTAGATTCTTGGGCTGGTGTAGTATCACAGCTGCCCTAATGTCACTCCTCAATCCATCGGTAAACTGGGTTACAAAAAACATGGGGTCCCAAGTATGATGAGCCATCAAATTGTGCATCGACTCATTAAACTTTTCAGCAAACTCTGCAACAGTACCACTCTGCTTGAGTCGGTTGAATTGCCGAAGTTGTTGCTGAAACTCCTCTCGACCAAAACGCAAACACACTGCATCTGCGAATTCCTCCCAGCTAGTACATCCCTTGTGAGCTTGAGTTGAATGCAACCACAGGACAGCACTGCCCACAAAATGCATAGCAGCCACACTAATCCATAAATTTGATCTGGTTGCACATACCTGAAAATAAACTTCGCATTTTAACCTCCATGCCTTTGGGTTCTCTCCATCAAATTGGGGAAACTCCAGCTTCGGGAATGCTGGGTGATAGCGATGAGTCTCCTGAAGTCGATTGCCCCAATCCTATGTATCAACCGGTGGCAAGGGCAAAGGATGAAAACCCGACATTCCATTGTTCGGAGAAGACCCGATCGGGAAATTCTCCATTGCTTTTCCCCATTTCTGGGTAGACAGAACATTCCCCTCGGATTTCAGACCACGATCAACCTCTTCCTTAGGCTTCAGGTGTTCCGGGAGTGGTAACAAAGGGGGCAATACCGCAGTCTTTGACACTGCGTCGTCTCTAGCAATCAGCTTGACTTGGTTCTTCAACTCCCCTAATTCCTCACGCAAATCCTCCACGGACGCCACAATCAGCGGTTTCCAATCTTTTAGATCAAGGACCACTGGTTTGATCTCCGCGACAGATTCCACCAGCGTCTGGATTGCCTGAGTAAGTGCCGCCATTTCTTGTTCCATCGCCGCCGCCTTCTCCTGCGCTCGGGTTTGAAATTTCGGTCTCTCCAGTTTGCCTTCTTGTGCTCGGATCGTCGCTCTGATACCAAATGTTGCGTACCCAACAATATAGCCAGTAATATCAACCAGTATATAGTATCTTGATATAGAGGAGGAGAGATTGGTTCTAGACAAGAGGAAGAACAGGGATGGGGAAGAGAGACAAGAAGAAAAGGCAATGTCTGTTCTTTACAGTTCAATCCCCCCACGGCAACTCACGCCTACTATTTAAGATCCGGCAACGACTAATAGGTTTAGTATGGTCGGCCCACTTTTACACGGCCCAGTCTTGTGCAGCAAAACGAGTGTTGGGCCGGCGCTTCTGGCTCCTCCGGCTCTCTCGATTCTTCGCTCCTTTGTCAGAGTCGACGAGGTCATGACAGGCGGCGGCATCGGGGGAAAGGAGGGAGGTGAGGATGGGGAAAAGGCAGTGCGCAGGGACGACCGGAGGCTTCGCGATGCAGCGACGTGGGCCTCGCGCGGCGAAGCGTCTGGACCAAGCGCAGGCGCGAGAGGCAGCCGATCTGGCGCGTCCGTTGATGATCCGACGGGTGACAGCTATCGGGGTGACGTGGCTAGGGCCGGAGGAGCCCCTTTCTTTCAAGCTTAAAGTTTTTAAATTGGGGAATAAGCAATTTGACAGGTATGCTATTGTAACATGACTATTTTTTTTGAAACTTATAAATTGGAACTAATAATATGATTTGCATGTAATCAGTAAACCCATGTTTCCTTATTCGAGACAAAATCAAGGTGCAAAATACCAGAGTCACGTTGTAGTAACTAAGATCCTGATTCCTCTCCATGGTTTACTATCATAACCAGGCACATGCGCCAGAATATTTCACAGAGCATATAAAACCTGCCAAGGCACATCGGCAAATAGAGCATCAAAAGAGTCAAAGATACTCACTTCCAAAATTCCCTCGAAGATATATATATGCTTTGTGCAACAAAAGACAAAGGTAACTTGAAGCAGTTTATTAGAATTTGCTGGAAAATCTAATCCATCCTATCCTTTTCACCATTATCATTATTGGGGAATAAGCAATTTGACATGTATGCTCTTGTAACATGACTATTTTTTTTTGAACTTATAAAGTGAAGTAATCAGCAAACCCATGTTTCCTTATTCGAGAAAAAATTAAAGCGCAAACTGACAGTCATGTTGTAGTAACTAAGATCGATCATGAATCCTGTCCATGTTTACAATCATAATCAGGCACATGCACCAGAATATTTGATAGAACAGATAAAAACTGCCAAGGCACATTGACAAATAGCGTATCAAAAGAATCTAAGCTACTCACTTCCCAAATTCTCCCGAAGATATATATGCTTTGTGCAACAAAAGACAAAGGCAACTTGAAGCAGTTTATTAGAATTTGCTGGAAAATATAATCCATCCTATCCTTTTTCATCATTACCATTATGGGGGAATAAGCAGTTTGACAGGTATGCTCTTGTAACATGAACTATTTTTTTTTCAAACTTATAAATTGAAACTAATAAAATGATTTGCATGTAATCAGCAAATCCATGTTTCCTTATCTGAGACAAAATTAAAGTGCAAACTGCCAGAGTCATGTTGTAGTAACTAAGATCCTGAATCCTCTCCATGGTTCACTATCATAGCTAGGCACATGCACCATAATATTTCACGGAACAGATAAAAACTCTGGCAAGGCACATGGACAAATAGTCATCAAAAGAATCAAAACTACTCACCTCCAAAATTCCAATATATACAAAAACTTTCACTGGAGCAACAGTGAGAGCTACAATTCAAGGCCCAAATCAATCTCCCTAGCAGCCTATGCTAGGAAGTAGGAACAGACATACAAGAAGCTAGCTAGCACGGGGACTCTATCTACAATGGCTGTCATGATCGGCCAGGTCTTCCAGGCTTCGTCCTGCCGTTCAAGTCCCATATCACTTGCAAGTGTTCATCGCTGGAGATATTGAGATGCAGGCGAAGGTTGGAGAGCAGCTCCGCCTTCTTCCAAGTCAGCGAGCCAGTCGCGTGGAACACCCTCATGAGAGCGGTGTAGGCGTCCAGCTGCAGACGATGGACTTTGCCTTCTTGATATGCTACCACCGCTCCCTCGTTAGCCGGGTGCTTTCTGGCGCTAACACGAGACTCCGTTCTGTCCTCGGATTGCTCTTCTTCGCAGTTTTGTTGGAGCTGATTTGCATTTTGATCTTCGCAAGGTTTGCTAGTAGTGGAAACAGAGCGATCGCCGCTGCTGTTGCTGCTGCCGCCGCTGGCGCTGCTGCTGCCAACCGATGACGAAACTGACTTTGCGTCGTCGTCGCTGTTATTGTCTGTTCCAACGACGTCGCAGTCTTCGCTGCTCATCTCCTGCTGCTTGTTCTGGAGCATCGTTGGGTTTACATCTATCACTTCTAAATTCTTATCGTATCTTGCTGCCTCTTCCTTCACACACAGCCTCTTGGTGTCGCCCGCAAATCTCTCGACATCCATCATGCAGCGGCTCCTCTTCACCTTCCCCAATTTGAAGGCGGGCGTGGCGGACTTGCCGCCGCCATTGCCTTTGCCTTTGCCTTTGCCGTGTTTCCCAGGAATGGGGCGCAACGGCAGCGCCATCGCGCCGGGGATTTCGTTACCCTGGAGCGCGACCCAGACGTCGTCCTCCCTCAGCACCTGCCGGACCCGGAGCATGGTCAGCCCCGCCGTCACGACACGTGTCGAGCCGATGATCTTGACGTCGAACTGGCCGCCGCTGCCTGCTGACACGACCTCGGCGCACTTCCACAGGCAGTCGTCGAACACCTCGACCATGTCGCCGGCGTCCAGGTCCGCCGGTAGCGGGACGGGCGGCGGGCACGGCCGGACGAACTTCCTCCGGATGCGTCCGGATTCGGGACCGCCGTCAAACCACCGCAGGATGTACGAATGGCCGTTGCCACAATGCACCTCGCCGCCGCGCCACGCACCCATCGCCGCCGCCGCATCCTGGGTCCACACCTCCACCTTGCTCCCTTTGTTAATCCTCATGGCCGCCCCTTCTCTGTTCTTGGATCAACAAGTTCTTGGACTCCCCTGCCACGGGGCTGAGTCCCCGCGATATATAACTCGCCGAAGAGCGAATCCGTGTCAGACGCCGAGTTCTTGGGCGGGTCGAACTGCAAGTCGCGCGCGGCGTATAGGGAAAGGATTCATCAATCCGGCACGGACCAGTACACGAGCCGCGACGCTCGTACCGATGCGGATTGCATTAGAAGTAGAAACAGCAACTTCGCGATTTAATCTAATCTAATCTAATCACGGACGGGCGCAAGAATTGGACGGAGCAAGAACATGATTGGGAACAAGGAGTGGGATTGGCGAAAGGCTCCTCACCAAGAAAAGCAAAAGCCGACCTCCTCGAGTAGGGCTGCGGGATGGAGTTTTGCGGAAGAAAAGAGTGGGACGCGGCGGAAAGAACTCGTCGGCGACAAGAGCGGAGGCGGATATACGATTCCGGTTCGACGGACGCCGTTTTACTGGCGGAGTCGGATCCGCCTCCGTTCCAACCTCAAAGAGACGGCTGATCTGACGGTCCGATGTTACCGGCTCCTGGTACACCCAACCCGAGAGGGCAACTGGGCTTGCTCTCGGTCCAGGACCCAAAGTGAAACTACTCTATTTTTCAAACATGGTGTACGCAATAGCCTAGAATTTCGATTACAGTCTGAACAGTACTAAACCTGCTTACGAATATTTAAAAATCATTAATCTTACTAAATTTTCATTAGAAGGTGTACTCAATCTTACTAAATTTTCATTAGAAGGTGTATCAGAGGAATAAAAGACATTTTGAAGATCGTGTTAGGGTTATAACCGCACTTAAGCTTTCTGTGAAAGCCATTTGGTTCTCCCCTAACTTAGCAAGCCACATGAGAAATCTATTTAACTACATGCCAGGAGTTCATTTGATTGTTGAAGGTTTACTATATCAGGTATATGTGGATGCATTATTTGAGTTAAGGTAATTTATCTTTAAAACAACAAAATCATACTAATATAACTGTAAGATCGAGGAGGCCAACTAGAGGGGGAGGGGGTGAATAGGCGATTTTAAAATCTTTTAGCTAAAACCGAGTTTTATGCGGAATTGTAAATAAATTCGGTTTTACTCAATTAAAACCTAAATCAACTAGTCTTGACTAAGTGCACCAACTATCAAATACTATTGATAATGATAGCAATCATACAAATACAAGTAAGTAATTTAATTCTATGAATGTAAATTGCGCAAAGTAAAACAAGAGAACAAATCACAATAACACGATGATGTTTTACCGTGGTATTCGGAGACTTACCGGTCTCCCCTAATCCACATTGAGGTAAGCCCAAACTAATTGGACTGGCTCAACGAATTAAGCCAAACACCTCCAAGGTAAGGCCAACCACTTGGACCGGTTCCAACACGAACCAACACCTCGATCCACTAGGGGTTGCTCTTCCTCCACTCCACAGATGGCGAGCACCAAGCCACTCACAAATGCTGGACCTTCTCACAAGATTCTTGAGAAGATCACTGGACCACGACGTCTCCACGCCGTCTAGGTGTCGGCAAACATCAAGAGTAATAAGTCGAAGACTTTTGCTTGACTCCCACCAAGTGCAACACATGCACAAATGGATACGCAATCCAATTCTAGTTGCAATACATACAACTAGAGCTTCTCCCTTTTACTCGCAAGGTGTAACACATGCACAATTGAGAGGAGAAGACTTGCACAACCGGCCAAGGTGGGTATTTATAGCCCACACACAAAAACTAGCCGTTGGAGGAAAAGCTCTGAAAAAAATCAGCACGAGCGGTAGTACCGCTATTCAACGGCCGGTACTACCGCATTCCCACTAACAGTACAGTAACGGCTATAACAGACCTCTGAACTAGCCATTGAAAGTGCGGGGTGGTACTACCGCCGAGTAATACGCGGTAGTTCCGCTCTCCGATCATTCTGATCTATAAGGGCGGTACGATCGCTTCTACTTCAGGTCCAAAAGGGAACTTACTGAAAATAACGTACCGCTCACAAAATTGGTTACACCGGGTTGCGGTAGTTCTGCCAAGTAAATGCGGTACTACCGCGATGCGGTAGTTCCGCCTCAAAACACCGGTACAACCGCACCTCAAGGTGAGCAACATGCTCAAAAGGGTGTCACTCTGGAAAATACGAACATCCAACTAATCTTCGGTCCGACCAGGTTGTGGTAGTGACGAGGATTAAAATCTCTATGTATTATCTTAATACATAATAAAAGACCATACGTCTTCATGGTCGTAACCCCTAAGGCTAATGACCTCACCGGTCGCAAGGATTCCAGAGGTTACATAATGGTACCTTGGTTGGACAAGGTCCTGTAACTAGCCTCCGACCAGGTAGCTGCTCGGAAAAGCTATGAACAGGTATTTGTAACTGATCCCAAGTACATTCAAACCGTCCGATGAATATAGCATGTGCTGTATGCTTCATATCACACGGTTACATAGTCCTAAAGATACTGACAATAACCACTATACGGTTGAGTGTCTCTAAGACACTCAACCACAGAGCAGTTAACACATTGTTAACTAACACCTCGCCCCGACCAGTCGCAACGCTTCACCAGGGACGCCTTCTCTAGGAGTAACTGCCACCTCTTTGGAAGTTATTTAAGGGTGAAGCACAGAAGACCAAGGGGCAGGGAGATGCAGACAGAGACAGATAGGCAAACAAGGAGATTCTGATATGAGACAAGCAAGATATCATCATCAGATTAGAGCATAGCAATCTTCACACTCAGTGTAATTAAGATTAGTCCCTAGTTAGGTCGTAAGCACCCCCCTGTAAATCCAGTTCATATCAATAAAGAGCGGCCCCATTCTCTCCCAAGAAATATCACGTCATTTTCCTCTTTTATTTTGTAAGATCGGCGACAGTTGGCGCCGTCTGTGGGGGTAGAAGACGTAAGTTTCCTGAAGAAACTCTCCGCTCATCAAATCCTCGCTCACTCCTTGTAATCGCTCATGCGACTATGCCCGGAGTTTGGGATGAGGAGAATTGGTTCGACCTGGCGGACTACGCCGACCTCAACATGGAGGGATGCATCTGTGCCATGCAAGAGAACGACATGTCATCCTCCTCCTCCTCCGCTGGTTCGCATGTCGCCGATGTTAGTGAAGTCGACCGGATGGATGAGGATCCACCACTACGACAAGTGGCGCTTCCAGCCATTTCGACCAGCTCGGAATGTCCGGAAGCCACTTCAAGCCTGGTCTTTCCGACCGGCAAAACAGGTGAAGAAAATTCAGCACCACCACTCGAGAATTTCTATACTCTCGATGAAATTATGGCTGAAAGGTACTCACCTACGGCTTCTGGCAATTCCAGGAGCCAACCGACATCTGGTAATGGTGTCAATAAAGCCTCCACTAGTCATAGGCCAAGTGGGGATGATAAGGCTCAGCACACGATCGGCATTCCGCCGGATCAGGCTAAGCCCACCAAGAAGGCCTCAGGAGGTGCTCATCTCCGACCGCTCTCCTTCATGGAAACTCCTAGTAGAAGTACTGGAAGGCTCTCCATTAGTTACAATGGAAGCTTGTCGGAGGATTGCTGTTGGAGGCACGAGGTCAATGCGATCGGAGATACAAATCAAGATGCCTTGCACGGTCCTATACACTCTTCCACGCCACCACGTATTGATGGAGATGATGCGGGCCGTCAAGCACCAACTTCCGGAGGCAACAGAACTGATCGACGTCCATCAGTTAACTCGCTTGGCACTACCCTACCAAGAGTAACTAGTTGGACATAACAAATCCGAAGGTCGGGGGAAGGTTCAGACCTGCGTACACCTACGACCAGTATGAACCCCCCGAGACCTTCGATGGCGTATCTTAAACACGCAACGTGTTCAAGATATATTGAATAGTTCTAACCTCGTTCTAGCGAAACCCTGTGTTTTGTATGCCTCGAGGCCAAGTATCGGAGATTACGCAATGACTATGCAACGAACGGAAGCATATCGGGAACAGAGGAATTCTGGGAGTCAAACCATGACTTTGTCCCAACGCTCCTCCTTCGATAGAGGGCAGCATGGTCATGTTGGGGAACCTTCAATACCAAGGCCTCCTCGACGATTCCGACCAGGGAGTCATGAGGGAAGAAGGCTATTCCATGTAGCCACTCCCTCACCACATCGAGAGGAACAAGCGCTTGAACCTGACGATCTCCGACATCGTCTAAATCAAGCAGGCGGTCGAAGACATCATACCAATGTCTACGACCAGATCGGCACACCGGAGCTCCAGCGTTCAAACCCTAGGAACCGGTCTCCGACCGATTACAATCCGGCACCTTTCCAAAGAAGGCGCCATGAATCGATCACAGGTTGTCGAGCCTTCTCCGCAGGGCTTCAAGCTGTGCGTTGGTCAAACAGGTTCCGACTGGCCAACCTGGACAAGTTCAATGGGACTTAGAACCCATTAGAGTTTCTCCAAATATATACTACCGCCATCAGAGCTGCTGGTGGTGGCAAAAATGTGATGGCAAACTATCTGCCCACCGTGCTCGAAGGTTCTGCCCGGTCGTGGCTACTTAACCTACTGGTCGGATCAATCTATACTTGGGAGCAACTCTGCGACCTTCTAATTGTGAACTTCCAGGGTACGTACGATCGCCTTGGAAAGGAGGACGACCTCCACCGAATCCGGCAAGGCTTTGATGAAACTCTCCGTCAATACATCAAGAGATTCAGCCAAGTTCGTAATTCCATACCGGAGGTCGCAGAATCATCTGTTATTCAAGCTTTTAAAATAGGTCTAAGGAATCGACAGTTTACGGAGGACATAGCAATGAACCCTCCACGAACAACTGTCGAACTTTTCGACATGGCCGACAAGTATGCCACCGCTAGTGAAGCAATTGAGTGGTGTGAGGCCATTGATCGGAAAGACAAAATTCCACAACCTGGCTTGGACAAAACAGAGAAAAAGAATAAGAAAGCTCTCAAGAAGAAGAAGAGCCGTAGACCCGACGACAAAGAAGTCCTAGCTATCCCTGAAAAGTTTACGAAGGGTAAAAAGGACTATACCGGTCGAGGCAAAGCAAAAGCCCCGACCGAAGGATTCCAAAAAAACAAGAAGTGGTGTCCACTTCACCAGCAGGCAGGGCACGACCTCCACACCTGCCAAGCCTGGCAAAGGAAACTGGAGGACTATTATGCAGGTAAAGGACAATTTCCCGTAATACAGGAGCTCGGAGAGACGAGTTCCAAAAAGGACAAAGATGGCAACGAAGAAATGGAGTACCAGGAGCCTCAACACACGGTCAACATGATCTTTGGAGGATCTTCTTCGTACGAATTGAGGCGTCATCTAAAGGCCATGGAGCGGGAGGTCAACCTCGTAGAGCCTTCGACCATCATCAAGCCATCAAGGTGGTCGGACACGACAATCTCCTTCAGCAAAGAAGACTGCCCCATCCCTTTGGCTCGACCAGGTAGGTTCCCTATTGTTGTTGAACCTACTATTAATAACTGTAAGGTTAATCGAGTTTTGATAGATGGTGGTAGTTCTTTAAATATTTTATTTGCAGGAATTTTAGATGACATGCAAGTTCCCAAGTCCAAAGTGAAACCAGTGAAATATGCCTTTCACGGTATAGTCCCTGGCTCCACCGCTAAACCAATAGGGTAGGTATCCCTGCCGGTTACGTTTGAAAGACCTAACAACTTCCGAACAGAAAAGATTCCATTCGATATAGTGGATTTCGAATCCGCATACAATGGAATCCTTGGTCGACCGACTTTAGCAAAGTTCTTGGTAGCCACGCACCACGGTTATCAAAGTTTGAAAATGCTAGGACCAAACGGAGTCATCACGGCTCGAGGAGATCAGAAAATGGCTTACGTGTGTGATCGAAAATCCCTAGAACTGGTCGATGAACTTTCGACCAGAGAGGCTAATCCATTTACTATGCAGGTCAAGCACTCGAGGCCAAAGATGACGCCAAAGCCATCCGACCAGACAAAAGATGTACTACTCGACAAAGGCACTTCTCTGGATAGCACCAAGTCGCCACTTGGGTCAGGAAACGCTGATCCATCTACCCACAAGATACTGGTCGGGGCAAGACTCGACCCCAAATAGGAAGAGTCGCTCGTCTCCTTCCTCCGAGCAAATCAGACGATTAAATGCAGCGGGCATCCGACATGCCCGGAGTCCCTCGGGAGGTGATCGAGCACAGGCTAGCTCTCCAGCCTAACAAGAAACCGATCAAGCAGAAGCTGCGGCGTTTTGCACCTGATCGGAAGGAGGCAATCCAATCGGAGATTGACAAGCTCCTCAAGGCTGGGTTTATTCGTGAAGTCGACCACCCTCAGTGGCTCGCCAATCCTGTAATGGTTAGGAAAAATAATGGGAAATGGCGAATGTGTATTGACTTTACAGATCTTAATAAAGCTTGTCCGAAGGATAATTTTCCCCTTCCACGCATTGACCAACTTGTAGACTCTACTTCCGGGTGTGAGTTACTAAGTTTTTTAGATGCGTATTCAGGGTACCACCAGATTAATATGAGTAAAGAAGATGAAGAGAGAACTTCCTTCATCACTCCATATGGCACCTATTGCTATATTAAGATGCCATTTGGTCTCAAAAACGCTGGTGCAACTTTTCAAAGGTTGATGAAAAAACCTTTAATCCACAGACAGGTCGGAATCTAGAAGCCTACGTTGATGATCTGGTCGTAAAGACCACCAACGCTAGCGATCATATTCTCGACCTACAAGAGACTTTCAACAACTTGAGAAGGTATACCCTCAAGTTGAATCCAGAGAAATGTGTGTTCGGAGTTTCTGTTGGAAAACTGCTCGGTTTCCTAGTCTCGACTAGAGGTATTGAAGCAAATCCAGTAAAAATATCGGCCATCGACCAGATGCACCCTCCGACCACAAAGAGTGAAGTCCAAAAACTAACTGGCTGCATGACAGCGCTAAATCGTTTAATAGTAAGGTTGCGAGAAAAAGGATTACCTTTCTTTAAGCTTCTTTGGAAACATGAAAGTTTTGAGTGGACTAAAGAGGCAAACGATGCCTTTGAAGAACTTAAGAAGTACCTTATGAGCCCCCCGATCTTAGTTTCTCCAAGATCGGGAGAAACATTACTAATTTACGTGGCTGCAACACCACAGATAGTTAGCGGTGTACTGGTCGTAGAACGGGATAACATCCAACGACCAGTATATTACGTAAGTGAAGTCTTACATGGACCAAAAGGAAGATACCCACATGTACAAAAGTTGCTCTATGGTCTTCTTATGTCTTCAAGAAAACTAAGGCATTACTTTTAGGCCCACAAAGTGGTCGTACCAACCAGACATCCCCTTGGTCAAGTCCTTGGAAACAGGAAATCATCAGGACGAATAACAAAATGGGCGGTTGAGCTAGGGGCGTTTGACCTCCATTTTATCTCACGAACAGCAATCAAGTCCTAGGTAATAGCAGAATTCATTGCCGAATGGGCAAACCCTAAACCCACCCAAGGGCCCAAGTACGAACACCATGAAGAATGGACAATGTACTTTGACGGTTCCTTGATGCTAAAGGGCTCGAGGGCTGGAGTTGTCTTGATATCCCCTATTGGCGAATACATCAAGTACGCCATCTAGTTAAATTTTCCTACCACAAATAACGTAGTAGAATAAGAAGGTTTACTGGTAGGACTTCGAGCAGCTCGTTCGCTCGGGATTCGTAGATTACTAGTGAAAGACGATTCTCAACTAGTAGCGAATCAAGTAGAGAAAGAGTATCAATGCTCGAGTTCCAAGATGTCATCTTATCTGGCGGAAGTACGAAAACTCGAAAAGCACTTATTCAGTTTCCAGATCCAACATATACCTAGGAAGGAAAATTTTCTAGCAGACCAGTTGGTACGAATGGCATCCACGAGGTCGACCGTCCCGCCCGGAGTTTTTTTTCGAGCAACTCGATTCACCCTCAGTGATCGAGCCTTCCGAGAACATACATGATTCTCTACAGGTCGTACAAACCGATCGTGAGAACATGGATGCTCCACAGGTTGTTGATGGTTGGCGCTGTCACGATCAAGGTAGAGATTGGATGACATTGATCTGCAATTATTTTCAGCATGACATAATTCCAGAAGATGATGTAGAAGCTGATCGTCTAGCACGAAAAGCCAAATCATACACTCTGATCGAACGTATCTTTTATAAACGAGGATCTCATGGAGTGTTGATGAGATGCATATCTCAAACGGATGGCATTAAGTTGCTAACCGAAATCCATGAAGGAGTCTGTGGAGCACATCATTCCTACAGAACACTGGTCGGTAAAGCCTTCAGGCAAGGATACTACTGGCCAACCGCCCTTCATGATGCAAAAGAGCTCGTGATGAAGTGCGTACAATGTCAGTTTCATAGCTAACAAGTACATCAACCGGCACAAGCCTTGCAGACAATTCCTCTTTCTTGGCCTTTTGCAACCTGGGGACTAGACATTCTGGGACCTTTCCCAAGAGTACCCAGGGGCATCGAATTCTTTTTCGTCATGATTGATATGTTTACAAAGTGGATCGAAGTCGAGCCTGTTGTTAAAACAACAACCACGGCCGCTAAGAGATTTCTCACAAAAAATGTGGTCACACGATTCGGTGTACCCAGTCGTATAATCACAGACAATGGTGCCTAGTTCTCAAGCGATCAATTCCAAAAATTCTGCGACGAACTTGGTATCAAAGTTCATTTTGCTTCGGTTGCTCATCCACAGAGCAATGGAGCAATTGAGCGAGCTAATGGTATTATTATGCAAGGGATCAAACACCGAGTGTTCAACCAGTTAATCAAACGGTCAGGAGCTTGGGTTCAAGAACTCCCATCTGTATTATGGGCCGTTCGAACCACGACCAGTCGTGCGACCGGTGAAACACCATTCTTCTTGGTTTATGGTGCTGAAGCTATGCTTCCTCCAGAACTAAAAATTGGCTCTTCTCGAACTAATTGTTTCAACAAAAACGATCAGAATGAACGATGACTTGACGACGTCAATTTCCTTGAAGAACGACGAAACAAAGCCCTGGTACGATCAACAGTATATCAACAAGCCATGCGAAGGTACCATAGTCGTAAGGTGCAACCTCGCAGCCTTGCTGTAGGTAATCTGGTTCTCAGAAAAATTCAGAATCAAGTAAATCGCTACAAACTTTGTCCCAAGTGGGAAGATCCTTACACTGTGGTCGAAGTCACCCGACCAGGTTCTGTACGACTAGCCATGTCGGACGGGCAAGTTTGTCAAATTTTTGGAACATTGATCAATTGCGTAAGTTCTATGTCTAATTCTTTTGTATATTATTTCAATTCTTTTTTATTTTCATTAGTACATTCATTCATTTCTTTTCGACGAGAGATATGGTTTATATATCTATGGCTATATTCTAGTCACATATTATTGTTGTTTAAAATGGTCGGAGAAGACAATTTTTCTCTCCGAGATCCTTTATTAGGATCTCTGTTACTCTTTGGCAACAACATCCATGTCATACGCTGTATAGGTCCTAGTCGTGATCATTCCAAGAATGATTCCACGCGAGACTATACGAGTAAGCAGAGCATAATCCACATAACTTCATATAGTGCCTTATACTATTAAGATCATGAAGACTATATTTCTTCATTTCAAAAATCTGTTCTACTCTCGTTTGGCTACTGGCCGGGACACGGAAAGCCTCCTAATCGAAGTCTCTCTTTTTTCGCACGTGGTCCTGCCCACTGGAAGGAGCTTCCTAGCGATGGTTCTTTTTTTACGATCCTTGTTGCCAGTCGGACTTGAGCCTGAGCATGCTTTGTGAAATGTTTTTCTATATCTTCTGTTCTTAACAGTATTTTCGACCAGTTTTTGGTAATATATATAAATACGATCACTTATCGTTTTTTTTGTATACATTCTTACATTTCTACTTTTGTCAATACAACAAATCTTTATTCTGACTGTATACAGTTTTGTTTGGTATTTCGATTATGACAAACAAATATCTATAACTAGTCGAAATCATACACTGGTTCCGGCCAAAATGATTTCTTAGTATTGTTACGATCAGTTTTGTCTTATGATCAGTATTTACCTTCACAACAATTGTTTCGACTTTTATTCTCTTTCTTGGCTAACTGCTTGTCTAATAAAGTTCTTCTACTACAAAGCAGTCGGGGGCTAGGGAGTATACGAGAAATTGCAAAAAGTCAACAGGATAAAAAAAGGAATTGTTGATGACATAAAGGTAAGTTTTATATATAATTCTTATATTACAAGGTCCTACTCTTGAATGTCTCTAGACTAATTACTGCTTGATGGAGATCCGACATCCATCTCCTCTACAACTTTGTCTCCAAGCGGCCTTAGTTCTTTCATAAACTTGGTCGCCTCATCAGGTAGGCAGTTGAAGTCATCTTCAACGGCTTAGAGATCAATGGAGGGGTCGGAAGCCTTCAGTTTTGCCAGTGCAAAACTAACTCCACTGGTAACACCTTCTTTCATAGCCTGGGCATAATTCTTTTGAGTAGTCTTGAGCAGACCACTGAGATTTTCTAGAAGTTGGCCCAAGTAGTTCATTTTCTCTATTTGATCTCTTAAGTCAGGCATACTTTATCATGATCCCATATCAAGGATCATCTTGTTTAAAGCATGAATCTTCTCATCAAGATTATACACAAGAGCTGCCTCTTTATCCTGCTCGAATTTCAGAGTCTTCTCTGTTCTATTCAACGCTTGCGTTTGCTCTACAAGAGTAAAATGAGTAGTAAGCACAACATGATTAGAGGAGGATAATAAGTCAAGTCTACGACCTATTACCTTCAATTTTCTTGTTTAGTGTCTCATTCCTGGTCGTCGACTCTGCAATCGACCGGTCCTTAGCTTTATTCTCTTCCTCAAGCAGAGTTATTCTGGCTTTATCAGCCACAACTTCTTCTTTTATTTTCTCCAAATCTATCGAATACAATAAGAGAGAATAATTAGAGAAGGACAAAGTATTGAAGAAGGAAAAAGGTTAAGAGGAAAGTTATTACTTTCCAGTTCGGAGTGCTTCTGCTCCAAGTCCTTAATTCGCTTAGTCAGTCCTCCGACCACAGCAAAGTTCTCGACCATATGCTGCACAAATAGTATTTTATCTTTAAAGTTCCTATAAACTTTTAAGAAAGACTATGAAACTGGTCATAGATACTTACTCGGATTGCCAAGTCATTATACCCGGCAAATATCAAATCAGGATTTGTCTTGATTTGATGATCCGATATTTTTCCCCATGCCTCGTCAAGCTCCTTATCGTTGATGAATTGGGGACGAAAAGAGAACTTATTAGGTTGAGAGGGATTACCAACATTGGTCGGAACCTGTTGAGGGCCTTTAGGGGCATCTACCTCCTTAGAAGGAGTTAGAACCACCAATGGATCTAGTTCGACCGTTGGCTTTGACACCTGCTCGGGGGCTTCTTTGACCGTTTGGTCCTTAGGAACTCTGTCCTGGGAAGTGTTTTGGTCGAGGACTTCCACGGTTGCCTGGTCCTCAGGAAGATTCTGGTCGGAAACGACCGGAACACCAGAAGACCTATATAAAATAAAGAAGGGAAGTTCAAAACACCAAATCATCAAGAAACTATTTAAAGGTATGCACTTATACAACCTCTTTCTTTTGTACATACCTAGTTAATTTCTTGGATTTGACTTTGAAAATCGGTAGAATAAACTCTGTACCGCTAGCCTTCCTTTTCTTCTCAACCAAATTCATCGGCTCTAAACTGGCAGGGTTGGTCAAACCCCTCACATCTTCCAACATGAGGTCGGAAGAAATATCCTCGACCAACTGGTCGAGGGTAGCATTCTGGACCATCGGGTCGGAAGGAGTGGTTTCATCAACCTCCAGATCAGTTGTTTCAGTAATAGCTGTATGGTCGTGAACGGCCAATCTGGAGTCTACGACCTCCACAGTTAAGCTCTACAAGCCTTTAGTTCTCTCCACCTAAATAAAAAAACAAGTTTGGTTAGGTGATGAAATTATTTATCTAAAATATATATTCTTCTTTTAAAATGCTCTACTACTTCGGGAGACTCATCTTCTTCCAGTGCATCTGGGCACGAATCGGTTGGAACCACAGTGGGATTTTGATCCTCACCAGATTGCATGATTCGCAATCCGACCGCCTACAAAAATAGAGCAAGATCAATAAACTGATCGGAGAATATGTATACATGATAAAAAGAGATTTGATTATCTACCTTGAGTCTTGCTAGTCTCTCTTCAACAGAGACTATTGCCAAGATATCGGGGAATGCAGCCTTTTCACCAGGCTCCCCGGCGCAGATCATCCTGATCCACTCCCTGATTTCCTTAGGAGAAAGTCCTTTAAAAAAAAAGAGAGGGAGATAAGATCAGATTTTAAGGTATTACGATAATCAAATACTAAATCATACTGGTCGGAGCTTCTTTTTGAAAGCTTACCACCTCCTGAGATAGCTTCATCATGACCAATGGACCAGAGCAGGGAATGAGTCCAGGGCCTCAGAGGACTAATCTGGCGCTTGGTGAAATCTCTCACCATATGCCAAGAAGTCAAACCCTTCATCCTCAGATCATCCACCCATCTTCCGACCACCCCTGCCTTCTTCACGGACTTCCTCTACTTGGGATTCTCGTTCGCCCTAATTCCGGCGAAGTAGAGGCCATCATCTCTCGTAACCGTCATGTAGAACCAATTCTTTTTCCATGACGACCACAAGGATTTCGAGTACATTTGGATGTACTCATCGGCCTTTCTGTCATGAAGGCGTAGCGTGCATTCTCCAGGAGCCCCCGTGGATCTCCCTGACATCGTCATCCGATAAAAATACCTGAAGAGCCTCAAATTTGGGAGCACTCCTAGGTACGCCTCGCATAGGTAGATAAAAATACTGATATTGGCGATGGAATTAGGGGCCAAATTCACCTATTCCACCCCGTAATACTCTAAGACGCGAGGAAGGAATTTGCGCACCAGTACCCTCAACCCACACTCGATGTGAGCGAGGAAGACTGGAATTTCCCCATCTTCGTGGCCCGGAAAGTGCTCCCCGGCCGCTGATCTCCATCCGATCAGATTCTTGTTTGGGAGCATTCCCATCTTCTCCAACACTTCAAGCTTCTTCTCACTCAGATCCGAAGCCATCCACTTTGTGATTTGCTCCGACATGGTGAAATTTCTCAAGGGGATATGTAGTGGTCGGAGTAGGCTTTGAGGTCGGAAAGACAAAATAGAGGTCGAAAAGATTTTCTTAGCAAGGAACTGAAGAGGATTTGAGAAAGATCTGGAAGTGTAAAAAACTCTAAAGCCCAGCAATGGAGGTTTTATAGCTTCAGATCCATAATTGCAATGGGGATTTACTTAGAAGTCCAATGGACAAAAGCCTCTTTTTTGTCCAACAGA
This sequence comes from Phyllostachys edulis, assembly GCA_036346405.1. NCBI lineage: Eukaryota > Viridiplantae > Streptophyta > Magnoliopsida > Poales > Poaceae > Phyllostachys > Phyllostachys edulis. The sequence continues at coordinate 61,431,169 of CM070546.1, read as the reverse complement.
CAGAGAAACTCTTAGGTTCCCAAGGAAAGTTCTCAACTTAAAGTGAACACAGATCACTTCGTATATCACGACATTAAATGGGGTCTGCTCGATACGACTTCATCGGAAGAAAAGTGTTCACACGACCTGTTCATTTAAAGTTTGAGGGCTAGCTGACGAGAATTAAAATCTCTATGTATTATCTTAATACATAATAAAAGACCATACGTCTTCATGGTCGTAACCCCTAAGGCTAACGAGCTCACTGGTCGTAAGGATTCCAGAGGTTACATAATGGTACCCTGGTCGGACAAGGTCCTGTACCTAGCCTTCGACCAGGTAGCTGCTCGGAAAAGCTATGAACAGGTATTTGTAACTGATCCCAAGTACATTCAAACCGTCCGATGAATATAGCATGTGCTGTATGCTTCATATCACACGGTTACATAGTCCTAAAGACACTGACAATAACCACTATACGGTTGAGTGTCTCTAAGACACTCAACCGCAGAGCAGTTAACACATTGTTAACTGACACCTCGCCCAAACCGATCATAACGCTTCACGAGGGCGCCTTCTCCGAGTAATGCTTGTCACCTCTTCGGAAGTTATTTAAGGGTGAAGCACAGAAGACCAAGGGGCAGGGAGACGCAGACAGAGAGAGATAGGCAAACAAGGAGATTCTGATCTGAGACAAGCAAGATAGCATCATCAGATTAGAGCATAGCAATCTTCACACTTAGTGTAATTACGATTGATTAGTCCCTAGTCAGGTCGTAAGCACCCCCCTGTAAATCCAGTTCATATCAATAAAGAGCGGCCACATTCTCTCCTAGGAAATATCACGTCATTTTCCTCTTTTATTTTGTAAGATCGACGACTCGATCGTCGACAGGTAGTTCTGCACTAAAATACTCTATTAACTCATAATGGTGGGTTTGGATTCTTCAATCTCTTCCTTTTGGTGATTGATGACAAATCCTTTATCAATAGCAACATTTGGATATAAATCAACATAAGATAATAATTGAAGCTATTGAACTATATCTATGCATGGAATAAGCAGTATGTATGCGAGAATGATATGCATCATGCATGGCATAAGGTGAAAACATCCTAATATTCTTCCAAACATTCTCCTCCTTTTGGCATTAAGCACCAAAAATCCAAAATAAAGCGAAGCCAAAACGAGTCTTTGCAAATTAGGTTTCCCATAATATAGATTACCCAAAACGTTTTTATTTCTGCTAAGAAAAACTCCCCCTTACACAAAGAGTGTACTCCTTTGACACACAAAGGCTTTCTTCATCCAATCAATATCTCCATATTTGTCATCTCTTTAAAATAGATCCATCCAAAACTCATGATGACTTCAAACTCTCTCATTTGACCATTATTTGCAATCGAATTCTCCTCTTTTGACATTAAGCACAAAAAATGTCTATATGTGGATCACACTTGAAAGATAGTCTTTAAACATCACTTGTGAATACCACGTGTCGACAAGACTTGAAATTTGCAAAGTGCTTGAAACTTCTCTCACAAAGATCTTCAAAGAAGGCATCCAAAGAGAAGAGAGAATCCACTCGTACACGGAGAGTACATGAGCCTGGTGAAGAGAGGCATGATTAGCAAGGAATGAAATTAGATATCATTTGAAGTTATAAGATGATATCATATGAAAAGATGAATCTCATGCCGAGGTCAAGATGATCAATAGAAGCTACCACTATTTGAGATAATACCATTTTTATGATAAAAACATCACAATACGATCAAAATGACATATGGAGTCAAGAAAGTACTTGAGGGTAGCTAGCGAATATAACAAGGATCAACTTGACCAAAGGAAGCAGCAAAAGTATGTTTAAATTTGAATGGAATGAAATGGCTGCCTTTTTAAAGAAATCGGTAATACCATAGTTAAATGGCCGGTAGTACCGAGATACGGAAGTACCGTCGTTCAAAGGCCGGTAGTTTCGATTTTTCTAAAACTTTAAGGATAGATATTGGAATGGAGAAATATGCAAATGATCCATAGTTTTGCACTCAAATAAATATTTCTAGGATCATTATGCATGTGATAGAAGATAGAAACTTCAATGAATATAGTTTTTATGAATTAGTCTTTTATTTTTGCAAATGAAACTTATTTTCATGAAACTTCCTCAAAAGATCCAAATTGAGCATATGATGAAATTTAAAGTATCCAATTTCATGTATGAGTCATGAATACCATTATGGATCTATTCATGTGAATAAATTAGGATCAAATGGCAAAACTCACTTAAGTGCTAGAGAGTGACCACTTAGGTCAAACTAGTATTTTGGACGAGTTTCGAAATCAAATAACTTTTACTAGGTTGGCCTTTTGGAAATCTTGTAAATACCAAAAAGATTTAAAATAGCCAACTCTAGGGAATTCCTTTTGGGACCAATTTCAAATTTCTTTTAGAATAGATTTTACACAAAAATCTAGTTTATGTCAAAAACAAGATACTATGATCTAGAATTTTGGCTAGAAACTCATTTTTGTTTAAAATAGGTTTTTCTTGAGCCAAAAACTTTGGTAAACCTTTGGAAAGTATTTGAATACATTTTGCAACTAGTTTTTCAAAGGATTACTAATAGTTATGAAATTTTTGACTTTTGGCTAAAATGCTCAATTTTGAAAAACATTACTAGCACTTAACTTATTTGGGTACACATGATCATGATTTAGCACTCCCGCTTAATGTGTCACTACCATCTTGCTCAAGATTTTGATAATGAAGTTTTTGAACAAGAGCAAGAACGCCCTTTTTATAAGATTTTCATGAATGCAACCTACACAAGGTAAAAAGGGCTAGATACTTCAATGTAAATACTTGTTATCGAGATGGCATTGATTCATGATATGAAGTGATTATCCTCAAGCTTGGCTCCAATGCCTCTCTAAGTACCTATTAAGCATTTAAGCGTATTTTAGTACCCAATACTTGGTTGGGTCCATGAATGTTAGTCACAAGAGATTTGGACACCCAAATGACCCTAATAATAATCTTAGGTAAACTAACACATCTAACAAACACATTGCCATTTTTATCTCTCCTAAGCAAATAATGACCATTATAGATAAGAGGCTTAGGAGTGATACCTTTGGGACATTATTTACCAATGTGTCTATTTTCCCGACAATTGTAGCAAGTTGAGCTTTTGCTTCCCTTTCTTGTTTTCTTATCTTGCTCATTCCTGGTTTGCCTCTTCTTTGAATATTTTGACTTGATATCTTTTTGATTTTGGCACACCGATGCATAGTGGCCCTTCTTATGGTAATCAAAGCACTTGATATTCTTCATGTGTCTTGTATTGTGTCTTGTCTTGCTATTCTCCTTCTTTTTGGAGACAAAGCCAATCTCTCTCTTGTCATTCAAGCTTCGTTGCTTGCTCAAGATATCATCAAGCACTACTACAGAAAAGGCTTTCACAGATCGCTCAAAACGCCATCACGCAGCGGTTTCGTGAGCCGTCTCGAGTTTATGGGTCGATGATGACATGAGGTCATCATGCACGGTTTTGAACCGCTCGTGATGTATACTTTCCTGCACGGTTTGTGGTTCAAACCGCTCATGATAAGTAATATCACGATGGTTTCATCCACAAACCGCTCGTGATAGCTTTATATCTGAGCGGTTTCATCCACAAACCGCTCGTGATAGCATATATCACTGACGGTTTCAGCCACAAACCGCTCGTGATAAGCACATATCACGAGCGGTTTGTGGCTGGCAAACGTGCGTGATGACTTTTCTATAAAGGCCCAGCGGTGGCGCTTGTACCATTAAATCGGCATCATATATATATTACATATATATTGTTCGTGATCTCTCGACCACTTTGGGGGATCGTCCACTTGACATGAGAAGGATGAGATAGTAGCCACGGGCAACCTCATTGAGCCCTTGCAAGTATAAAAGTATGGATGCAAGGAGGCGTTCGGACATCCAATTACGGATTGGGCGTCGCTATGTTCAGAAAGTGTCGTTGATGCGCAGGTACTCCGACTGGGAAGTGGCATCATGTATTAGCAACTATCCATTCTTGAGTATGTAATCGTCTTTAAACCCAACAAGAACACTAAGTAACCATTCTCATATTTCAAAAGAATTCTCAACTTGTTGCTTGGTGTTCTTGTTGGCTTTAAAGACAATTACATGCTCAAGAATTGTTGGTTGCTAATACATGATGCCACTTCCTACCGGAGTAGTTAAGATCAACGCCACTTTTCAACATAGCGACGCCCAATCCGTAATTGGATGTCCGACCGCCTCTTTGCATCCATACTTTTAAACTTACAAGGGCTCAATGAGATTGCCCGTGGATACCGCCTCATTCTTCTCATGTCATGTGGACGACTTCCTAAAGTGGTCGAGATCACTTAATAATATATATATAATATATATATGATGCCGCTTTTAATGGCACAAGCAAAGCCACCGCTGGAGACTTTATAAAGAAGAGATTATGAATGGAATGGTAGGACGACTGCACGCAAGAGGTAGGAGAACTTGACCGCATGAACAAGGGGACTATTAATATGAACTAATTATCAATTCAATTTCAGCATAAGACTATTGACACCATTACATCACGAGCAAGGGACTATTAATATGAACTAATTATCAATTCAATTTCATCATAAGACTATTGACATCATTACATCACACAAAGAAGAGGACTATTAATATGAACTAATTATCAATTCAATTTCAGCATAGGACTATTTACATCATTACATCACAGAGAGCAAGGGACTATTAATATGAACTAATTATCAATTCAATTTCAGCATAAGACTATTGACATCATTACATCACACAAGCAAGAGGACTATTAATATGAACTAATTATCAATTCAATTTCAGCATAAGACTATTTACATCATTACATCACAGAGCAAGAGGACTATTAATATGAACTAATTATCAATTCAATTTCAGCATAAGACTATTAACATCATTGAGCGTTCATCGCTGAAGAGAACAAGACCAAGGGTGTCCAAACCCACCACACAAGTAGTAGCCCTCAAAGATCCATCGCAGAGCACTAGCTAGCCATTTTCATCACAGAGCAAGGGGGGGTAGAGACAGAGAGGACCTTAGTACAACAAGAACCACGGTGGCGATTCCCACCACCAAAGACAACCTCATCCATTTCCTTTACCTTGCATAAATCACACAAACATCAGACACAACTTAAGGTTCATGCATAAAAATCAAACTCAACAAAAGACATTAAGCTAACAGATCTAGAGGAGAATAGAGGAGGATGGGGAAAGCAAAGCTCCGGCTAGGGCCCTAGCAGGCGCAATGGGGTCGGCGGCGCCGGGCGACGCAGGTTTGAGCGCGGCGGCCGAGGTGGGAGGGAACGGAGTTAGGGCGGTGCAAACCCTAGCAGAGCCGGGAGTGACGAGAGTTTGACGTCATCAGAAGTTAGTATTAATGGTGACGCCGCAAAAGACACTCTTATCGCACGAGTGTCTTTTGCAAGGTCACCAGAGTGCTGCCAACCGCGGCACGACGGAAGAATGGCGGCGTTAGCAGCGACGGGAGGAACTGACGAGAGTAAGGTCACTGGGAGTGACGACGAGTTAGAGCGCAAAACCCTAGCGGCAAGTCGGGCTAGCTCCTACTTATAAAGAGACTTATCGAGAGATGGTTCTATTATGGAACCGCTGTGATAATTATCACAGACGGTTCCATAATAGAGCCGCTCGTGATATGGGATATATCACGAGCGGTTCCATAATAGAGCCGTCAGGATATGGGATATATCACGACGGTTCCATTATGGAACCGTCTGTGATATGTTCTATATCACTGCATTTGTTCCATAATGGAACCGCTCGTGAAATGGTTTTTCTCAAGTATATATATACAATTACATGACATGAAGAAATTACATGTTTATATTAAAAAGCGTAAACCTATAATTAAACAAGGTTTTTCTAGTGGCGAAGGTAGGTGCTATCTCCATCCGCAATACTTCATAAGCGGCAGTATCGGCAGATCGGACGGTTCTCGATCATCACGAACGAAGCTCAAATGCGCCCACCCGCTGACGCGCTTGCTCGAAAGTGTCTCCAAGACCTCGATCGTTGAACTAAGAAGAATTGAGCCCATAGGCTCTCTTCCCTTGCTTGAGGGTCTCTACCGTCGACTCGATGCCGCCGCCGCCTCGATTAAATTCAAGTGACGGCAAGCCTCACGAGACGCAACGTCGTTTTGGAGGACTACGACGATGAGCGCCAGAACTCGCCGAAAGTGCGAGATCACCCTAAGACACGGCGGAGGAGGATGTCAAGACAATGAAGGTGGCGCCACCGCTCCCGCAAATTCTCCACCCAAGAAGGAGTGAAGACATCGTTGATCAAACAGTGTTCTTCCGCAAAGACGGCTCAACTTATACCGAGAGAGGTGCTCAGACAAAGGCGGCCAGAAGGCCATCGCTGCGGCGATAAGGAAGAGGCAGCCATTTTTTTATAAGTATGTGGGGATGATCATCTTGATGGCGGATGATCCTTTTATAAAACAAGGAATAAATTCGAGCGTGAGATTTAAGAGACGACGGGAGCGAAGCGGATCGATGCGATGAAGAGACGATCGGGAGCCGGGCGGATGGCGATTTAACACAGACGCATCGGCGATGAAGAAATTAACTCACGCTCGAGCGATATTATCACAGACGGTTATTTTTAAGAACCGCTCGGATATTAATTAATATCACGACGGTTCTTGTTGTAACCGCTCGTGATACTTCATGACGGTTGTGTTTTAAAACCGCTCGGATATCGATTAATATCACAGACGGTTTCGAACAAGAACCGCTCGGATACTTCACGACGGTTCAACATGAACCGTCGTGATATTGCTCTTCACGACGGTTTTTAGCGAAGCGAGAGAGTACGACGCCTCTAAACCAAAACCGCTCGTGATTGAATGTAATACCGACGGTTTCGGTCAACCGTCTGTGATGAGGCGTCCAGTATTAGCCTTTTTGTAGTAGTGAAGAGAGGTCTTCCCTTTGTAGCACTTCTCTAAATTATTGGCTAATTTTGTGACTTAGGCCTTGAGCTCTTTGTTTTTCTCTACAAGGTTAGTCTCACAAGACATAGAAGAAATAGAAGCGTCTAATTTTGAGCAACAAGACATATCAAGCAAATCATCACAAGAAGTGGATATGCTAACCATAGATGCAATGCAAGGGTTAGCGACTACACATGGCATATCATCTAATAAATCGCATGTAATGCCTATATCCATTTTGGACTTAGTGAACTCCTTGAGAAGGAGAGACTTGTGCTCATCCTTTAGCACATCATAATTATTTTGAAGAGAGATATGATCTTTCTTCAAAACTTTGAATTTTGACATCTCCTTACCAAGGTATTCATTTAAGTCCTCTAGCATGTCCATCAAATCATCATATGAAGGCTCATTATTATCATTTACCTCATTGTTACCTTTTGCTATGAAGCATGTAGACATGTCAAATAGTGATGGAGCCTCATTTGCATTTGAGAGGTTTGATGGATCTTCCTTTATGGCTAGCCCGGCAAAGTATCTTCTTTTGTCATCAATTTTTTTTCTTGGTGATGATTTGGGCTCTTTTTCATCTTCCCCATCATAAGGACACTTTGAGGCAATGTGTCTCAATTTTTGACAATTGTATCACCTTAGAGTCTTGTGGTACTTTGTATTTGAAGATGTGCTTGCATGTTTATGTGAGTCATGTCTCTTCATGAGATCTTCCATTTTGTTCATGAGAGTGACCAATTTTTCTTCGGTGTCATCATCTTCCTCATCTTCACTTAAATCATATTTAGCTTTGAAAGTATGAATTCTTTTGCTTGAAGTTGATGACATCTCCTTGAATCATATTTAGCTTTGAAAACATCAATTCTTTTGTCATTTTTGTATATTTCATTTGTGAGGAGATTTCCCAAAAGAGCGGTAGGAATTATCCTTGGCAATTTGGATGAATTGGGGAATAATATCACCAAGGTCTCATATTTCTCCGGTAGAGCCCTAAGCATCTTGCGTACAATATCAAGATTGGTTAAATCACAAGATAGACCTTTGAGCTCATTTACTATGTTGTTCGTTGTAGAATACATCTCATTGATGCTCTCATGAGGCAACATGGTAAATGACTCATACTTGAGCTTTAACCTATGCAATTTAGCTTCTTTGACCGTAGAGGTTCCCTCATGAATTTCCATAAGAGTTGTCCAAACATCATTAGCATTTTCAAGATTGCTCACTCTATTGAACTCCTCTACACTCAAAGCGCTATATAGAGCATTTAAAGCTTGAGCATCGAGTTGGAAGTCTTGCTCTTCCCTTTGAGTAGGGTTTTGTGGATCAATTGGAGTAGCAAAACCCATATCAACAATTCTCCATAGGTTTGGGCTCATGGCCTTAATAAAGCTGGTCATTCTAATTTTCCAATAAGCATAATTTGAACTATCAAAGTGTGGTGCTCTACCAAAGGAGAAAACATCACTAGCCATCCTTTACTCTTTAGGCTATGAAGCCTAATAAATGAGAGACCAAGCTCTGATACCACTTGTAAGATCGAAGAGGTCGACTAGAGAGGGGTGAATAGGCGGTTTTAAAATCTTTAGGCTAAAACCGAGTTTTATGCAGAATTATAAATCAATTCAGTTTTGCTCAATTAAAACCGAAATCAACTAGTCTTGACTAAGTGCACCAACTATCAAAGACTATTTATAATTATAGCAATCATACAAATACAAGTAAGCAATTTAATTCTATGAATGTAAATTGCACAAAGTAAAACAAGAGAACAAACCACAATGACACGATGATGTTTTACCGTGGAGTTCGGAGACTTGCCGGTCTCCCCTAATCCACATTGAGGTAAGCCCAAACTAATTAGACTGGCTTCATGAATTAAGCTAAACACCTCCGAGGTAAGTCCAACCACTTGGACCGGTTCCAACACGAACCAACACCTCGATCCACTAGGGGTTGCTCTTCCTCCACTCCGGAGATGGCGAGCACCAAGCCACTCACAAATGCCGGGCATTCTCACAAGCTTCTTGAGAAGATCACCGGACCACGACACCTCCACGCCGTCTAGGTGTCGGCAAACGCCAAGAGTAATAAGTCGAAGACTTTCGCTTGAATCTCACCAAGTGCAATACATGCACAAATGGATACTCAATCCAATTCTAGTTGCAACACATGCAACTAGAGCTTCTCCCTTTTACTCACAAGGTGCAACACATGCACAATTGAGAGGAGAAGACTTGCACTAGCTCAAGAGAATATAATGGGGGCTCAACAACTCTCCCACAACCGGCCAAGGTAGGTATTTATAGCCCACACATAAAAACTAGCTGTTGGGGGAAAAGCTTTGAAAAAAATCAGCACGAGCGGTAGTACTGCTGTTCAACGGCCAGTACTACCGCATTCCCACTGACAGCATAGTAACAGCTATAACAGACCTCTGAACTAGCCGTTGAAAATGCGGCGTGGTACTACCGCCAAGTAATACGCGGTAGTTTTGTTCTCCGGTCATTCCGATCCACAAGGGCGGTACAATCGCTTCCACTTCAGGTCCAAAAGGGCACTGACTGGAAATAACGTACCGCTCACAAAATCGGTTACACCGGGTTGCGGTAGTTCCACTAAGTAAATGCGGTACTACCGCGACGCGGTAGTTCCGCCTCAAAATACTGGTACTACCGCACCTCAAGGTGAGCAACATGCTCAAAAGGGTGTCACTCTGGAAAACACGAACCGCCAACTAATCTTCAGTTCGACCGAGTTGCGGTAGTTCCGCACCACAACCCTGGTCATACCACGGAGCGGTAGTACCGCCAACAACACGTCGGTACTACCGACTTTTCTGAGAAAAGCAACAATTGGCTTTCGCTTCAACTCAATTTGCAAAACACATTTGCCAAATTGATGCGCGACACAAACAAAGGTTAAAGGCAAGATTCTCAACAAGTTACAAAACACATTTACCAACTTTTAGAATCAACACCACAATGAATAAGGTACATGGACTTAAACCATTTGCAAAACACATTCGCAAACTAAAGTCACTTATGCATGAGCCTCGACTATTTGGAAAACACATTCGCAACTATTGGCAACATGTTAACGAGAGCTAGAGCAAGTGAGATTGAGCTATCAACACATGATGAGACTCAAGTTACTAGTCAAGACCCCTCTTAATAGTACGACAACCTATACTAGCAATCTAGTCTTCCAACCAAATACCAAGACCGGTAAAAGACTAGAAACACATCCTTAGCCCTAGCTAGTCATACTTTTGCCTTGCACATCCTCTTGAAGCTTGATGACACATATCTTTACTTCAATTCCGGGTTCTTGACTTGAATATACATCAACTCATGATGCATTCTTTCACTCGACATCCATCAACACATGATGGGTCTTCTTTTGACTTGATGATCAACTCATGTTCATCTCCTCTTCTTGAACATCATCAACACATGATGATTTTCTTTTCTTCAAGATCTTGATGTGCATTAACACATGATGCATCATTTACTCCAAGCTCTTGACTTGATGATGATCAACTCATGATGACATCTAAAGTCTCCAACCTTATGGAACATAACATATTCATCCAACTCATGAAAAATGTTAGTTCCACAATATGATTGTCATTAATTACCACAACATACCATTAACTCATAATGGTGGGACAAGATACTTCAATCTTTCCCTCTTTTCTAATTGATGACAACCATCACAATTGCAAATAATTGAATATTAAGTTATATGAGTATATATAAACTACACAAGTTTTGTATACTCATATGATATGTTTCGGAGTAAAGATCCTTAATATATGTGGATAAAGGAATATGGATCAATACTATTGAAACCATAAAACATAGAGTGAACTCGCCCTAAATGTATGCATATACAAATGTGTAATAAGAACATATGCACATATTCAAGTTAGACTTTTGGTGGAGTTCAACCTATATTTTGGATCCAAGGAATGCAACAAGATATAGGGATATGATGTCGAATGCATACCTCTTTGATTTTCACCTTTTTATCCAACTGAGACTAAATAATAAGTATAATAATAGAAGTGTTAGTCTCACAAATATATTTGTCATTAATCACTAAAATACTCCATTAACTCATAATGGCGGGTCTAGATTCTTCAATAACATCAGGGGTTTACTCAATAATTGTAATTACCATCTTAACATCTCAAAATCTCTACTTATGTCTCATATAGTAGAATCAACCATGAACAAAGTTTCATTAACCGGAAGTATGACGTATTCGAATACCATTAATTATACTTTGCAGAGTTGCCAACTTTACCCACATGATACCCCAAACTCATACTGCCGTGCAATATACACGCAATCTGATAGCGTGCGACCACTACTACATAAAGGCTCATCACAGACGGTTCGGAACCATCATCACAGACGGTTTTCGAACCGTCTCATTTTATGTGTCTACGATAACAGGCGGTTATCACAGACGGTTTGTGAGCCATCTGTGATTAGTCACAACACAGACGATTTTATAGTATAAATCGTTTGTGAAGGTCTACTATCATAGATGGCTTATACCCAAAACCGTCTGTGATACGTTGGCCATAATAGACGGTTATATGTAAGAACCGTCTGTGATATATCTGATATCATAGATGGTTAGTAAAAAGAACCGTCTGTGATACGTCGGTCATCACAGACGGTTATATGTACCAACCGTCTGTGATTGGACACATATCACAAACGGTTGGTAAAAAGAACCATTTGTGATATCAGATATATCACAGACGGTTAGTAAAAAGAACCGTCTATGATACGTAGGCCATCACAGACGGTTATATATACCAATCGTCTGTGATTGGACAAATATCGCAGACGGTTAGTAAAAATAATCGTCTATGACATCCTACTCATCACATACGGTTGTTGGTTATAACCGTATGTGATAGTATAACTTCACAGACGGTGTATACTCAAAAACTGTTTGTGATAGTAGGCATTCATAGACGGTTTATATTACAAAACCGTCTGTGATAGATCCTTTTATAGCTGAAAAACATTTTGTTTTTGGGCTAGCCTCAGGAAATGCTAGCCATGCCCTCTGAAAACAAGCAAGCAAAAAAATAGATAAATCACAGATATACAACTCAAAGTGATTGACAGCTCAAAATCAATTACAAAAGAAACTTCATATATTGTCGCTAGAGTTACAACTGAATTACAACTCAAAGTGAATTACAATTGAATCAATTGTTTGAACATGTATTAAGCGGTGTCGCGGGAGGAGTGAAACTCTCCTTTCAGGTCAATGATCTCTGTCTTGATAAGAAACAGAGCCATCCTACTACGCCCGAGAGTTCGTCCACATCGAATGTACTGGGTTCGATTGTCATGCCCTGATCATTCGTCTTAGCACTCATGATTAGCTGCATGTGACGGCAAGCGTAAAGTGCACATACGTTGCCTTGTAGTTACTGGTGGCACTACAAAAATAGAATTACATATACATGTATAGTCAGTTCGAGAGGCATTATTATGAAGGGTGATATAGGATTATTGTGTTGTAGCGGGTACCAGAAATTGCGTCCTGTGTTTCAGTGTGGCGCTCGATTCCCTGTGTATCCCTCCCCTGGCAACATAGACGGTGAACGACCTACATGATTCCCAAAAGTTATCCCCGGCCATTTCAAACGATGGAAGACTACAATAGAGTTATGTATGGAGGAAATGAGCATACCTGTCGAGTACTTTTCGCACCGTGGTGAAGTCGTGGTTGTTGCCGTTTAGGGAATCAAGGTATATTGCCTTGTTCCACTTTGGTACAATGACTAAAAGGATCCAATGACACATACTCATGTATGTCGCTATAGTAATTAAACCTAAGTTCGTGTTGCGTATAAAGTACAAATGAAATTTGTATAGTAAGAAGTGAAGCACTTACCCCTAGTTGTAAGGCACCATTATGTAGTCCTTGTCACCATGAGCAAACAATCCCTTTGTTATGTATTTCTCGACGTAGGATGCGTTTGCGGTGATGCTTTGCTCAGAGATCAACTGTGGGTCGAGGAAACCCACCGGTTTTTGCTTTTGCTGGGCTTCTTGCATCGTGCATCTATACATAAGCAATGAGTTATGGCATTTATCGATATTACGTGAATATAGAACTTGAATGTACATACTTACAATGTCCAGCATCGTAGAAGTGAGACGTTGGGGTGGAATAGTTCGAATAAGTCATCGAAGCCCACAATGAAGTAGCCCGGCTTGTGGAGGAAATGCCGCTTCGTGTATTTGACGGTGATTCCAATAGGCTGGTGAAGGACCGGAAAGGCGACTAGAGGGGGGGGGGGGGTGAATAGGAGCACCGAATCTTTTTCGCAAAGAATGGATTCAACTTATAAATCACTCCAATAGCTATGAGAGCTATGAAGATCAATGATTAAGCACAGGAAGTCTTATGTTGAATCCACTCCTCACCCCCAAAGCTCAGCAAACAAAAATGAGGAAGAGCCGAACAAATCAGGACAATCGGTACAACCGCGAGTAAGCGGCGGTTGTACCATGATCCAAGACTAAACCGTTAGCAAATGACCGGTTGTACCGCAGTCCGACAAACCCAAGATGTTAAGCCGGTTCATCCGATTGTCTGGAAGCAGCAAAATCCGCTCGGGTTTCAAAACGAAAATCAACGTAACTTTTGATCTACGCGGCCAAACTTGACCAAAATTGAACCACACCTTCCTGAAGATATTAGGAACCTATTCCAAGCAACGATTTCAGAGATCCATGCCAAGGTTCCTATCCTTTTGCATTTGAACGAAGGTGGGTTGAAAACCGGGCAAAAAGCAAAACTTGATCTAACGATTTGCTCGTAGGTGGATGATGATCTAGATGACCTTAGATAGGTTCCCACATGTCCCAGCAAGCAAGATCAAGAGGAAGAACCAAGCAAAAACTCCCGGATTGAAGAAAGCCCCAAAAATCACAAAAAGAAGAACGAAGAACAGAGAGCACGAAAGAAGAAAACTTCAGATTTCCATTCATTGAATCAAGAGCGAAATACAAAGAGATACATCCCCATACGCATGGACATTAGAATCAGAGGGATGATTACATGTAAGCTCAATCCATCTCCTCACTCTCACAACTCAAGAACAAACACTCATCCATTCTTGAGGGAGATGAACACAAAACCAAGAAGGGCACAAGCAGGAGCACACCTCGCCTACACCTCACTCTCAACAACTAAAGAGCAAAAGAGAAACACCCACAAAGCCTCTTTTGACTCTAAAACCCTAATTCCACCCAAGTGCTCAAGAGGGCATGCAGCCCTCCAATCCTTTAAATAGCCTTGGCTAACGGGTCTCCTCCCGTTCGCCCGCTAAGTCCAACGGAGCCCGCTCCGCTTGTGCGACTTTTGAATTTCCGATTCGCCCTTTCGCACCTTCCGAAGCTTCGCGCTCCTTGTCTCGACGCCGCAACCACCTCGAGTCCACGCGTCTTCGACACATCCCGACTGTTCGACCTCGGCGCCACTGCGCTTAGTCCGATCCACCGTGTCTCGCCACGACTCCGCTCGGCGTCCTGCGCACCACACGCACAAGAAACACGAAACCGGAACAAGTTCTTCACAACTTGACCCAACGTTAGCTCAAACATGCAATATGCAACACATATGCATGAACACACCTGGATATGACCTATCCCAAAACTCAAATCACCAAAATGGCCGAAACTCACAATACAATCGGTACAACCGCCATGTTACAAGCGGATCAACCGCACTCCGGTCGTACCGCTCCAATACCTGCGGTCGTTCCGATTTCCAATGAAGACCAGAACTCGAAAAAACAACTTCTCTGGAATTCTTCAACCGCCATTTACCAATCGGTACAACCGCCTGCATGATCGTATCGCCATAACACGCCGGTCGTTCGATTATCCGACGATACGATTGACTTCACGAAAACGCTGCGTGAACGGCAAGAACGACATGGTCCGACCACACAAACCAAACTCGACTGACCTAAAACCTTTGTCAATTACCCATCACTCACACGGGACGACCTCCACATGGTCTCTCAATCTCCCCCTTGATGAGTATATTGACAAACTCGAAAAAAAGCAAAGTTGAGTTTGAGTTTGACGAATCAACATGGTCCAAAGAAGAAGAGTGAAACTAATGACCATGTCGATGGAAGGAACACTAGAGCAACAAGCGAAAGAGCAAATTGATCTCCAAAGCTCTAAACTGCTCCCAACAGACTTTTCCTCTCTATTCTCCCCTTTTGGCAATAAGCGATCAAGATGCAATAGAGAGAATATGACATGTTAAAGGATGAAAATGGCTGAAGTTTGTTTATTTAAGCATTTTGAGCCATGAGAATTATCCATAATGACCAACATGTAATACACCAAGCCATAACTTAATAAAAAGGCTATCTAGATCATGACAAGATATGTATAAGCTAGCTAGAACACATAGATGACAATCTGAAAATGAGGTACATTATGTGAGCAAGTCAAGTCATCAATGAGCAAAGTCTCGCTAGAGATATCCAAGGATGATGCAGGCCATGTCAATAAGCTAAGCGGAACTAAGAAGCTTAAATTGAGACCAAAAAGAGTGCTATAAGCTCAAGATTGAAACATTGGTTAAGTACTTGATTCTTTTGATAGCTTTAAGCAAATTTGAGCACAAATGATATATTATCTTTGAAATTCAAGGTTGTTGACAACCAGATTTTTGTTTTATCATGTGCTAGACCTCAAGCCTTATCGACTACTTCAAGCGAGAAGCTTAAGAAGGTAGTCTAGGTCATCCAAAACTCCCCTAAGTTCATGTCAAGTGCAATGACAAGCCGTCTCATAGGGAAGAATTGGTGAAGTCGGTTTTTTCAAGACAAAAGAGATCTTTTTTTTTGGCATGTTGTACTAACTTATGCAACATCAAGAGACTAAAACAGCCTCAATCTAAGGCTCAATATAGATTCATCACTCTACCCAGCCTATTTGACATGGCATGAATCATAAAAGGATAGCTCAAGAAAGACTAATCTCGAGTGCTAACATGACAAGTTTTAGTTTAAGTTGAGCAATTTTAATTAACTTATCATGGCAAAAGCTAGGCTACACATATGAAGTCATGATAAATCTAGCAAATAAGCACAAGTCATGGCAAGGTATAAAGCATTGTAAACATGTCACAGCAGGATAATAATCAAGGCTCAATGTAGTTATATTACAATGCAGAATGCTAGAAATGCGTAAGATCCAGCTCCCCTCAACATTAGATGCAATTTTAGTTCAAGTTGAGTTAAGTCAATATTAAGCTCGAAGCTCCCAAATGAACTCCTTGAACCAAAACAATAAATCGAGAAGTCGGCAAAGAAAACATAAAGCAAAGATCCTTAAAGCATAGATAAGATATAGAGAATTCTATGGCTCAGATTGACTCTCATCTACCCCATATGACTCTAGGACTATCAACTGCCCACTTAACACACCTAGGAGCAAACACGTAGCCTGTCTACCCGAGGGTGGCCCAACCCTCGCTAGAACCTACAAGAAGTGAGTGAGCTCAACCTAGTGAGATAAGTAATGACTAATAAGCAACATCCTAGAATCACAAGATAAGAGCAGTAAATCTAAACAACTAGACAAAAGAAGCACTCTAATCTATGCTAGGAGGACTAATCCCAAATGCACCCAAAATGCAATGCAATGAGAAGGAGCAAGAGCATAAATAATATAGAAGAACAAGAAACCCAAAGCTCCCCTCACTCTGAGTCCATAAGGACAAACCACCCCAAGCTCTCTCCAGAGTGAAAACCTCGAACTATCCAATGGCTTGGTGAAAATGTCACCAACCGGTGGTCACTCTCCTGGCTGGAGCACTATATCGCCCTTCTCTACATGGTCTCTAAGGAAGTGGAAGCGAATATCGATGTGTTTGGTCAGGAATCTTGACTTTGGGTTCTTGGCAATGTTAATCGAAGTGTTATCACAAAGAGTGGAACACTGCCGATAACTAACCCAAAGTCCCGCAGGTCGAAGCCATCGAGCACTTGACTACGACAATCGGTTGCTGACAACATACTCGGCCTCTGCGGTGGATATGCAACACTGCATCGCCTTGAAGACCAGAAACAAGAGAAGTGCCAAGAAATTGGCGGTGCAGAAGTGCTCTTCCTATCTATCCTCTGACCAAGTGAAGTTCGCATCGAGAAGGCTCTCAAGGAAAGACGGGATGAGGAAGAGTACCAGATACCATAGTCAATGGTAGCTCGCAGTGCGAAAGATGCGCTTCACCGCTGGCGGTGAAACGCGAGGAGAAGCAAAGCGAGCGCACAAACACACGAAAAATGTATGTCCGGTCTCGAGGCGTTGAGGTACAAGAGGAGCCAATCATCTTTGCGAAACTCCTTTTGATCAAGCGGCTCGCCATCCTCATCAGGTCAAGATAAATTTGTAGAAGCCATGGGAGTCGACACGAGCTTACCATCACTCATGTCAAGCGCCAGAGGTCACGAGTGTACTTTCCTTGATGAAGAAATGTACCCTCCGAGTCCGCTTGATTTGGAAGCCAAGGAAGAAGGTCAACTCACCCATCATACTCATCTCAAACTCGGTGCTCATGACATCAGAGGCGGGAAACCAGTATGGGAAGAGCCGCCAAAGATAATGTCATCGACATAGATCTGACGACGAGCGGAAGGTCGATGCCATGCTTGGCGGATGAACAAGGTCTTGTCAACTTTACCCATCTCAAAACCATGACTTATCAAGTAGGACTTAAGCCTCTCATACCAAGCTCGGGGCACTGCTTAAGTCCATACTGTAGCTTTGAAAGCTTGAAGACATGGTTAGGGTATTTGGGGTTCTCGAAACACGGAGGTCGTCGGACGTAGACTTCTTCCTCAATAAGGCCATTGAGGAAGGCACTCTTCACGTCCATCTGGTAAAGCTTGAAACCCTTAGAAGCTGCAAAGGCAAGCGAGATTCTAATGGCTTCAAGTCGAGCTCTGAGGGCAAAGGTCTCCTCAAAGTCTAGACCCTCAACACAGGAAAACCCCCGAGCTACCAATCTCGCCTTGTTTGGGATGACTACCCCATCCTCACTGCTTGTTCTTGAACACCCACTTGGTTCCAATGATATTGTGGCCTCGTGGGGGCTCAACAAGCGACAGCACCTTGTTTCTCTCAAAGTTCTCTAATTCCTCATGCATGGCATTGACCCAGACTCATCGGATAAAGCATGAGAAACATCTTTGGGCTCAAAGGAGGCAATGAAGGCGAGAATGGAGCAGAATTGAGATAAGCTGATTTTGAGCGGGTAACACGCTCGAAAAGATCTCAATGATCGCTCTGAAGGATGAACTTTCTGGATGTGTCTAGGAGGTCTGGGAGAGATGAAGAAGTGGCCTCTACCTCATGAGCCGACGAGGTAGGAGCAGAGCCACTAGCTCGGAGGAAGCGAAGGCAAGGGTCGATCACCTCGAGGTGCGGTGGAAGACGGCACCTCAAGGAGTGGATGAGGGCGAGGATCGGGTAGACAACCGTCATCTCCATCGTCCTCATCATCCACAAAGATGGTCTCGGACTGCTCTAAAGAACACGAGATATCGGCCTAGTCCCGGGTGGCCTCGTCGAAGGTCACCTCGCAGTCTCTACCATTTTGCTAGTCTCGCGATTCCTGACCCTATAAGCCCGCCAAGAAGTCGAGTAGCCTAGAAAGATACGATCACAGAGCGTGACTCGAACTTGTCTAGGTTCCCGGACTTCAAGATAAAGCACTTGCAACCAAACACACGAAAATGAGACGCTGGGCTTTACGCGTATCTCGACTCATAAGAAGTCTTGGTGCAAGAGTGCCCAAGAAAAACTCGATTCGAAACATGGCACGCGGTCGCAATGGCCTCAGCCCAAAACTTCCTCGGTGTAGAGTACTCATCAAGCATCGTCCTCGCCATCTCGACCAAGGTACGGTTCTTCCTCTCCACAACGCCATTTCTGCCGAGGGGCGTATGGAGAAGAGAAGGCGGTGCTCTACACTGTCTCACCAGAAACTCTCAAAGTAGGAATTCTTGAACTCCGTGCCATTGTCCTTTCGGATCGCTCGTAAGGCACCGGGAAGCTCAACAGAAAGCCTACTAAAAGACCTCGGAAAAGTGAAAAGCGTCTCATCCTTCGAGGCTAAGAAAAACACCCAAGAATACCTCGAGAAGTCATCGACCACGACAAGCACATACCACTTCCTCCCGCCGATCAAGACTCATTTGGTCCCATCAGTATCCATGTGGAGCGTTTGTCAGTGCATCGGTCATAATGCTCGTGGTGGGAGGATGAGAAGCGGCAACCATCTTGCCGCGTGCGGCATGGAGAGCAAACAAGATCTTTGACCATCTTGAGTTTGGCGGACCACGAATGAGATCATGGTCGCTAACTCGAGTCAAATGGTCAAATCAATATGACCAAGTCTCCTATGCGAAAGAGAATCGCGGGACTCGAAGCAACTAAACACACGAGAGGATCGCGGAAGACTCGAGAAAAATCAGCACGAAAGATCCTCCCATAACGAGAAATCCAAACCGGACTACTAGAAGAGTCAAGAATTTTGCAAGCGTTTTCTTGAAGCTCACCTCGAAACCGTCATCAGAAGTCGAGAAACGGAAAGCAAATTGTCTGCGACTTACTAACCAAGGCAACATCCTTAAGAATAAAAGAAGCATTAATCGCGACAAGTACCTTTGGCGATGACGCGTCGCACGAAGCGTCTCCGAAGGTGATCGACTCATCACGGAGCGCGGGCTAGGGAGGAGAACCAGCGGAGTCTCCGGTCATATGGCGAGAACAACCGAGTCTACAAGCCAAACCTTCTCCTTCCCTACCCGGCGAAACTGAGTCAAGCAGAGTAAAGTCTCGATCTTGGGATAAATCAACAATGATTTTGGCACCTAATCTTGAGTAACACGTCGGCGGATGAAGTAGTCAAGCACGATCGACCTCTATCTACCCTACGCTCTGTAACTCAAAGCGAAGGTCTAAGAGTAGAAAGTCGTTCTTTGGGTTCGATCTCTGAAGGAAGCGAGTCGAGCACACAACATCTTGAACACGCCATGAGTAGCTATCTCGATAGGGAAAAGAGATCTACCCTCGGGACGGCGGAAGTCACGATCGAAAGCGACATGAGGACGAAAACCGTAAAACTTCGGAAAAACCAAGTCCTCGATCTTTGCACAAACCCATCGAAGAAACAAGCCTAGACCTCGTGTTGGTCTTAGGTGCACTCAAGGTCCGGGGCCGACCACGAATGCGCCTAAGAGACTCAACATGGTCTCTACGCGATCTTGGCGCTACCAAGCATCGACGATTGTGTGTCCATCCTTCGACCGAAGGTGCGGTGATACTTCACCTTACGAGAGGTAGAAGCAAGCATGTGAAATTACCTTCTTGTCGAAATCCCTGGACATAGCCCGTGACTTGAAATGGACTTTCTCGGTCTGGGCTCGGTCTCGATCACACAGTGCTATGGGTGCGAGCACGGCGGTGGATGCTTCCTCATGTCCTCAAAGAGGTCATATCCTAGACCACGATTAAATCTGCAAATCTTAGATTGGTCTAGAATAAGATTGAGCTTCTTCTTGCCTCCTACAAATCTCTCGAGAGTGTTCATAAGGTCTTGACACTCCCGAAAAGAGAGGTGCAAGAAGAGCGGGGAAGAAGAGGCAACAGAAGGTAAGGAGCAAAAGAAGAACCAAAGCGAGAGGGAAGAATGGCTTGTGCAAGCACACCGACTCTGAAGGGACGATCCCTCGCTAGCCGGTTGGTTCACGTTGCTAAGCGTCTTATCCTTACCGAGGCTTCTCCCCTTCTCCACAATCATATTGCAAGCACAATGTGGCTTCTCTAGAAGGTCCTTAGTTAGCTTCACACATTTCTCATCCAAAGCAATCAAGTCGATTTTAGTTTGTTACACTTAATGCATGGTGAGCTAACAGGTCCTTAGAAGCAAACCGAGCCAACTTCCTTTCATGATCAATCATATCTTGAAAGCTGTTTGAGACGACCTCAAGTTAATGATTAACTTAGGGCAGTTCAAGCATGAAACAATCGGCTCAAGTAAAGAAGCTTGTAGTTGACAATTTTATGATCCGCCGTTTTAAGTTCATCTTCAAGTTATTGCAATTTTCACAAGACTCGAGCAGATCAAGGAGCATGGCATAAGATCCTCTAGCAACAATGTCCTTACCCTCACATGAGGTGGGAGAAGTAGTCTCATCGGTAATAAGTAGGGTAATGACCATCCTACTCAACTCTAACTCGACAAGCGGACTAACATTCTCCACCTTAACACTATCAAGTTAGGAGGACATACTATCATGTGAGGTCCTTAACTTCTCCATATCAACTTGACAAAGCGAGCATGTATCACAATCATCACTAGAAGGAGCAGATGTAAGAGCAATAATCTCTAGTGACGGTCTATCTATTTCCTTCTCTAACTCAAAGACACCTAGCCTTAGCTTTAGCATGAAAACCTCCTAGCTTAAGAAAAGCATGATTGAGCTGTTCGAGGTGGGATCTACCTCGTCCGAAGTCGGAGTCTGCTCATTGTCGCCGAAGTTCGCCCTCGAGGGCCATGAAGCACATCTTGGGAGAAGTCGTCGCCGCTATGCTTGGGCTCTTGGTCACCCGTCCCGTCATCGTCGCTCCATCCCTCCACCTCGCTGAGGTCGAGGTCGTCGAAAGGCGGTGAGGCCTTGTGGAAGAGCTTCTTGGCTTTGCGAAGTTGCGGAACTTCTTCTTCTTTGGCGTCTGAGTGGAGGCTTCTTGTTGCAGTTCTTGTCGGTGTAGTCGTTCTTGCCCGAACCGCCGTAGTCGTTCTTGCCCTTCTCGGCTTAGGGCGGTTGCCGAATGTGGTTGGGGCCACCACACTCGAAGCAAATCACGGGTCCTCCTCTCTTCTGTCCCTCCTCCTTTGTAAGCGTGGGAGAATCTACGAGCAAGGAGGGCAAGTTGCTCATCCGAAGTCGCTCTAGCGATCATCGGTTATGTCACGAGAGAGCGACAAGGAGAAATTGCAAGAGGACTCGAAAGTGGCGGGATCGGTGACCAAGGCCATCGATTGTGACTTCGACCTCACGAGACAACGTCAATCTCGTGAGTCTTGAGGCGTGAGTCTGGCGCATCAAGAGTCAAGGTCGAGAGGTCTGTCGTGTCTTTGATGGTGGTCACTTTCATCTCCCAAACACGCAGATCGAGTCCGTGAGCATCGGCGAGCATTGTCCGAAGTCGGGGTATGTGAGACCGACCGCTCGGAGGTTGCTCAAGATCTTGTGAAAGCGTCTGAAGCACTCATCTAGGGACTCACCAAACAAACATCTCAAATTTGTTGTATTCTCGTTTGAGGCTGGTCTGTCGAACCGTCTTGATCTGGGTGGTGCCCTCATGGTATCGTCGAGGTCACCCGGATATCGTAAGGCGACGACAGGTGAGATATCTTGGTCAAACTCACTCGACTCAAACCACGGATGATGATGTTCCTTGCCTTTGCATTCGCCTCAACATCAACCATGTTCCGGCATTGATGTTCTCATCGGCGAGAACAATGAATCGAACCTTGACCTTTCGCCGGATGGCATACCGGCACGGATGTATGTCTCCATTCGGCTCTTCCGAAGGGTAGTGTCGATGCCATCAAAAGCAGTGGCTTGGTGAGTACTTGTCCATCGCCACGGCTCTTGAGACGGTTAAGATCTATTGAAAAGAGCTAACCGGCTCGATACCAATTGAAGGACGGAAAGGCGACTAGAGGGGGTGAATAGGAGCACGAATCTTTTTCGCAAAGAATGGATTCAACTTATAAATCACTCCAATAGCTATGAGAGCTATGAAGATCAATGATTAAGCACGAGGAAGTCTTATGTTGAATCCACCTCACCCCCAAAGCTCAAACAAACAAAAATGAGGAAGAGCGAACAAATCGGGACAATCGGTACAACCCGCGAGCAAGCGGCGGTTGTACCATGATCGGCAGACAACCGTGAGCAAATGACGGTTGTACCGCGATCAGCTCTAACCTTGATGTTAAGCCTTGTTCATCCGATTGTCTGGAACAGCAAAATCCGCTCGGGTTTCAAAAGCGAAAATCAACGTAACTTTTGATCTGGCGGCCAAACTTGACCAAAATTGAACCACACCTTCCGAAGATATTAGGAACCTATTCCAAGCAACGATTTCAGAGATCCATGCCAAGGTTCCTATCCTTTTGCATTTGAGCGAAGGTGGGTTGAAAACCGCAAAAAGCAAAACTTGATCTAACGATTTGCTCGTGGGTGGATGATGATCTAGATGACCTTAGATAGGTTCCCACATGTCCCACAAAGCAAGATCAAGAGGAAGAACCAAGCAAAAACTCCCGGATTGAAGAAAGCCCCAAAAATCACAAAAAGAAGAAGCGAAGAGCAGAGAGCACGAAAGAAGAAAACTTGATTTCCATTCATTGAATCAAGAGCGAAATACAAAGAGATACATCCCCATACGCATGGACATTAGAATCAGAGAGGATGATTACATGTAAGCTCAATCCATCTCCTCACTCTCACAACTCAAGAACAAACACTCATCCATTCTTGAGGGAGATGAACACAAAACCAAGAAGGGCACAAGCAGGAGCACACCTCCGCCTACACCTCCACTCTCAACAACTAAAGAGCAAAGAGAAACACCCACAAAGCCTCTTTTGACTCTAAAACCCTAATTCCACCCAAGTGCTCAAGAGGGCATGCAGCCCCTCCAATCCTTTAAATAGCCTTGGCTAACGGGTCTCCTCCCCGTTACGCCCGCTAAGTCCAACGGAGCCCGCTCCCGCTTGTGCAGCTTTGCGAATTTCCCGATTCGCCCCTTCTGCACCTTCCGGGAAGCTTCCGCGCTCCTTGTCTCGCCGCCGCCGCAACCACCTCGAGTCCACGTCGTCTTCGACACATCCTGACCGTTCTGACCTCAGCGCCACCTGCGCCTAGTCCAGTCCACCGTGTCTCGCCACGACTCCGCTCGACGTCCTGCAGCCACACAGACAAGAAACACGAAACCGGGAACAAGTTCTTCACAACTTGACCGCGTTAGCTCAAACATGCAATATGCAACACATATGCATGAACACACTGGATATGACCTATCCCAAAACTCAAATCACCAAAATGGCGAAACTCACAATACAATCGGTACAACCGCCATGTTACAAGCGGATCAACCGCACTCGGTAAATCTGGCTCCAATACTGCGGTCGTTCCGATTTCCAATGAAGACGAACTCGAAAAACAACTTCTCGGAATTCTTCAACCGCCATTTACCAATCGGTACAACCGCCTGCATGATCGTACCGCTCATAACACGCCGGTCGTTCGATTATCTGACAAATACGATCGACTTCACAGCAGCGTGAACGGTACAGCGACATGGTCCGACCACACAAACCAAACTCGACTGACCTAAAACCTTTGTCAATTACCCATCACTCACACGGGACGACCTCCACATGGTCTCTCAGCTGGTCTGTCCCCTCCTCATTTGTCTTCCGTGTGTACCAGGCATGCAATCTCTCGCAACTAATTCCAAGGCAGTGTAATTGTGTGTCAGGGACAAATGCCCTTCTGAGTTCGAACGACCAAGTCTTGCAAGGTGCCTGAATGTTTTTTGATTTGGCCTTAGCGCCTAGCCCGCTACACGTCTTTCTGGAAGATGACTCGCCACACTTTTCTTGTTTTTTCGACATCGTCTCCACGAGAGCTGATACGGAGGCCTTTTGAAGCGAGGGCTGAGGTGGAGTCATCAAGGGTTCTGTTGGAGAGGCATGGTCGCGTGGATATCGTGGCACTACAGGCGTGTTAATCTTCTTCGATTTGGCCTTAGCGTCTCGCGTGATATACATCTTGGGGGGATGACTCGATATGCTTTTCTTGTTTCTTTGGCGTCATCTCCACGGAAGTCGATACAGAGGCCTTTTGAAGCGGGGGTTGAGGTGGAGTCTTCAGGTTTTTCTAGCAGCCCAAGTACCCTGCTATCTTCGTTATCAAAACTTCGTAGGCAACATTGTCGGCATCAGGATCCGCACAGGTAGCCTAAAACACTTCCAACCATTGATGTGATCGTTCGATAGTTGGCCAAAGACGCTCTGCCTCAAGAACCAAGTAGAAATGCGCCCATAGGCTCTCTTCTCTTGCTTGATTGGTCTCGACTTGGTTGACTCTGTCGCCCGCCATCTCGATGTCGCATTCCAAGTGGTGGTAATCGTCCTGGAGGCATTCAATGTTGTTGTGGAGGACTATGTCGATGGCGAGGTTACCTCGTCGGAAGATGTAGACCACCCGGAAGACACGGTGGAGGAGGTGGTCAAGACGGCGGAACATCGCCGTCACGTGCGCCGGCATAACCTCCACTGGAGGAGAGAGGACACTGTTAGTACAGTGTCCTTCCATAGATTGCGCTAGCGTAGGGCCGGCGAGGTGCTCGTACAAGATGGCCAGGTAGGCCATCAATGCCAGTGTCAGGGGAGAAGAGTGGGGAGCCATTTCGTTTGTGCTTGAGAGTAGAGCGATGTGTGAGGAGTACGGTGGTGGATGATCATTCTTACAAAACAAGGAGTAACGTCGACGTGCGAGACGAAGAGACGCATTGTAACGTCGACGCGCGAGACGAAGAGATGCATCGCGTGGGAGCCGAAGCGGCACTGAACATATCACAGACACTTCTAACTAGAAACCATATGTGATACAAAATTATCACAGACGGTTATTGTTAAGGAGCGTCTGTGAAGTATTACAAATGGTTCATGTTTAAAACCATATGTTAATTATCACATATGGTTCATGTTTAAAACCATCTGTTAATTATCACAGACGGTTCTGAAAAAGATTCGTTTGTGATATTTAGTAATATCACAGATGGTTCTTGTTCAACATCGTCTGTGATACTTCACAAACGGTTTTAAACATGAACTGTCTATGATATTATCTCTTCATGGACAGTTTTTAGCACAGTCAGTAACACAAACAGTCTCTAAACCAAAACCGTCTATGATTGTATTTAATACTGACTGTTTCTAGAAACTGTTTGTGATGAGGCGTCCTGTATAGCCTGTTTTGTAGTAGTGGACTGAGTTGAGATAACAAGTCATTCTCACTTCTCAACCTTTCTAGCCTCATAGGTTCTTGGACAATACAACCATCGGGAAACCATTGACCAATGGTGGAGTGTGCGGTCCGATGCCGACTGTACCTACCATTGTGTAGATCAATGAGTGATCTAACCGGCCCACTCCTGTCCCACCCCCATTCTGCGGTTGCTCTATACAACAAGAGCAGGTGATATCCTGTAGATATTCAATTGGAAGAGCAGTATACTAAGTCAAGTTGGATATGCCAAGCCCATGGTTGAGCGATTTCTTTGTCTGTTATTTGGCACAAGATTCTAGTCTTTACCTATCTTCTAGTGAGACGATGGACGAACATCCAACTCGTGACTGTTCACCTCTTGATCTCACATTCGACTCACTTTTATCAAGTCTATTATGTTGTCTAACCTCCTGGTCTCAACCCTCAACTCTCCACCAAAACCATTGGCGGTTAACCAATACTCTTTTTCAGTATTTGCAAACATATTGTGTGACAATGCCGAACATTTATTAATATTTTATGTATCTTAAACTTGTCAAGGTGAATATGGCTACAAATGAACATGTGGGCTTGTATGTGGGATGATAGGATATATCTAATCATCATGACATTCAGAAGCATTATTTCAATAAAGAAGTAATTGCATAAATATGATAATGAAAATAATAATATAAGTACATGAAATATAGACCAAAAAATGATCAAAGAATGCAACTTGCCTCCTTATCCGTAGTCTTTGACTGGATTTACCTCTCCTACGTCTTGATCAACTCCTTCTGAAGCTTAATCAACAAATCCGACTTCTAACATGAAAGAAATCCAATAAATAAGTCCGGGCTCAACAAGAGGCGAGCTGGGAACAAAATGAAATAAATAAATTCGGAAAGAATTGAAAAGAAAGGTGGTGTGGGCGAGTAGGATTTATTTGGTGTTTGATTTGGCTAAATGGAGTTGAAAATGAGATTCACGGGCTCGAAATGGTCAAAATGGATATATATATATATAGCTGTGTGTGTGCGCGCGCGCGTGTGTGTGTCTTATTTGGTCTGGATGTATAGTATCGGGTCTAGTGAACAGTGATGAGTCTGGTACTATTCACTAACGAGTTCGGGTGGGAATAGTAAAGGGTTTGATGAATAGTGTCAGGTCAACACTATTTAGAGCGGATCGGGTTTGATGAATAGAAGTGGGTTTGGGCTGAGGATGAATGGGCTGCATAGTAATGGGGTAATGGGTCGATTGGGTTGGGCTTTGAACAATGTCGGTCTTACACTGGGAAAATGCTTTGGGCCAACCCACTTAGCTTGCCACACTTGAAAGCCTTTTCTGATGGCTTTGCCAACCTGCCTTGGCGGTCCAGCATGGCCGTGTGGCCTAGCTCGTATTAAGCGAGCTGGAGCTCGCTTCCCATGGCGGTCGAGCAGGAAAAGCGACGGCGGCAGTGGTCGATGGCAGCGAGGGAAGGTGCGGAGAGTATCTTCACATCTTGGGGGTTCCATTTTTGGGCTTAGGTACAACTAGAGGTGGCTTGGGGTGGGCTCACGGCGGTGGCGACGCACAACCGAAGCAGAGCAACGACGCCGGCTGTCTCCGGTGGTGCGGCGACCAAAATTGGTCCGCGCAAAAGCTTCTAGAGGCTTTGGGAAGCACAATGGTGGTGATGGCTTGGCTTAGTGAGGTCGGAGGAGGGCTAGCGATGGTGACCATGGGCGGTGGAGCTATGGCGCACGGCAGCGGTGAGCTAGAGGTGGCGGTGTTGAGCTTGGAACTCGAGGATGGGTTCGTGGTGGTGAGAGGGTGCTAGGGGTGTGTTCAATTTGAGAAAAAGATGGAAGGAGATGGGGAATTGGGTGGCGGATTGTCGGCATGAGGAAAAAGGGGAACGACATTGGTGGCGCACTGTGGCCGGGGAAGAAGAAGAAGATGGGCTCAGGTGTGGAATAGCGTGAAAGGAAGAAGATGGGGATGCTGCTAGCTGCTAGCTGCTAGCTTTGACTTTACATGCGCGGAGAGGAGGCGGAGGCGAGCTTGGCACGTGGATGGTGGCGTGGAAGGCGGGGCGGTTTCGGCACTGAGGAATGGCAAGGTGGCAGGGGGTGGCGTTGCGGAAATGGCAGCATCCCACTAGCGCAAGGGCGTGTGGTGGTACGGGTGGCTACGGCTTGCGCGACGCGTCGAGCACTTGGCAGAGCGGCGCGGGGTGTGGCGCGGAAGAAGGGCCGAGGCTGAGCGGCGCTGGTACGGTGGCACTGTCGCGTGGGGCGAGGTGGTGGATGAGGTGGCGAGCACTGGCACGGGCGAGGGGGTAGGGAGAAGTCGACGGGGACGGAGGTGATGCGGTGTGCGTGCGAATGGCGGAGCGACACGAAGAGGAAGGAAACAGAGCGAAGGTGGATTTTCACAGAGATGCTTTCGGGCTGGAAAAGCGGAAAAGCAAAAGAGGAAAGCGGGAAGAGTCCTGGGCAAGAAACTCAAACTCAAGCCAAACTCAAACAAGATTTTAAAATTTTGAAAATTTTGAGCCTTTTCATAGAGTACACGAAGAAATTGTTAAAAAAAGTTGAAGAGTCCTACGGCCCAGCCCATGTCTGACGCCGCCCCTGGATGGAGGATTGCACACAAGAAAGACTTTAGGATGCCATCTTGAAGATTTTATTGGTAGGAGAGAGAAGCATTCGAAGTTGGGATCGTAATCGTCTGACTTGAGTGCAAACAACAGAGGAGTACAATAAAAATCAGAGAGAGGACGGCAAAACTGTACCAAATTTACTGCATAGAAAACACTATTTTGCACTGCAAAGATGTACCCTAGGTATCAATCTGCGTCCTTCTTCACTAATCGGATGGCTGAAAATTGCCCAGAGGCAAGGTACTGTGTCCCTCTACCTTTTGCCCTCAATGGACAAATCCCTAGTATATGACCATAGTATGGCGTCCTTTCTTGTGAGTTGTTATGGAGAAGACATTCAGAACATGAAGACGTAACAAATGCGAATGACTAGAGTAGAAACTCAAATCTAAATCATTCAATGGTGTAAGGTATTTCGTTTGTTTTGAACATAGGGATGCAATTGATTGGGCATACGTGGTTAATTTACTTTCAAAACAATGGAGGCCATAGCTGTGAGTTCTTATTATTGCTTTATTTTTTAAGTATCACCCGGTTTTCTCCTAGAAAAGACAACATAGATGCATATACGTTTTGCCACTCTTCTTCGATTTTCTTTACTATTATAAAAAAAGATTTGGTGGTGATGGTCAGTCTCCCACCTACCTCTTCACCTTATGAGTTGGTGTGATCTTTTATGGATAGATATGCTACTATAAGGATCTTCTGTGGACAGTTAAATCATATGCACATTACGTTTATGATAAGATTCTTTGTGGTTTGTTGATCGGATGTGAATTTTGTATGCAACTTTTAGAAACAAGGATAATTACCTTAAACATGTTGGTTTTAAAGTTTAGAACATATATATGTTTATTTGAGATCCGTTGTAACGTACGGACACTTTACTAGTATGTTCTTATGTGTGAGTGTTTAATTAGAGACATTTCAACATTTTCTATTTTAGATCAACATATGTTATTTTAACAAATCTTGCAGCACATTTGAATGCAGTACCATCCTATTGCCATATCGCAAACAATCCCGTAGACAAACAAAAAGGAAAATCGGGATTATGTAGTGATCAGTGCACCTTCCAAACTAGAACTAAGCAGGAAAAGAACAAAGGCATAAAAGAAAAAAAAGATAAAACAATGCTATAAACCATTTCTTAGTTACTGGACTTATTAGCTAATAAAGAGATGTATAAAAATTCCAACTCCCATTTTTTATTGGCCTCTTTAGAAAATCAAAACAAGAAGTCTATATTTCACTCAAGTCCTTCCTTTTTGAAATTTTTTCCATCCTGCTTGTTGTCGTTCACTTTAGACGGCAAGCCGTTGGCCTTGTCTATCGGATCCAAATCCTCAACCCCGGTTGTCACACCAGACCCGTTCCAGCTACGCGCGGATCCACTCTTCTTTGGTGTCAGTCTCGCACGCATGGTTGTCTTGTAATCACTCCCCTTCTTCTCCACTACGAGACCCACCTCTACATGTGTATAGGAGAAACAAAATATGATCAGTAAAATGTATAGAGTAACTATGAAAGAACTCTAGCCATTTTGATATTATACATGTATTACATCTAATGGTAAAATCATTCCTTACAACGAAGAGTCGAAATATATCTTTACTATTATAAAAGAAGCGGTTAGTGGTGGTGATGAGTTTACCACTACCTTCATACCTATTGAGTTTGTGAGATTTATCGTGGATAGATACGTGCATACATGCATATGTTACTATAATGATCTTCTATGGACAATTAGGCTATCTACATATGTGGTTTATGATAAGACCATTTGTGGTTTGTTGATAGGATGGGAATTATGTATGCAACTTTTATATGTAGAGAGAATTACCTTATGTATATTAGTTTTTCAAGTTTAAAACTTATATATGTTTATTTGAGATCCGTTGTAACGCACGGACATTCGGCTAGTATGTACTACAAGGGCAGAGCTTTGATGCATGGGGGTACAGTTGCACCCCCAAAATTTTTGCACAAAAAACTGGTATATACACCCCTTAATACATAAAGTACGCACTACACATACTAACATATATACTCCTCAACTCTTGGCAGCCCATTTAGTATTAGGCCCAACAGAATATGAGAATCAAGCCCAAGTCAAGTAGTCAAGGAGGTATCAGGCCTAAGTGACATCTGCCCATCTAGACATCTTTGCTTCCTACTAATACATTTGTTTCTTATGACATGTTTGATAAAGTTAATACAGAGCTACTTTTTTGCATAAAATCTTTGCATCCTGCTGATTCATTTGCTTCATATGACAGGGATAAAGTTCTTAAACTTGCTAAGTTTTATCCTAAAGATTTCTCGAACACAGATTTAATCCAACTTTCTTTGCAACTTAATATGTTTATCACTGACATGCATCAAGATACAAGGTTTCGAGAAGTGAAGAATCTAAGTGAGCCCTCAATTAAACTTGTTGAGACAAATCAGGATGGTCGTTTTAAACTTGTTTATTTGCTGCTCAAATTGGTATTGATCCTTCCTGTGGCTACTGCAAGGGTAGAGAGGGTATTTTCGGCAATGAATCATGTGAAGAACAAGCTAAGAAATAGTATGGATGAACAATACTTGAATGATTGTTTAGTTACATACATTGAGCGTGAATTTTTTCTACAAGTTAGTGATGATGCTGTCATCAATCGCTTTCAAAACATGAAGGAACGCCAAGTTGTAATTTTCTAAAATATTTTGTGATGATGGTTATAGTGCAAACATGTAATTTGATACATTTGAATTTATGTACTATGTCATTTGAACTTGTGTTGAAACGGATGTGAATTAAGTTCGCATCCTATCGTCAAAATCCTGGCTTCACCACTGATGTATTATACATAGCACGATTTAATTTTCTTGAGGATTAATCTTTTGGTTTGAGCTGATTAATCTTTTCTTTTAACAAGGGTGTTTTTCCACCCGTCTGCCCAAGGGTCGATCTTGGGCTAGGCGACCAGCAGGAATTCATCCTGGTCCAAGGATTAATCTAGAATGGTATTTAAGGGACAATTAATGATTAAATCATTGGCACATGTACAATGTTATCCTTGATCGGATACGCAAACGATCTCTGCGTTGAATTGGAGAAGAGTAGGCATGTGTGCACGTGCACGTACGTACATACCGGATGAGGCTGCGGCGGTGAATGACCAGAGGAGGAGGCCGCAGAGGAGGACGATGACGGGGACGAGGTGGACGAGAGTGTGCGCGAGGTTGTCCCGGGAGGCGTCGAGCGCCTCCTTCTTGGCCGCGTCCGACTGCGGGTCGTACGTCGGCAGCTGGTCCACGTCCATCGTCCCCGCCGTCCCGCTCGGCCCTGCCGATGACGACGACGACAGGTAGTAGCTCGACGACCGGTGCATCGTCTCCGGCCGGCCTTCTCTTCCTGGTTTCTCCTCGCTAGTTTCGTGCCTGGCTCCGCTCTCTGCAGCCGCGTGTTGGTTGCGGCCGGAGATGGGAGAGACGCGTCTTGTCTTGTGTGCATGCGGTTTGAGGTTTGTTTGATCGATCGGCTGCGCATATGGGTGTAGCCCGCGTCTCGCGCTGCGGCTGCATGCCAACGCCTGCGCTGTACGCCTAGCTAGCTCTTACCCCAACCGTACAACGAACGCATTTCTAAAATGTTACAAAAAATTTCAGTTCAAAAACGAACATGTTTAAAAAGCATTTCGACGCACGAAATACTGCACTCCGCTTTATTGCAACACTTTTGCCTTTTCTAAGTTGCCTAATTTTTGTAAACTCTAATGCCGTTTGGATTAGCTTTAAGATGTGTGAATGGTTCTAGTTTGACCCTATGGTTAAAAATTGTTACTTTAGAAAACACAAGTCACTTAGTGAATAGACACCCCTTTGTTATAATACGGAAGTACAACTTACCGAATTACAATCCTTTAAAGTGCAACAAAGTATAACACCTATTTTATTTTTGGAGTGTCAAGCATTGTCAAATAAGATCCGAGTTGCCAGGTGGCAAGCATTGGAGCATACCCTTACAAGATGAGCATGCTGTGGTAGTCAAGAGGGTGTCGACGAGGCACTGGTGGTATTGGCAACCCAGCAACCAGCACAATGGCAGAGCCACATGCTAGCTGTGCTCACAGTTTTTTTTTTTTTCAAAAATAACTCTGTTTCTGGTGATATCCTATCGGGTAATTCGGCACAGTTTTGGACACAGCTCGTGGTGGCCACGTCACCCCAATTCTCTGTGCCGTCCGATCTTGTGCTTCATTCCTTGGCAACCGTCTGATCTTTCTTTGGTTTTGTTTGCCTGCGTTCTCGTCCTCTGCTCTGAGCCGTTCGATTGTTTTTCGTTGTTCTCGGCCATTTGATCCTCCGCCCTCCCATGCGTTGTCCCGTCTCTTTTGCAGCGTTTGCTTTCTTCCAGCTTCTTCCCACTCGCTCTCTCCCACCCACCGCTGCTCTCTGCTCTACTGCACC
Organism: Phyllostachys edulis; assembly: GCA_036346405.1. Classification (NCBI taxonomy): domain Eukaryota; kingdom Viridiplantae; phylum Streptophyta; class Magnoliopsida; order Poales; family Poaceae; genus Phyllostachys; species Phyllostachys edulis. The sequence continues at coordinate 61,397,865 of CM070546.1, read as the reverse complement.
CACCTCCAGCTCCAGAGCAAGCCAAGCCACCCCCAAAACTAGCTAGGCTAGGGTTTCCTTCCTTCCTTCTTAGCTTGGATCGCCTTCCTCCTCCCTGAGGCAGGGCAAGGCGAGCGGCGAGCCCACCCATCTATATAAAAAAATTGAAGCTTCCATGCCGCCCGGCGCCCGCTCCGTGCTGACGCCGCCAACCCCCGCCCCCCCCCCAAAAAAAACGACGCACGCCTCCCAAAAATGCCACCCAAACCGGTGTTAGTTAAACCTTGTGCATACAGTTAGAAACTTGCATGCAGTTACATACTTGCGTCGTTTCACTTCTAACTGATCGGGAGTAGTCGCGTCGTTTCACTTCTAACCAGTGTATCTGATTAGTATAAAACCCATGAACTTAGCAGTGGTTCAACAAGGCACACGAATAAAAACTAGTGCATTGCTCTTGTTTCAACAGAAGTTCCGGAGCAAGAGAACAAGATTTGATGTATTTTGTGATCGCGTGTGTGAAACACCTAGTGTTTTCTAACATTTGGTATCAGAGCTATGGCCAACAAAGATGCGTAGTCCCTGTCTGGCTCACGCGCTCCACCGAGAACCCGTGGGCAGAGCAGGACATGGAGGGCTGACGCGAGCTGTTGGTGCAGGAGCGCGTCATGAGGGAATCCGGTGGCACGGTCGTATACCCGCATTGACGAACACCAACTACACCGAGTGGGCGCTTGTAATGCGCGTCAACCTCCAAGCGCAAGGGCTCTGGGAGGCGATCGACCCCGGGGACGCTTCTTTCCGCGACGATCGCATGGCGCTCTCGGCCATCCTCCGCGCCGTCCCGCCTAACATGCTCGCGACGCTCGCCGTGAAGGACACGGCAAAGCAAGCATGGGATGCCACCAAGCTGATGAGGATTGGGGTGGAGCGCGTGCGCGAGGCTAACGCCCAGAAGTTGCGGAAGGAGTTCGAGGCCATCTCTTTCAAGGACGGGGAGTCCGTGGATGCATTCGCAATGCGCATCATTGGGCTCGTTAACAATCTACGCACGCTCGGGGACGCCATCGCTGAGGAGAAGGTGGTCCAGAAGTTTCTCCGGGTAGTGCTCCCTCGTTACACGCAGGTAGAGATCGCGATCGAGATGCTGCTCGATCTAAGCACGATGACGATTGTGGAGTTGATAGGCTGGCTGCGCTCAGTGGAGCAACACTACGGCCTCGACGACGACGACGCGCAAGTGTTAGGGAGCCGGCTGCTCCTCACAGAGGAGGAGTGGGCTGCACACGTACGACAGCTGGAGCAGGCCCGGGGCTCATCTAGCGGCGGCCACAACAACAACTAAGGCCGTGAAACCAAGAACAAAGACAATTTTGGAGAACGCGACATGACCAAGGTAAAATATTACAATTGTAACAAGATGGGTCATTTCTCTAGGGATTGCCGTGCACCGTGCCGTGAGCACAAGGAACGCGCCAATTTGGTAGAGGTCGACGACGACGAGCCGACACTGCTGTTGGCACAAGCGAGCATGCTCGACAATGAAGTACCAGCACTACTGAAGGTGCATGTAAGCACCCATCACCGAGATCACAACGGGCGCCACCGAGTATGTCACGCTGAATGAGGAACGAGCTCAAGTCTACCTCGGACGCGAGGACGACCACTGTGACGACTCGTGGTTCCTCGATACCAGCTCCAGCAACCACATGACATGCTACAAGAGCTTCTTCACGGAGCTCGACACCAAGCAACTGCTCGATTTAAGGAACATGTCTGTTGAAGAACTCACTGGGCAACTCCAGGGTGTTGAAGATCGGTATGAACCTTCAGAAGGTGGTACCGGTGGAGTGCGACTCCTTCTCAAAGAAGAGGAGTGGCACACGCGCATGAAAGGGAAGGAGCAAGAAGCTTCATCCGGGAAGGAAGAAGTGCCATATGGTGGCACTCGAGACAAGTCCAAGATCGGCGTTGCCAAAATCTAGTGCACAAAGGTTTAGGGAGTGATTTGTTAGTTAAACCTTGTGCATACAGTTAGAAACTTGCATGCAGTTAGTGCAGTTAGAGACTTGCGTCATTTCACTTCTAACTGATCGGGAGTAGTCGCGTCGTTTCGCTTTTAACTGGTGTGTCTAATCAGTATAAAACCCATGTACTTAGCAGTGGTTCAACAAGGCACACGAATAAAAACTAGTGTATTGTTCTTATTTCAACAGAAGTTCCGGAGCAAGAGAACAAGACTTGGTGTATTTTGTGATCGTGTGTGTGAAACACCTAGTATTTTCTAACAACCGGCATGGCGGATTTTCTAACAACCGGCATGGCGGATTTTCCAGTATCTCTCCAAGTCGCGCGAACCACCGCCGTCCCAGGCGCCGCCCGCCCCCGCCAACAGCGAGGCCCTCGCGTCCGACGTCGTGTACCGCATCGTCACGGCCGCACCCACGCCGTCTGCGATGGAGTCTATGCTCTTCGCGTTCGCTGTCCCGCTCTCGGCCCCACTCCTCGACCTCGTCCTCCGCCACTTCCGATTCGCCCACAGGGACCCGCTCCGCGCTCTCTCTCTCTCCTCTCCCAAGACGAGGGGAAGCTAGAGGAGGCCAAGACATGCTTCCATCAAATGATTGGGTTAGGGCAGAAGCCTAGCAATGTTGCATTTAGAAGGATAAAGATACTTATGCAGCTTGCAAACCAGGAGGAATCTATTGCTAAGTTGACTGAGAAAATGACACAATTTGGACGATTGGCGCCTGAGGATTGCCAATGGGTTGATCACACTGTTGAAAGCATACCTCAGAATGGCGACGGAGATGGTGTTGATATAATAAGTTAATAATAGCAACTTAGCATATATATTCAGATGATGCCAGTGATTAATTGATGACCGCAACTTTGGTCTACCAGGGAAATAATTGAATGGTTCTGATGAGTTCACTGTACTCTAATATCTTCAAGGTAAGCCTTCAAGATTTCAGTTGATCATTTTGCTTCCATAGGTTCTGATGCCTATATTGGCTTTTCTAACGGCTTTGTAAAAATTGGTTTGTAATCGACAGATAATCCAATTATGTTGCCAGCTTATTGTTGATATTGCTACATTCTTTTCCTAGAAACTCATACTGTGGAAGACCATTCTAGCCTGCCTATTGGAATATATGGTATTACAAGATCATGTAATCCATGTTACACATATAACATTGGAACTACATATTGTTATTCCAACACCATGCAATCTCTATGCCATAAATGCACAGTTTGAAGTAATACTATTTAAACACTTATTTTTTATAATTAATTCAAGCTCTGTGTTTTTCTGAAATATAGTTTTGAAGCTATAGGGAAGGAATTGGCCAATACAAACACCTCTCATGCATGATGCATCTGGATTCTTGGCATGACGGTAATGTAGAGGTGTTCATTAATCCATTATGCAACAGCCAACATAAGATGCATCTTTTTGAAAGAATGATAGGAACATGCACATCTTTTTTTTTTTGAAGGACCTGAAAATGGAAGTGTTAACTTACTGATATCAAAGGCCAGTAGCAGCACCTTGTGATGCGCACTGATACAACTCCAAAAATAAAGAGTGGCTTTGGACCTTATCCTACTGGGTAAAATGGCACATGTTTGGCCGCAGATAGAAGAGTAAAATGGTGGAATGCCTGCAAAGGAGTGTGACAGCGACCCTGTGCGCTTTCCTGCCGCTAGAGCGAAGATGTGGACGACAATGCAGTGGCAATAAATTGTGGCCAGTAAGTACCTACTCGCGATTAATTACGACACAGAGCCGCGCACATTGTGCCCCGGCGTTGCTTAGGTGGCCACATAGGTGCCTTTACCTCTGCCGTCCGATGTATGAGTATCCTTTCCTCACCCCTTGGATTATTCTTGTCATTGTGCTCGCATGTTGTACCCGCCTCTCTAGTTGCTTCACACGTCGCCACCCGTTTGATGCGGCTTTCCTTTTCACACCCGTTCGATACCTCCTGCCAATACACTCGCACATCCTTCGCCCTTTCCATGTGTTCCCAACTCCTTGACTATTGTGTGCGCCTGCTCTATCAGAAAATATGTGGCACATACGTAGGAAAGAAGAACAAAAGAAAAAGAAAGATTTTTTAAAATAATATCTTTTAAAAAGATATTTATAAAAATAAATAGCTGCCCCAAAAAAATTTAAAAATGTGTCCCTGTCGCCAGTTCAACTGGCGATAGGAACCCTCTCGCCCCCTGTCGCCGGTCCAGGTACCTGTCGCCGGTTCAACTGGCGACATGTACCTATCGCCATTTGAAATAGCGATAGATACCTGTCGCCACTGAAACCCTAATCTGATTTGTCTACTTGTGATTTTCATAGATTTTGAACGATACCAAATCTGTTAGACTCGCAATAACATTTTGTGATCGTTGTATATTGTTCTAGTGCGGTGAATTTTTGAAGAATTTTGCAAGGACGATTAAGGTACCAATGATTCATAAGTAGAAAGGTAAGTGATATTGCAATGCGCTCGGGAATTCATGCACTTGCTCATGTACATGCACTGCATATTATGTAAGGAAACAAATGTGAATTTGTCATTACTATCAAAACTATGATAAATCACAATGATATTACATAACATTCAGCAAAACGTCATAACAATCAAAATGATAATTCAAAAAATTAGCAATAACATATTACTACTATCTGTGCTTTCTCGTGGTCGCGACCTCAACATCCCCCATGTGGACTACCTCGAGTCGAGTGACCAGATGCCATCTAAGCACAAGGTTGGACGGTAGTGCTAGAATGCATTGATGCATAGACCAAAGGCGAAGAATGCTCGCTGCAGTACCCTCTTATTAGCCCACTTCGGATGCGTGGCATCTTGAATATCGATATGAGTGCGAGGATTCCTGTCTTATATGATTCGGAGTTGCCCGCGGAGGTTGTGGTAGGAATCCTTGAACGTGCCGAACCTTGATTCTAATGCCTTCTGTTTTGCCCTCTAAGCCTTGGCATAGCTGATTGTGTACTAGAACCGTGCCTCAATCGCCCGAATGATAGATTGTGGCTCAAAATCTAGATTATCCACGATCTCACTGTACATGAGGTTGGTGATGAAGCCTGATGACATGTTCTGGTGGGACTGCACTGACTCAGAAACAACGTATATGTGAGGGACCACTATAGAGCACTTCCAGTAGGTGTTCCACTTATGTTGAAATGCGTGCACTTGCCAAGGGCATCCCTCTATGTCACACTTCACGCCGTAGAATCTTGGGGTAGACTTAACGATTGTGAATGTGCGCCGCACCGACAAGGCCCAGAATTTGACCGCGTCCTGGACGGCCTCCTTGCATTTGTACATAGCTCCTAGACTGACCTCGCTCTAGTCATACTCCCATGGCACATGAGAGCCTTCGTTGACGATGAGGTTGTCAAACTGGTATGTGTTCTAGTCGAATGGAAGGTCCACATCATTCTCATTGTTGGAACCTTCATCTTCAGACAATGCCATGTAGTCTCGGTCTTCGAGATCCATCCTTTGCACTACGGCTTCCACCTCCTCACCCTCATCAGCAAGACCACTAGCTTGCCTGACTGAAGGAGCTACTTCCGCAGGGTCTTCATCGACAGCATCAGCAACTCCGAGAGCTTCGGCCATTATGTGCGCCGCACTGTGGCTGGAGTCCCCGACTTCTTCTTGGGCGTCAGCACCCCCTTCTTGTTCAGTTGCAAATGGAGGAGTGGGTTTGGTATATGCCTGGACCAGAAGGACCAATTTTCACCCTCCCTCCCTCGCCATGTGTACATATGACTGCCATGAATTTGTTCCCTTCAGCTGCACTAACTCCTAATATGTGGGCTGTGCTACCCGCGGGGCAAGGCAACTCAATCTCAGATCGTACACATCACGGTCCACTTAGAATATGTGGAACAACCACCTCATCACAGCGCCTCACGTGCGCTGCTCTGATCTTGGTAGGGGCACGGTCGCCGATTGAAAATAACGCAAATCAATCCCCTCGGGACCCTCCATAATAGTCGCTTGACCATAGTAAATTTTGAAATTGGTGACGTCGGACATTGTGGATATCATGGGGATATGCTCATAATCTTAGGATGATGAAACAATTGGCAATGGCTTTGATGGTTTGAAGTTTCATGCATTTTCGGCAAAGTTAGAAAAGCTGTCAGGTTTAAGCGGTCAGACCGGCGGTCAATGACCGGTCGAGGCCGACTGGTCTTGATCCGCCAAGCGATGGCTAGTGATCGGACGGTTTTGTGTTGAATGTTGATATAAGTGGTGAATTGATTTTGGGATAGGTCATATCCATATTTGTTAATGCATATGTGTTGCATATTGCATGTTTTGGCTAACGTGGGTCAAGTTGTGAAGAACTTGTTCCCAGATTCGTGTTTGCTTGTCTATTGTTGTGCAGGTGGCTTGAAGGTCAATGACGGTCAACGGCGAGAAGGATCGGGACTAAGCTTGGAGAGCTGAGGTCCAGAATGATCAAGGATGCCGGGTGAGGTCAATGAATTCAAGCATGGCGCAGAATGGACAATGATGACCGAACGGGCAGTTCGGTGCGACTGGTTGGATCAAGCGGCGCAGGAGTCGGTGCAAGTGCTATGGTGCCGGTGGAATCCGGACGGGAGAGACTTGCCGACATGGAGCCGTTGATCAACCTACACGTGGCGAAGCAGGCGATTGCTTCAACACGATTGGACTTGGTCTTTGAAAAAGATTGAGAAGGGGTATTTTGGTAATTTTACAAAATACCATCTTGGTGACCTTTTGGCTAAACCACGGCGCGGGACGGCGCAAAGGAAGTGGTTTAAGTCAAGAGAATTGAAGACGGCGCTTTAATATACGTGCGTGCATGTTCCGTTGATGTTGGGCTTTAACGGAAGTCCATTAGGTTTAATCTTCTAGAAACTCCAATTCTAAAAGGGTTTTAGGGTTGGTGGCTGTCTTATAAAAGGAGGAGATGGGACATTTGTGAGCTTCCCTCCCGAGAGAGAAAAAAAGGGAGCCTTTGGCGGCGGCCTCTCTCCCCAAAAATGAGGAGCCCTAGGCGGCGGCTTGGTGCATGATTTGTAGACTATTGTAAAACCGAAAGATCAAGTCGGCGGCTGCTTTATAGGTTTGCAGTTTTCGTAAGAGTTTTCCATTTTCTGTTGGCTCTTGTGTGTAAGAAGACTCGCACCATGGATTGATATGATGTGCTTTAAGTAGATCATGGAGTTCTCTATTTGACTGCCAACTGATGCGACCGAGTCCTTGGTTTTTACTCCCAGTGGTTTTGCTGTTGTTGGATTAGTTTAATGCTTGGGCTGCTGTACTCTTGTGATTGCTAGTCGGCTCAGAGCTGTGTGTTTTGTGTTGGAAATCCTGTGCCCGCAAAAACCGGATCTGTGGCGGCCTGTTGTCTCGAAAAAACTGGAGCCTCTGGCCGGCCTTTTGCCTCTGGTATGTAAGGGATTCTCACTGTGCTTGATATGATGCATGAAATTTGTGGTTTTAATTCAATGATTTGATGTTTCAGCTTAGTTTATTGCTTGATGAAGTGACTGTTGGATTTGTTTATTAGCTTTGGCTGCAACTTTTTTCCCACTTGTCGAGTTCAGTGAATGTGCAGAATCGTGAGCCCTGGCGGCGGCTTCTAGATTTATCAGGTAGACCAAAAAACAAAGACAAGAGCGAGAGTCTACATGACCTGTGCGTGCGGCTACAGTGTTTGCCGTTTTTGCCTCTTGTTGTGAGTGGTTTCTTACGTGCTTAGTAGAAACTAGAGATCAATGCGATTGTAGCCGATATGATGTTGGAGTTTTTTATTTGTTGTGAGTGGATTTTTGCTGATTTGATGCTTGCTTTTGCTTACTGCTTGGATGCTATCAATTGATCCGACTAAGATCTGGTTCTCTGCATGTGTGTCGGCTTGGCACTGTGAGGATTGTTTGACAGATCGTACTGCGGCGGCTTTGTTTTCTTGGAGAAAGCGAAGTCATGTGTGGTGCCAAGAGCTTTTGTAGAGCTCCCTCAAAAAACGGAATCCTTAGCGGTGACTGCTCAGAGAAATGAGTTTGCTGTGGCTGTAGTCGTTTGCTTACAAGATCTTGTTTTTGGCTGCCATTTTTTGCGTTGAGGTGTTGATTTCTTTCCCATCCGTTGGCTGTTTTGGATTTGTTTATTTGCCTTGGGCTGCCAACAATGATGCGACTGATGGATTGATTGATACTGTGACCTCGTTAGTTTGTTGCTTGTGCTCTGCCGTGAGAAGAGGTTTTGGATCTTGTGGGTCATCCACTATGCCTGTATACAGATCTTCATAGCTTTTCTAACTATTGGAGTGAAAGTAGTGTTGAGTTCGATCGAGGAGAAAAATAGAGAAAGCGTCTATTCACCCCCCCTCTAGTCGCCTTTCTGGTCCTACAGACATATTTGACGCACTGCAACATAAATAACATTTCCACGATTAACCACATATCTAAAACTAGACTATCCACCGAAAACTATTATGTAAAATGTACTGCACTACGTAACCGTACATCTAAAACTATGTAATCCATTCGGTTAAAAAAAATTACCCGAGAGGTGGGCAACCGGACGGGCAGCGCTTCGCTAGCTTCTCTCTTCCCCTGTCCTCTTCTCTCCTTCTCTTTTTTCTGAATAAAAGTGAGTCATGTGCCGAATTTTAGGGTTCCAAGTGGGTTTTATAGGGTCAGTCTTCCTGTCACTAATTCAAATAGCGACAGGAAGCTATCGCCAGTTCAACTGGCGACAAGAAGACTGTTCACTTCCTGGCGACAGGTACCTGGACCGGCGACAAAGGGGCAGAGGGTCCCTGTCGCCAGTTCAACTGGCGATAGGTTCATGTCGCCAGTTGACTTGGCGATAGGGACACATTTTTGTAATTTTTTGAGGCGACTATTTATTTGTGTAATTATCTTTTAAAAAAATATGATTTAAAAAAAAAAAAAGAACAACACACAGCTATGGAAGGTAACATATGACACGTACATTATGAAAAAAACGAGGAGCTATGATGTCGGACCCCCAAATTTGGAGCTTGGGATCCACTGCGTATAACGTGTCATTCTCTGGATCAGTAGCTAACACACATAGTTACGTCGCGGTTCACTCACATAACGTCGGGAGCTCAAAGCTGACACACAATTCGGTTCACGATTACGACCACTATTGGATGGAAAAAGGATATCTAAGGAGGTCTCGGAGGGGTTCTGGAATGGTTCAAGGGTGATCCCAAGGAGGTCCTAGAGTGATCTGGAGGAGGTCTTGAGGTGATCTTGAAGAGGTCCTCCAGTGATCTTGAAGAGGTTTTGGAGCGATACTTTCGTTGGTCACTGATCCATTCGAGTACTGTTCCAGGAGTGGTCCTGAGAAGGTCCTAAAGAGTCAAAGGAGGTCCTGAGGGGTGGTCCTGAGGAAGTCCAGAGAGTCAAGGGAGGTCATGAGGAGGTCCTAAGGAGAGGTCTTGAGAGATCCTAAGGAGGTCCTGTGATTCATGAGGAGGTCCGGGGAGATCCAGGAAAGATCAAGGGAGGTCCTAGGGTTCATGAGGAGGTCCTGAGAGTTCCCGCGAAGATCAAAGGAGGTCCTAGGAGTTCCTGAGGAGGTCCTGGAGGTCATGTGGAGGTCCTAGACTCTCTAGAGCTGGTTATAAACTCTTGGGGTTTGTGAGTCACTTGGTAGCGGACTTGGATTAACTAGAGGTGATCATAGGTCATTTGGTGGAGGTCTTCAACCAGCTAAGGGTTGTCCCAAGTCACCTAGCAGGGGTTCTAGAACATCTAGGGGTGGTCTTAAGACATCTATTTAGTGTTTGTAAACAAACTGATCATAAACTTTGCTCAATGTAAAGGGTACTCATTATGAACAGTGCAAGCCCAGAATATATTACATAATCATCAGGTCGTGCGGCCAACTGTTTTACAAAAGCGCCACTTAGGCAGAAGTTTACAAAAGTCAAGAGTACTGAATATAAAACAGGTGCGGAAGCAAAATAAATCGTGATGGATCCATTCACTTTGCCCACAGGCAAGCGACTGGGGGTCCCGGCCTAAGCTTCATTATTGTCACCACCATCCGGATCAGCTTCTGTGAAGTACTGGTAGGGGTTTTGATCATTTGGGTCTGAAAAGATTAAAATGGCAGAGCCTGAGTACACAACCGTACTCGTGAGCCAACACATAATGCAGTTTTATAAATGCAGGGCTAGTCAAGGGAAGCTTTAGAGTTCTTTTATTTGCACAAAGCCAAGTTTGAAATAGATGAGTAGTAGGAAATCCTGAGACTTAGCATTTTTAACAAATCTGTTTTCATAAATGAGTTTTCATTTGTAAAGTACTAGCGGAGGTTCCACCTCCTATACCATTGAGTGGCTCCATCCACCCAATGCTCGAGCTATCCTGTATTTACCACTGGTCCCCGACCAGGCCTTTCTCAAATCCCTGGGGTCCCACTCCAGCCTTCCCTTTTCATTCCAAATGGTTTTATAAAAATGAAAACTATATCAAGCAAGTTCTTAGCACCGCTCTTGACCGTGAGCACGGCTATCTAGATAGTTTTCTTACTCTGCAGAGTTCGCACACTTTACCCACAAGAGGTAATCGCCTTGATATATACACACGTTTCCTTGGACATACGAATCAAGGGGATATTACCATAAGGCCTTTACAATGCTCATTCCTCGATGCAGCCCCACCCGCTAAGGTTTCCACCGCCTGGTGCCAAGCACTTCCAGGAGGCCCCCTCTTGCGCCATGTGGTTTCACTGTGGCGTCTTTCCCCTTTACCCACGCCACATTCCTCCGATGGTGAGACCACGCCGAGGTGAGCAAATTAGTTGGCCAGGTCGTACCCATTATAGACTTGTTGTTGCACTGTTTTTGCATGAGAGGTCATCACAAGATTCGGTCCTTACTTGACCAGGGCGGCACATCCACATACCAACCTTTTCTCGTGCCCCCGGCACCAGCCATTCTTTCCAACCACCCCAGTCGAAAACAGTTTTCAAGTTTTGTTTGTTTTGAAAATAACCATTTACCTCAACATACCAGCCAAGCTCCCAGCCTTGCTGCCCAAATCATTTTCCAAAGTTTTTAGTGATTGTGGTTGGGCAAATTAATGCTCGCATGACACAATATCTAAGCAAGGTTAAGCATGACACTTAAATATAGGCTTATTAACTAGCAGGTAATCCATTAAGTCCAGGGTGACAAGGGATAGTGTCCAAGTTCAAAGGTTGGAAGTTTATACACAATTACTTGTCAAGGCATTAACTATGATCTAGACCAATTTATTTTGATAGAACATAGCAATGCATTTTCTTAATTTGAAACGACATAATTTGCAAAAAGTAGGTGCAATATCATCAAAGTGTTGACTCGTCTTGTTCAGAGTGTTGTTGATCGAGATCCTGATCAACGAACGGTTCTTCAGTCGCCTCGGCTTCTATAATCGCAAAACAATCGAAAAGGCAAATAAGCATATATTCCAACTCAAATCATTTCCAAATATGCGAAGAACTCCAAATAATGCAAAAGCATAGATTAGAAATATGAGACCAGCACAGTCGAAAACTCAGTGGTCGTCGAATCTGTGGTGGTCGTAAGAGCTACTATGTTTCTAGAAAAACACGGCAGGGAGGTCGTGGAAGTACTATGACTTGGGGTGGTCCTAGAGGTACTGTGACCAGGGGAGATCCTGGAATTACTGTACCCAGGGGAGGTCTTGGAATCACTGTAGACAAGGGAGGTCCTGGAATCACTGTAGCCAGGGGAGATCCTGGAATCACTGTAGCCAGGGGAGGTCCTGGTATCACTGTAGCTAGGGGAGGTCATAGACTCTTTGTAGCCAAGGGAGGTCCTGGAATCACTGTAACCAGGGGAGGTCGTGAAAGCGCCACGACCAGGGGAGGTTGTGTGAGTGCTAAGAATAAGGAAGGTCGTGGACCAAGAGGGTGGTCTTTGCGAAAAGGCCAAGAGGGTGGTCTTTGTAAAAAGACCACGAGGGAGATCTAACGAGAGGGAGGTATGGACCCCTAGATCTAAATGAAGAGAGATCTGGACCATTAGATCTAAACAAAGAGAGGTCTGGACCCTTAGATCCAAATGAAAGGTGGTCTGGACCCTTAGATTTAAACGAAGAGAGGTCTGGACTGTTAGATCTAAACGAAGAGAGGTCTGGACCCTTAGATCCAAACGAAAGGTGGTCTGGACCCTTAGATTTAAATGAAGAGAGGTCTGGACCGTTAGATCTAAACAAAGAGAGGTCTGAACCCTTAGATTTAAACGAAGAGAGGTCTGGATCGTTAGATCTAAGCGAAGGAAGGTCTGGACCCTTAGATGTAAACGAAAAGAGGTCTGGATCCTTAGATTTAAACGAAGAGAGGTCTGAACCGTTAGATCTAAACAAAGAGAGGCCTGGACCCTTAGATCTAAACGAAGAGAGGTATGGACCATTAGATCTAAGCGAAGGAAGGTTTGGACCCTTAGATCTAAACGAAAAGAGGTCTGGACTGTTAGATCTAAACGATGGGAGATCTGGACCTTTAGATCCAAGCGAGGGGAGGTCTGAATCCTTAGATTTAAACGAAGAGAGGTCTGGACCGTTAGATCTATATGAAGAGAGGTTTGGACCATCAGATCTAAATGAAAGGAGGTCTGGAACCTTAAATTTAAACGAAGATAGGTCTGGACCGTTAGATCTAAACAAAGAGAGGTCTGGACCCTTAGATCCTAACGAAAGAAGGTCTGGATCCTTAGATCCAACCCAAAGGAGGTTTGGAACCTTAGATTTAAATGAAGAGAGGTCTGGACTGTCAAGATGAACGCAAAGGAGGTCCCGACGGTCAAGATGAACGTAAAGGAGGTCCCGGCAGTCAAGATGAACGCAAAGGAGGTCCCGACAGTCAAGATGAATGCAAAGGAGGTCCTGGAGATACCAGGACCAGGGGAAGGTCATGAGAGTGTTGCGACTAGGGGAGGTCGTGGAGGCGCCATGACTTAGGGAGGTCTTTGCAGAAAAGCCAAGAGGGTGGTCTTTGCAAAAGACCAAGAAGGCGGTCTTTGCAAAAAGGGAGGTCACGATTAAGAGTGTGGTCTTTGTAAATTGGGAGGTCTGTGCAAGGAGGGAGGTCGTGGGAGTGTTAACCGTGCGTAGTCGAATAAGAGAAATGTTCGACTTCACAGCAGGGGTTGAAAGAAGCACAGGTTCGACTGTATTGATGCAATCGAATGAACTAGCGGAAAAGCCAAAGGAAGAACTAGAGGAACATCCAAGAGAGAACAAGGCTGCTCGAACTAGGAAGAATATCTGGCCACTACAAACTTACCAGCACGGGATTGGAGGATGGGCTAACTGGAGTTGAGCCTTCGACGGTGGACCGTGTCAGCGAGAGGTCTCCGTGCTGCAATAGTGGCTTGTGGAAGGAGAGTGGTCCTTGCTCTTCAAGGGCGCTCCGTGGAAGTAAGTAGACGGTCCTTCTGGGAGGTCTTAGAGTGTCCTGGTCGGAGGGGAAGAGAAACAGTATCCCAGGCTATTCCTAGATTATGGAGAAGAGTTATTTGAGGAGGAAACGCCACTTTGAGGGCATGGGTGTGGGTATATGCACACTATGTGGGAGTGGCCTTACCAATGGTTGTCAATGGAGAAGGCGGCGGTGTGGTGGCGCTTGACAGAGATGAGTGCTGGAGCTGGGCTAGAGCTCAAGCTCTCTTGGAAGAGAAAGGAAGTGAGACTAATACTGGAATGACAAAGGAAAGCACTATAGGGCTTGGAGCAAAATAGGTGCATGCACCTTGGCACATTCGACGAGGAGGAGTGGGTGAGGCTGTGAACGGTATGGGCAGCTGAGTGACATCTTAGGTGATGGCTATTAATGGCCGATGGGCAGCACCAGGCTGTGGCTTTGCCTTGGTGCACGCAGCGCACGAGTGAGGGGCATGACTGCCCTGCTTGACTACTGCTAGTCGGAGGAACAGGAGAGGGGTGCACGGGAGCGGGGTGGGTCGGATCAGACACTAGGATGATCAACATTTTAGCTAAAGGAGGTAGGGGGAGAAGGAAGGAAAACTAGATAGACTTAAGAAAAGGCAAAGTGACAGGATGGTAGATAAAATCATGAGAGCAGAAGAGATGCAAAATGTCCTTAAGTAAAGCTCAAAGATGCAGGCAAACGAACAACAATAGACATTATACAAAAAGTTTTAAAAATCCCTCATTTTTACAATTATGAAGTTTTGGGCTGTTACATATGACAGTCAGTAAATATGTGTAGATGAATAGGACTGGAAAAAAAGTACGAGGGTAAACGACTAAAAAAGCTTACATGGAAATCTCTCGAAAGCTCTGCATTTGTTCAAATATCCTAACATCACCTTATCTCCACTCGAACTAACACAGATAAATCGTTTCTTTGCTACAGCAGCCTCTACAACGCCTCCGACTATGCCGCATTTTTTTGGCTCTCCTCCTGTTACGTCTAACTCAATCGTAACCTGCCTAGCGATATGGTCAAAGTTAGCTGTCGTATATTATTGCAATCCAAATATGTAATATATCTACAGTTACGTGTTTCTGCCTAAAACCAAATTGACAATTCGTTCTACTTGCCACCTCAGTTATATATACTCTCGGTTGGCTAATCTCGAACACACTTGATGATAATCAACAAATTGTCTATTTTTTTGGTTGCCTCTTTATGATTTCTCTAAAATCGCTCCTGCATGATTGTTTCATACTATGCGCTGCATCGTACTTGATAATCTATTCAAATAGAATTAGACAATATGTATCCTTGCTACTACACGCTTACATACTTAGATTATGCTGATACATAAATATTGTGCACAAACCTTGCCTATCAATTGGCTCATTCTTCGTCAGTTATCTAGTTGCATTCTTCATCGATTTTTTTCTCCTCAACACCACAAGCGTGCCAAGGCGCGTAGGGGTCTCTAGTTTGTGTAAAAACTAAACAACAATAAAATGTTAGGTTTTTTTTGGGAAATTGACTAAAGTATCTTCCAACAATGCAGAATCCACCATTGATTCTTTTTGTATTGCATACCTGCCATCTGTCGAAAATCTACATAGACTAGACTTTATTTGATTATTATGACTATATATAAATAAAAACAATGATAAATTTGCAAATAAACAATAATAAATATGTATACAAAATGCACGTGTTAGCTTGCATTGAGGGTAACATGCTTTGGTGCTGGGGCCAGGGGAAGGCGTACTGGAGGAAGGACACAACCTAGAAAGGAAGGTGGGCTGGTGTGCAAGTGCCAGTGAGGAAGGGAGGCAACCAGCAGTGGAGTTAGAAAATTTTCAATGGGTGCACACTTCACACGCACAATTCCATAGTCTTGTATGACGGTTTCATAGTATTATAAATTCAACACATAAGTTCAAAATTTGCCAAAAGTACAATACATATAGTTCAAATAAGGTCTTACATGAACAAAAAATTACAAAATATGCAATGAAAATTAGAATACAATTTTACGTATTTTCATGCCTTGGAACGCTTAATTACACCATCTTCACTAACCTTCAAAAAAATATCTCACTCAATAAATGTGACTAAAAGATCATTGAAGAATTGACCCCCATACTATTTCTCAACTTGTTCTTCACAAGACTCATAGTAGAAAATACTCTTTCAACACTAGCCGTCTTCACCAGTAGAAGCAATACCAATTTGAAAGCAAGCACACCAACTTATAAATATCGTGCCTTTTAGTTTTAACAAAGTGTGGATATCATGGGGATATGCTCATGATCTTAGGATGATGTTACAATTGGCAATGTCGTTATCGGTTTGTCGGAACACGCGTTTTCGTCGAAGTTTGAAATGATGTCGTCAAGTGCGGTCGGGCCGAGCGTTAGCGTATACGATCCGACCGACGTTGGTATGTGATCGATCGGGCTTGTAAATGGCGGTCAGATCGGCCAGCGGTTAGACTGGCCATTGAATGGCGGTCTGACCGATTTTGTGCTGTTCATCGGCCAAAAGTGGCGATGAGGTTTGGGTTAGGTAAAGTTCATGGGTTTCAGTGCATATGTGTTGCATGATACATGTTTTGACTAACGTGGGTCAAGTTGTGAAGAACTTATTCCCGGAATCGATTTCTTTGTCTATTGTTGTGCAGGTTGCTTGGAGGTCAATGATGGTCAACGACGAGGATGATCGGGACTAAGCTTGGAGAGCTGAGGTCCAGAATGATTGGGGATGCCGGGTGAGGTCAATGGAGTCAGGCATGGCGCAAGAGGGACAAAGGTGACCGAACAAGCAGTTCGGTGCGACGGGTTGGATCAAACAGCGCGGGGGTCGGTGCAAGTGCTATGATGGTTTCGGTGGGAGCCGGATGGAAGAGACTTGCCGACATGATGAGAGCCACTGGATCAACCTACACGTGGCGAAGCATGAAAGTGCTTCACGAAGATGGGACTCGGTCTTTGCAAAAAGATCGAGAAGGGGTATTTTGGCAATTTTACCAAATACTGCCTTGGTGACCTTTTGCCAACCCGCGGCGCAAGACGGTGCGTGGAGAAGCAGGTTATGTCAAGAGGAGATGAAGATGATGCTTTAAAATACGTGCGTGTGTGAACCGTTTGTGTGTGGGCCATAACGGGAGCCCATTAGGGTTAATGCTTCTAGAAGGTCTAAGCCTCCACTATAAATAGAGGAGGAAGGTGGCTGCACCTCTCTTCAACCCTTTCATTGTTTTGAAACCCTAGTTTGTTTAGGGAGAGGATTAGTGGAGTTTAGGGTTCTAGAGAGTTGGATTTGATTTCGTGCTCATGTATTGAGTCATTGTCCTCTATTGATGGAGTGCTTGTAAATCAATACCATATCAAATCAATCTAAGGAAAGATTGCTCAAAGATATGTCTCTTTACTTTCCTTCTTTCTATTTGATGATTTTGAGTGTTTCTTTGATCCGCGAGTTTTTGCTTGGTTTCTTGCATTGATCTAACTTGTTGTGACATGTGGGAACCCATTTAGGATCATCTTGATCATCAATCACCCACGAGCAAGTCTTTAGATCATATTTCGTATTTGGCTCGGTTTTGGAGCCACCTTAGTTCAAACTGAAAAAGATAGGAACTTTGGCATGAATATCTACGATCCTTGATTGGAATAGATTCCTAATATCTTTGAGAAGGTGTGGTTCATGTTTCGTAGAGTTTGGCTGTGTGAATCAAAAGTTAGACCGATTTGAGTTTTGGTTTCCGGGCTGTCTGTTTTGTTCATCGTGCTTGCGGTCAGTCCGCACCTCAGCCGCCGGTCAGTCTGTGGTGCGGTCAGTCTGCGTAATAGCCGTTGGTCAGTCCACGATGCGGTCGTCCAAGATGCTCGCCGTCGGTCGATCCAAGACGGATTAGGTTTGTAATTTCCTGTTTTGGTCTTTTGCTTTGGGGATTTTGGATTGGATTCAATACTAGTCTTCCGTTGTACTGGTATATTGATCTTCATAGTTTCTATAGCTACTAGAGTGAAATTTGTGTTGAATTTGATCAAAGTGAAAAAGTGAGCATGCTCCTATTCACCCCCCTTTAGTCGCCTTTTCGGTCCAACACAAAGTTAACAGAAAACTCAACAAGATTCTTGAGGTCTCCAAACCTATCATCACTACGTGTGTCATCAATAAAGTTATCAAGTTGGAAAGAAAGTCTCATAAAATTTGTACTTGAAAACTCATTGGGATAAAATTTGGCAAGGCTAAGTACTTTGTCCTTATCAAAGGCTTCAAATGAGTTGAGAGCATTCAAGGCAGCCATGCAAACAACCAGCTCCATATTAACTTTGCCAAATCTTGACACAAAATAAATCGCAAGCATCTAAATGAATAAGTCAACTTGGCCTTGTAAAGATGTTTTTCCTCTTTAGTTCACTTCACAACATGATGAGCAATTGAAGTTTTCGGTTTCACAAAGAAGTTATATTTCTCTTGAGCTTGATTATGGGCACTTTTTAAACCACCCACATGTTTGTCAAGTACTTCATATCTATTCCAATTTCTGTAACCACCTTTAACAAAGTTGTCACCCCCACAAATTTCTCCTTGAACAAATAACAGATAAAGTGAAATGCAACATCCTTTTGACACTATATTCAATCCAATTTTAGTTACCAAACCAACTAAGACTGAAGCGGTATCTTTTACCTGATATTTCCTTAACGGGAAAATCATGTGTATAAGGTTAGCATGGCCCTTTCATAACATATCGTCTCTGAACTACATCTTGATCATTGACAACATAGCTCATGATGGTGTCCTTTCCCCTAGATCATGTGAAAGAAGCTCAATATCATAAATCCTTTCCTTCTTACTGCTAGGAAGTCAACTTGAAGCTCCTACGCTTCTGGGTTAGGGTTGTTGTAACATCCCAATTTTCTGAGCTTTTAAAAAAAAATCTTTCGAATAGTTAGTAGGAGAAAATTCACCATTTCTATTTTATTTGAATTTAATTCAAAAGCTTAAACATGGACTTTGTACATCAAAATAATTTAATATGATTAAAGTCAACATCAACAATGGTCAAAACTATTTTTATTTGGATTCTTTGTGCTTGGATATACTTTCTAGACTTTTCTAGAATTTTTCCAAGTTCATTTGCTATTTGCTATTGCTTATTTGGATTTTTAGCTATTTTCTAAAAATAAAAACTATTATTAAATCTCAGAATAGTAGCTGGGCCGAAACCCAGTTCCTTTCCCAAGCGGCTCGCCTCTGGCGGCCTGCTTCCTTGCTTTGCCCGTTCCCACCGCAGCCTCGCGTCCCTCTCTCTCGCTCGCGTGCGAGGACCCACCGCCACCACCACTGGGTCAAAAGCGCGGCCTGTCGCTGAGCCGCTGTCGCTGCCGTGTGGGACCGCCTGCCACGTCAGCATCGTCAACCTCCGGGACTCCTCAGTCCGAGTCGAAACCGCCTCGCCGTCGCGCCGCGTTCCTCGCGTAGCCGCCCCGGACTCTCCCGGCCAGGGCTTTAAAAGGGGACCGGGAGCCCGCATCCTCCGCATCCCATACCCGGCCCCCTCGACCCCGGAGCGAAGCCCTAGCCCGCCAGGTTCCGCCAAGGAAGCTTTGCGCCGCCGCAACTCCGTTGAGCTCGTTCTTCACCGTCGAAGCCGCTCAAGCCTCGCCGTCGCCTCCTTCGAGTTCGCAAGGACGAGGACTACCTCCCGATGACCTCGGTTTCGTCGCAAGCCCACCGGAGCCCCAGATCCATCGCACCCGAGGCCCAAGCTCCGTCTAATCGTCGCCGCCGGCCGCCACGATCGTCCGCGAGAACCCGTGAGCACACCATTGTGATCCCCACCTCGCCCTCTACCTCCCCGTAGCACCCGCCGCCATTGAGCTGCCGCCGTTCACCGGGACCGTCGGGATCCGAGCGCCACCAGCCTCGCCACCTACACCATGTCACTGCCACCAGCCACCTCAGCCACATGCCTCATTGCCCAGCAGAGAGCCTAGTCGTGACGCCACATGGTGGTCCATATCCAATCCCAACCGCCCGGCTCGGTGAACCAAGTCCACCGTGAGCCATCTCACCTCCAAGCGGGGCCCGCCTGTCAGGTTGAGTTCACCCAGCCTGAGCACCCCTCGTTGATGTCAGCGCCACGTCGTAAATCCGGATTTTTCTATTAAGAAATAATTCGGGTAATTCCAGAATTAGGGTTTCTTTTAGATTCAATCTTCCAAAGCCCATATCTTTTGCATCCGAACTCCGTTTGAGCTCATTCAAATTTCTAAATTCATTTAAATTCCAGATCTATCTATCTGAGATTTTTATTTAATTTTTGGAGTTTGTTTTGCCTCTGTTATTTATTTGTTTTGTTTATTTGCTTTCGTTTGCGAGTAGACGTCGATACTGCAAGAAGTTTTGAAGAAGAAGGAGCACCTCAAGATCAAGATCAGTACATAGACCTATTTCAAGGCAAGTTATACCTTTGATCATATTGAACCCAGTTTTCAAAAGTTATATTGATTCAAAGTATTGCATTTACTTTAATTATTTATTTCAATGCTTTTGGGATTAGTTAATATCCAATTTGTTATGACCTCCTTATCTAATTGTATGTCATAATCTTTGTCACCCTAGATTGGTTTATTTAGTTGGTGCTATTGTATTACCAACGTGGGTTGGTTAGATATGATTAGTTTGCTTAGCCATGCTACGATTTATCATTTCATGTGAGTCGCAATAATAAACTTGACTAAGTGGCTATGGAACCATTTGATAAAATTGTGTGTACTGTGTGCTATTACTCGTTGATGGCATATATTGCACTTAACCAACAGGGTGGGAAAAGGTTTTGGACGGGGGCAAGTGGTCTGGTATACTTTATGGTGGATCTATGTTGGCGGGAATGATAGGTTAGAATTTAGAAGTCTTGCCTCGGTCAGTTAAGGACTTAACCTTGTGCGCCATTGAACTGGGCCTTTCGACAACCACATGCCCGGTATGGGACGGGCCTAACTTAGTAAGTTATGGAGTCTTGACATTGATTACTCAAAGTTGTAGGTTAGGCGTGTCGGATTGGGTGGAGGTGTGTACTACCAAGTAGTCGCATCACGGGCGGTTCGCCGCTTCCCGTCCAACGGTAAGGCTCTGTGGCGGCTAAGCATACCGAGTGTTAATGTTGAGATGAAGTTTCGAAAGGTTTTGTTGTGATCACTGCACAAGTTGATTGCATCTTGTGGGTAAAGTGTACAACCTCTGCAGAGTGTTAATCAATATATTCGAATAGCCGCGTCCGAGGTCATGGACATGCTCGGGGATTTCACACGAGGGGTAGATTTTCATAAAAACTTGGGATGGGACAGCTGTGTGGGGTAACTTACGCAACTGTGTGAATAACTTGTTTAGGCTATGTGTCTTTGTGAAAACAAATGATAAAAACTTATTATTGTCTATTTGTTTTGAATTATGCTTTCAATCTATTATTCATATTCAATTGCAAATGTCGCATTTCTGCAAAAGAACCACAGAAGCCATTCCTTTGGAATAAGCCTGCATCTATAATTTGCATTCTGTGGTATGACTTGCGAGTACGGTGTGTACTCATGCTTGTTTTAATAAATCAAGCAGAGGTGAAGGAATTGCCAGTTAACAAGGTCTACTTCAAGGATCGTGGAGAACTAGGTCGTGCTACCCCAGTCGATTGCCTATGGGCATATGGATGGGCTTCACCGGGTTATTACATTTAGATTGCTGCGCAGCCTTCATTGAGCTATTTGTTCTTCTGAAGCATTAATTGTAAGTTTTGACCATAAGGTTTTTACTCTGATGTTTATTGTTATTTGCCTATTTATTTATATCCTTGTATATGGAAATGATATTTCACTGATGTTGCAACTGTGTGCACTAGCGTGATCCTGGACTAGTGCAATATACACAGAGGGTCCAGAATTGCATATTTTGGGTCTCGACAGTTGTTCATTGGCAGCAATCACAATATCAATCATATCATCAACATTCTCTATTTGAGAAGAAGACAATTGTCGATGATCTAGTATCGATCTTATGAATGAATATTTGGGACTTTCCTTAAGTTAGATCCGTGCAAAAAGAGACACAGTGATTTAGACAGGTTCGAGACTTCTCCTGGGAGAATAATAACCCTGCTCATGTGTTGTTGTATTGATTATGCTTTACAATCGGAAAGAAATCACTAGAACTAGGACTTCCTGACTTCTGTCTGTTATCTCTGATTGCCCTACCTGATTTCCATTGACTTTAGTCCTTATATAGCTCATGAAGGGGTGGCAGTTGTTCCATGCCAAGAGGCGTATCAATGCTTGATAAAATGTGCACGCTGATGAAAGTTATTGTCAGAGAAACCACGTCCCACGTCGCCTTGCAGTTATGTCAGAGACAGAGGCTCAATATGTCCAATTATCTCGGAGAATAACAACACATATTAACTACTATGTGTATTAAACACAGTGCATAAGAGTCCCTAGTCAATCGGGCCCACATGTCTGTAAGCTTTGTTGATTATAGGGTGGTCGTAGTTGACCTGATCGTAGTAAGACTTACGACCATGAAGTGGTCGTAGAAAGACTTATGACCACAAGGTGGTTGTAGAAAATCTTACAACCATTAGGTAGTCGTAGGAGTATTTACGACCATATAGGGTGGTCGTAGAATGGTTTACGACCACTTAGTTAAGCTTTTTCCTTATTAATGATAAGGGGTATACTTATCAATACTATGAAGGTATTGCTATCTATAATAACAATTACAGATAAACAACTTAATTAATTGAAGATTATTAGATCCTCGTCAACAACTGAGTTTGATTCCCACTTGTTTGAGTCCTCCTCTTCCGTCTTGAGTCTCGCATCCAATCGATGAAGAAGAAGAAGAATAAATCTATTTTGCCTTCCCTTCTTGAACCCCAAAAATGAAAGGATGTCTCTACTCCTCTCCATGTTTCAAGGATTCAACTTGCTCTACATTCACAAATGACAACATTTTCTCCAAACTTCCAATCAGAACATTCCACAGATCCCAAATTCCCAAATCAAAATCAAGAAATTGAGTCTTGACTTATTATGGTTGTGTGCCGGTAAGTGTCGTGCCGCTTGTTGCTCCCGCGCCACGTTGCGTTGTGCTGCTCCTCCTCTCCGTGTCGCGTTGTACGCCGAGGCCAAGCCACCAACCAGTGAGGAGGAGAGGAGAGAAGCGAACTAGGGATTTAATGTTGGGGAATTAGGGAGGAATTAGACTATTGGAGATGAAGGTGGTTGTGGGTAGGGATGGCAATTGGGCACAATGGGCACGCTGGTGGTCACCCAAGCCCATATCCACCAGGGTATTTTCCGCCCGCAAGCATGCCCATACCATAACCCACGATGGGCAAGGATCTTCGATCATGCCCGTCACCCGCGGGTGCCAGTCACCGGAACATAGAAATCGATGAATACATCAAAGTAGAAGAGATGGAGACATCATGTAGCCAGGCAAAAAAACAAGAACCGCTCAATCAAGAAATCGAGAACAATTTGTCTTAAAAAACAGAAATCGTGCAATGGTGTTGAAGAACATGGAGAAAGATCCAGCCAGTGTTGAACAACGGTGACATGGATTTCGTCGAGAAAGAGAGGTGCGTCGGTGACGAGTTAGATCTGGAGAAGGTGTCAATTGGAAACAGGAGTAGAGGAAGAGATGGAAACGTAGGCGGACACCAGCTTTAGTGATAGTGAAGCAGGTGTAGAGCATGGCGAGGTGACGGTCCGACAATGGCAACTAGCCATGGCTTGCTCTCACTCTCTCCCGTGTCTACATGTGTGTATGGCGGCGGCTTGCCTTCCCAGCTCTCTCCATGTGTGCATTTGTGGACAATATATCAAGTACATAAGGACCAATTTGATGGACATATGCACAAATCCACTCGGAGTCGTAGGATCGGATATATTCGGACAGGATGCAGGTAGGCATGCCTCCCATCCCATTTAAGCCTTTTTGTGGTTTCCCCAACGCGAACTTCAACTTTTTCGAATCTCCCCGACCACCAAGCCTCTCCTCCCTGACCTATCCTCCCCAATCAAGGTAGGCAAGCCTCTTCCATGTAAATCAGATTGATTTGCAACCGTTTTTAAAACAGAAAAGAATTGAACGCATCCTTCCAGGAAATTCTAAAATATTCAGTGGGAAGCATCTGGAGGGAATATCTTGGAATTGTATTTAGATGTGCTAGAGATGGTTCAGCTTGGATAGGAAGTTCTATAATTGCATTGGAAAGATGGATGGTGAAGTTCAGCCTGGCTTATCTGAAGCGGAAGCCAAGATGTTTACTCAAAGCCTCAGATCCTCCATATGTGATCTTGAGGATGTTACCGCAAATGATGTGTCATTGACATCAGTCCAAGGTGTTGACCTCAATGCAAAGGCCAATACTGCTGCCTCCATGCAAGGAGTTATAAGTCAGATGTTGTTTCGAAGGTTTCCACTTCAGAAGTAAATCACAAAATTTGGGCTCTTGAAAGATCGAAAGCAACCCTACCTCCTCCACCTATTAGCGGTGTCATTGGGGTTGGTAGTTTAGTTGTACCCTCTATCTGCAGAATCGACAAGAATATTCGCTCGATGGAGGTCCAAGCTTCCCCTTTCCGAACAGAGACAACAATCCCGAGGATGGGCCGTTGGTGGTTGTGATGATGCGATGAAACATCTGCAAAATTCAAAATTTCAAAATCAATTTGAGTTTGAGTTGAATTTCATTTTCAAAATCCAAATTTAGCAAAATTCATCAAAATTCCCCAAATCCATCAAATCTCCCCCATTTCGCTTTCCCTTTCTCCTTTCGCCTTCTCTTCCCGTCGCGGCCGCTTAGACCCGCCCACCACCCTGTCGCCTGCAAGGCCACCGAAATCATCGCCTCGGTCGTCACCACGCCACCGCATCGCCCAGCGCCTTCCGCCGCCCATGCCGCCTCCACCTCACCCCGCCACCTCCCGGCTTGCTCCAGTGAGAGCGCCGCTCTCACCGCGCCATCTCACCCGCCGCCCATGCCGCCTCCCACTCGGCACCGCCCAAGCACGCCGACACCAAGACACGCCGCGCGCGCCGCCTCTGATCGCCCATACCCCCACTCACCCACCACTCGCCGTCTCACAAGACGGCCGCCCACGCCGCCGCCCACACCTTGCCCCCGCTTCCCACCGCCCATTGCTCTATAAAGGCCACCGGGCTACCCTTCCTCTTCATCCTCACCACCGCCTTCCCTAACCCCTCCCTCGTGCCGGCCGGATCCCGAGTCGCCGCTACGCCACCACAACCAACTCCTCAAACAACCCCAACTCAAGAAACCCTAGAGGTAAGGGACTTACCTCAAGCTCTTGCGTCCTCCCTTCTTGCTGCCGCCGCCCTTGTCGGATGCCGCTTAGCCGCCGCCTCCTTCTCCCTCAGACGGATGCGCGCCGCCTCGCCGTTTTCTCGCTTGCTTGCATGGCCCATTGGCGCAGCCTCGGCTAGCTCTCGAGCCTCCTCGATTGATATTGAATGCGCCAGCAAATTCTTCAGGCTTCAATTTTTTCGTCAGCAAGACCTCAAGAGCTTCCATGTCGGACTCTTGAGACTTCCTCAATGAAGTGCGAGAATGTCGAGGATTTCCTTCGCTCATGAAGGTGTTGGTCGTGTCACTTGATGGTGGTGTCCTTGCCATTGCCACGAGGGAGTGTAGTGTGTGATCTTCTGGGAGAGTCTCCAGCTCGGTCTCTAGGAGAGTGACCTTGATCCGAGGGAAGGACAAAGACCTCCCGTTGATGATTCTCACTTGCACTCGAGGTCTCCCCGCTTGAGGATTCGTCGAGAGACACCATCTGGCGACTTGGAGTAATCCCCTCCAGGTAGGGGAAGTCCGGGTTATAACCGTCTCCGTCGGCAGATGTGATCTGCGGAGAGATGGTCGAATTTACAGGAAAAGCATGCTTGATCCCACTGTCTCTGATGTCATCCAGAGAGAGATGATCACCAGATGCTGGTGAAGTACCGGAATTGTGGCTTCCAGAGCTTGCCTTACCAAGTCGGACCGTCTCAGGAGGACTCGGACACTTCGAGGAAAAACTCTCGTTGTGTTGTGAGTCCACCTGGGTGTGGTCCTAGTCAGATTGACTCTTGTCCTTTGAGAGGGTAGATTCCTCTCTTGGACGTACTGTTGTGGGGGATAAGGATCCCTCCTCAACTCCATCAGCGGTATTGTCTCCTAGATCTGTGGGAAGATCACCGGAGGCGGCAGTACCATCGGATGAGTCATCACCTGGCTCATAATCGAAAACCGCATCCATGTCGACGCGTCGATAATCCGCCAAGTCGAACCAGTTCTCCTCGCTCCATTCTCCCGCCATGAGTGCATGAGATTTGGAAAACAGAGAAAATGTTGACAAGAGATTACCGGAAGTTCCCCACGGTCGGCGCCAACTGTCGGTGTTTTAGAACCGAATTTACGTAAAGATTGTTTGATTCGGGGTCTCCTGGAATGGAATCACGCAGAGATTGACACGGGATTTTTATACAGGTTCAGGCCTTCTCCGGAGAGAATAAGAACCCTACTCCTGTGTGTGTATGGTATTGAGTGTATTCTGAACAATCAGGGGAAAAACTAAGACTATTACAGATAGTGCTTATATTCCTGATGGCCCGATTGCCCTCTCTTCCTTTCTCTGATTGTCGCCTTTTTATAGTGCGTGAAGGAGCGGCAATTACTCAGTGAAGCGGCGCCTCATCACATCCCATAACGGACGATGTTGGTAATCATCACCGTGTATTAACTCCTCCACGCCGCCAATGACTATATACCGTAGATAATGGAGTATTACGTGCCATTACTTCGCAGAGTAACAACAGATGATGACTATTTGAATCCTTTAATCAATTGGGCCCACTTGTCTCAGAGGTTTAATTGAACATAAAGTGGTCGAGCTGACCTAGTCGAGAAGAACTTACGATCAGGAGGTAGTCGAGCAAGACTTACGACTATTGGGGTGGTCGTAGCATAACTTACGACTATGGGGGTGGTCGTAGAAGAACTTACGACCACCCAGTAGGCTCTTCCCTTATAACATTAAGGGGTATATTCAGGGACCATATGAGGTCATATTTACCTATAATAAGAATTATAGATAAAAGATAAAATGAGGATTATTATATCCTCGTCATCTAGCCCCCCAGATTCAAGTGAAAGCAACTTACTTGGTAAAGGGGTTATAGATGGTCTTACGACCACGAGAGGGTCGTAGAAAGATAGTCGAAGGAAAAACTCTTCGTTATTAGTATACCACTTTGACCAGAAATATGCTTGGTCAAGATGATTACCTACGACTATCAAGTAGTCGTAAAAGCATTCCTACGATCACGAGGTGGTCGTAGTATAGTGATCGGAAGAAATAACTTTCCGATTATCGTTTCCTTTGGTTGAAAAAATCTAACCAAGGAAGTAATTTCGCTTGAGGTGTAAAAGCAAACCTGAATTTCTAAGCGGACGACTAGGGAATCTCAAACGACGCTGCTAGCCTGTCTGTTGAAGCGTTTCGAGACGGTGGCGACCCTTGAATGTCACGCCCGGCTCAAGGTACTGTGATTATAAATACTTACCGGGGTAAGACTTAGGATTCACACTTTTCCTCAAATTATCCCACTATTCATCAAGTTCTTGTCTTCTCCGCCACCAACTCAATCAAGAATCTCCCCCTTCGAGAGAAATGGTCGAGAGTCTCCGAGTGGGCGAATCGAGATGGATATGGCGAAGATGGAAGCCCTTGTCAAAGTGGGAAGATTCACGAGAGCATTCTTGTGGAGTGGTTCCGCAAACAAGCAAAGAATGGCCGTCGGGGAGGATGGACAAATTCCGCCTTCCGAGCGCATTGTGAGTGTGGTCTTCGACACTGCTCACCCCTTTCACACTCATACTCGAGCATTTTGGAGTGGAATTGGTGAACCTTGGTCCTAATTCCATCACCATGCCGAGCGATTTGTATATCTGTGTGAGGCGACTGGAATTTCAAATGATCTTGAGCTTTTTCAAGATTTCTACTAATGGCTCGCTAACTGATATTTGGAAGTTGTGGTCTCAAGCTCCATGACAGAAGTCAAGGAGTATATTCAGATGTTCACTCGGTCCTCATGGCTGTTAGGAGGAAGAGGTGGTTTTATCGAAAGTCACCTCCAAGACATCTTACCTTTGAAGGAAGGTGCAAAAGAAAGCTTCTCGATTCGACTCCCTCAGATATCACTTAATTGTCCCTATATTCAAAGCTATCAAGGATTTGAAAGCAGAGGGGTTGACTGGATGGCATGTGGTGAAGGATTTCATCACACGTCGAATTAGTCCTTTGAAGAAACGAGTGCCTCCTATGTGGAGGTACACGGGGCCAAAAGACCCGACTAGGGATTACGAGGGAGGTAAGTAGTTTTTCGACTTAGCTCTCAGTTCAGTTTGGTCTTCTTCAAAATTGTCTAATTTAATATCTTTATCTGTTTTATACAGATCTTTCACAGACAGAGATTGACGTTCGAGTCAAACTTGTTTGTGAGAAGCCCCCGCCACCTAGTGTGGCGGTTCCTCAAATTCTTGCGGTTTTATCCGCAGAAGAAAAGGTTGAGCGCCTAAAGGTAATCAAAAGTTGATTTCATCCTTAGGACTTCATAGTCATAGAAAGAACTTACGACTAGGTAATGATCGAGAAAATCTTACGATCGTGATATGTCGAGAAAAGCTTACGACTAGGTAATCGGTCAGAGAAAAACTTACGACTAGCAATTGATTCTTCTTTCTTTTTATAGAAAGTAGGCATGGAAAATCGTCAGACGATTTAAAAAGTCGAACCGATAACCATTGGCGCTAGGGCAACAAATGAACAAGGGCTCATCTCCTCCGATTTAAAAGGCGCCGACTTACAAGAGTTCCCGACAAGGAGGATCAAGCTCAAGTTCCTTTATTTCGACAAGGTCCTCAGCAAAATCTGCAGCACACACGCTCGCAACAATAGCTGAGGTCGAAACAGCTGAAATTGAGGAGGATGAAGAACCTCTTGTGCGCAAGGTCCGTAAGGGCAAGGGCACGTCTTCAGCGGAAGCCGAGACTGGAGCGGCTGCAGCTAAGGAGACCGAGGAGGTCGAAGAACCTCCTAGGCATAAAGTCCACAAGGCCAAGGTACCTTTTTATTATGACAAGAAAGCTTTCACAGATTCTGCCACTTCTAGATTTGTCAAGCAACTAGAAAAGGAGAACTGGAAGGAGTTTATGTCTTTTGTGAAGGACAACGTTGATCCAGCCGAGCTTACCGTTGAGGGTAGCGCTGCTCTTGGAGTGATCGAGACCAATCTCGGTCCTCCGGAAAGTCAGGAGACCAGAGAGATGACCCCTGTTCAAGACTCACGACCAGATGTGGTCGTGACTGAACCTATTCCTCAACTTGAACTACGACCAGACGTGGTCGTAGAAAAGAAGTCAAAGAATTCTTCCATCGGGAAGATGGCTCCAAAGTTTCTGATTAAGTCCAGGACGCAGAGGTATGTGAAATAAGCTAAAGTGTAAGAACAGCATTTACCTTTTGCTTTCCACAATTTGACTTGCTATCCTTTTGTTTGTTTTAGCTCGACTCCTTCAAATTTCGTAGTGGTTTCTATCGAGAAGCCCATTGCGGCCTCTCCAATGATTGGAGAGATGACAGCAGAGATGGTCGAAGGATCATCCACATCTCGGTTGTGGAAGAAGTCGTGGCCCTCAAGTGGTTGTCACGACCGCTGAAGTTGTAGCTATGGCCACTGAGGCAGCGGCCATAGTTACCGAGGTGGCGTCTACAAACACTGAGGTAGCTGCCATGACCACTGAGGTTGCAGCTACTACTACTGAGGTAGCAGCTACAACCATCGAGGTAGTGGCTACAACAACCGAGATAGCCACCATGACCACTGATGTGGTCGCGGGACCAGCAGAGGCAGTCGTAGAAGCTTCTGCCCAAGGTGGTGATGTGCCAGACCACCGTGCGGGGAAAGAAATTGTTGCAGACCTCCTTCCTGGTACCCAAAGAGAATTTACAATTTCAGAATCAGAAGATGAGGAATACTTCAACTTCTGTTCTGATTTCTTTGGCCCTGCTTCCATAGTGGGGTCTTCTGCCTTTAGATCTCGCCACCGAGTCCCCCACCCCAAAGACATTCCCAATAGAGGGAACACTTTTGATAATGAGCGCCTTGAGAAGGTTTGGTGGGACCAAGTTGAGAGAGTGGACGAGCTGAAGCACCCAGAGCTGGTTTACTCGATATTTGCTCGATCAACCATGAGTGTAAGTATTTGATGATACTTATGCACACAGGTATAATCTTCTCTTGTTTCTTACTGTCTTTTCTTTTGCAGAAAGCCATAGAACAAATCGCCGTTGTCGGTGAGTATCATCGACAACTTCTAGAGCTGCGACAGGAAAAAGAGGAACTCTACAAACAGGCAGAGAGGTGGTAAGTTACTATTTTTCATAGTCGTTTTCGACTTGACTACTTATATAGTGCTTACAGGGTTTGTCGTGGAAAAACTCATGACTATATGCTAGTCGTAAAAGACTTACGACCGGATGTTTAGTCGTAGAGGAACTTACGACTAGATTCATAGTCGTAGAAGAACTTACAACTAGATCAATGGTTGTAGGAAAGCTTACAACCGATTTAATAATGTTCATGTCCACTTTTAACCTTTACAAAGTTAAACAAATGATGAAAAGACTCGCCGACTCGCCGATTATCAAAAAGAGGAGTCGGGAGTTATAGGAGAAAATAGAATTTCTCCGAGGAAGCTTAAAGAAGCTAACTCGCAACAGAAAGGGTGCAGGAAAGGATAAACAAGAAGTCTTGAACTTAAGATCGCTTATGTTTTCGATCTTTGCTCGATCAATTACTTCTTTTAGGAAAAGAAGATGATATGAGAAAGCTCGAATGAAGTCCAAAATAAAACTTTGGTCATTCACGAGATTTCTCGATTCCAGAGAGAAAGATGAAGAAATTACGAGACTAAAATCCCAAGATCGTAAGCAACTCTTTACTCGCAATCTTTACTGAGTTCTTTCCATATTCTCACTCTCATTTCTTTTCTAGAAATGGAACTCGAATCGAAAGGCTCAAACCGAGCTCGTGGACAAAACCATGATTTACAATGAGATCGTCCAGATACAAAGAAAATGCGAGGAGATTAGATCATGGGAGAAGAAGCATGCCGAGATCATTACCTCCATGATGAAGAAATCAAGAAATTGATTCTCGACTTGCGGTAAGGAAATCTTTTACTGTAATTATTTTTGTTTTCTTTTCCTCTAGAAGTTTATTTTTGCTTGACCGGTCTTATTCTTTTTTGAGCAAGCGGTCGAAAACAAACAACTCATGAGGCTTCGACTGCACTCCAACAGAGATGGAGACAAGGAAGATTAATCTTCAAAGCAATGTCATGCTCTCAACAACGATTTAGTGAGCTACATATCGAGGAAAAGCTCCTCAGGATGATACGATGGCTGCTCACGTAAGTACAATTGGGGAACAAGTCAGGGCTTTACAAGAACTTGTGACCACTCTGAAGACCAACCAAACTGAATCGATAAAGGAGGCGGTCGAAGTTGCAGTAAGTTATGCATTGGCAAAACTTAAAGCTCATGACCCCAGCCTTAATGTTCAACCAATCGAGCCGACTTCGATCTCTCAAGGTATAAGTCGTCTGATTGAAGAAATGCAATCAGTTGGCCGGAAGGTTTCGGAGGAAATGCAACTGGGCTCTCCCTCTTCAGAGTAGTTTGTAACAAACCTGAAAAACAATCTTTTGTTGATGTATTATATAATCCATCTTGTTTCCTGCAAATCATCTTGTCGAGTAGTTAGTAACTCAAAAGATAATTAACGAAATGAAAGACTAAGAATTGAAGTCAAATTAATAATTTTATCCTAGCCCCCGACTATTTGCTTAGTTTGTTTAGACAAACTAAGTAAATAGTGTGAAAAAGGGTTTCTGAAAATAGAGAGGTTTGTTTAACTTGTTGTTTTTTATCACAACCGTCATGCACTGGTCGAAAAAATGGAAACGAATCGATACTAGGAAGTTCCTTCTAGTGGGCAGGACCACGTGCAGAGAGGAAAGTCTTCGACTAGGTGATGTTACCATCTCCGACTAGATTATTTAAGTCGAGAACATCAACTTGAGTTAAACAAACATCCAGAGGACTTCAAAAAATTCATTCGCCCTTCTTTGGAAGACTCGATAAGTCTGTCCTGATAGCAAGAGTAGGAAACTGAACGATGCTAGGAAGTTCCTTCTAGTGGGCAGGACCACGTGCAGAGAGGAGAGACTTCGACTAGATGTGTTTCTTCCTCCGACTTAGTTGAGACGAATCGAATGCACCAAAGGCAGGTGAATAAATCTAAAAAAGTGCACTTTGCTTAGAATATTTTTCAAAAGATCGGACGAAATAATCTAAGGTGAAAGGAGTAGGCTTTCAAAAATTATTTCGACTAAATAGAACCCGAGCTCTTTGTGTTGGCGGCAAAAGTGAGTAACGATTCATTACTAGGAAGCTCCTTCTAGTGGGCAAGACCACATGTAGAGAGGAGAGGCTTCGACTAGGTGATGTTACCTGCCTTTCGACCAGTGTATAGGAAACTGGGTGTTTGGAATATATAGTCGAAAGATTATGAAAGCACTACTCAAAAGTAAGACAATAGAGGTAGAGAGAACCTGAGTCTTTATTGTCTGAATGATGGGTTACACATAAAACTTGCATAACTGGTCGATGTTCCAAGAATTCGAGAGAACCTGGCCGTCTTCCATTGCCAATCGTACCGACTCTGGACGAGTAACTTCGACTACGGTGTAAGGACCTTCCCACTTGAGAGAAAGTTTGTTCCGATTAGACTTGGATTGGCAGAGTCTCAATACCAAGTCACCTACAGCGAGGCTGCGAGGTTGGACCTTACGATCGTAGTATTTTTGCAGGGCTTGTTGGTAGACTGCTGAACGAATTAGGGCCTGGTTTCTCCTTTCTTCAAGTAGATTAATATCATCTGCTCAAGTTGTTCTTGGTTGAGTCTGTGAAAGTTTTCACTCGTGTTGATCAGATCTTTAGTTAGGAGGAAGCATGGCTTCATTCAAGACTAGAAAGAATGGTGTTTCACCAGAGTCTGACCGTAGTCGCATTTAACAGCCCATAATACTGAGGGTAACTCTTGTACCCAAGCCCCGAGCGCTTGATGAGCTGGTCGAAAACTCGAGTCCTAATTCCTCTCATTATTTGGCCGCTTGCACGCTTTGCCCCATTACTTTGGGGATGGGCCATGTACATAACACAACTTGGTACCCAACTCGTCGCATAAAATTCCTGAAATTTTGCGCCGAAAATTGCTTACCATTATCTCGTAATTATTCGACTCGGTACTCCAAATCGAGTAATTACGATCTCATCATAAACCGCTTTGCCGCTTCGTTGTTATCGATCCTGAGTTCGGCTTCAATCCATTTTGTGAACGATCAATAGCCACAAAAGGAACTCAAACCTCCTAGAGCTTTGGGGAACGGTCCTACGATATCGAGACCCTGTGTCGCAAAAGGCCAAGATAGAGGTATTGTTTGTAATGCTGAAATTTGGTTGGTGTATCGCCGCTATGAAACCGCATCGACACACCTTTTAACCAACTCTTTAGCATCGTAAAGGGTCATACAAGAAAACCTTGTCGAAAGGCCTTACCGACCAGCGTCTGAGGAAGCATGATTTCCACAGATGCCATCATGTATGTCATGAAGAAGTGTTAATCCTCGCTCATGAATGCATCGCATGAGCACCCCTTGAGTACCTCGCTTATAGAGGACTCCTTCCACCAAAGTATACATTTTGGCTTTTAGGGATAAGCGACCGCCTCGAGATCGCCTTCGTATAGAACCCTTCAAGATATGCATAGATGGGTGTCATCCATGTATCCTCGTATTCAAGAGAGGCCGTCTCAATAGGAGGTGTTTCGGTTCGTCGACCGCAGACGGCCTCGAGTTGTTCCAAGAAGACTCCTTTTGGTACTTCAGATCGGGAAGAAGCTATTCGAGCAAGTCGGGTCACGAGGAAATTATCCTTTCGAGGGATGAATTGTGCCTCAAACCTAAAAATACTTTTCTAGCTTACGACTTCCGATAAGTACCGAGACATTGTCGGGTTAGAGCACCTTTGGTACTTTTGCCGACTTGATTCACGACTAGTTGAGAGTCTCCTCTCACGAGTAGTCGGCGAATCGAGAGCGCCACGTCAGATACCGACTAGCAAGCCTCAGATTTCGCCACATTATTAGTGGCCCGAAAGTTTAATTGTATGGCATACTTTAAGGTCTCTCCGGTAGGAGATACCAGACCACCCCAAATTTCGAGCCACTTAAAGTAAGCGACCCGTCAGTACATCGCCCATCGGTCGGGAATCATATCGGGATCCAATGTGTTCAGATTTGTCCATTCGGCGACAAAGTCCGCCAAGATCTGGGATTTAACGGCCGTTCGACACGAATGGATGTCGAACTCCCAAGTTCGACCGACCATTTTGCCATGCGCCCCATTGTTTCCCTATTGTGGAGGATCGCTCTAAGGGAAACTCGGGACGACACTGACTAGTTTGTGCGCCAAAATAATACCGCAGCTTCTCAAGACATGAGGAGGGCATATAGAAGCTTTTGGACCCGAGGGTAACGCTCCTTAGGTCCGTGCAAAACTTCACTTACGTAGTAAACCGGTCGTTGTACATTTTCACGTTCTACGACCAAGATCGCGCTTATCGCCTGTGGCGTGGCGCCTAGGTAAACTAAGAGCGTTTCTTCCGCCTCGAGAGACCGAATAGAGCACTCAGAAGGTACCTCTTGACATCCTCAAAGGCAGCGTTGCCTCTTTCGACCACTCAAAACCTTCGTGTTTCCTTAGAAGTTTAAAGAAAGGTAGTCCATTTTCTCCCAACAGGCGATGAAACGACTTAAAGCCGCCATGCACCCAAAGTGAGTTTCGGACTTCTTTCCGTGTAGTTGAGGGCGATTTGTAAAATGGCTTTTATCTTTTTTGATTTGCTTCGATTCCTCGTATAGATACTAGGAATCCAAGCAATTTCAAGAGATTCCAAATACACACTTCTCAGATTAAGTTTTAAGCGATGTTTTTCGAGATTGTCGAATGTTTCTTCTTGTGTCAAGAATATGATTAAGTCTCTTGATGCTTTTAACAACTAGATCATCAACATAGGCCTCTAAATTCGGCTTAATTGAGATGAAAAGTTGCTTGCATCAAGCGCTGAAAAGAAGCGCCGGTATTTTTTAGACCAAATGGCATTTTGACATAGCAAAATATACCAAATGGTGTAATGAATGCGTCTTTTCTTCACCGCCTAGACACATATTGATCTGGTGGTATCCGCATATGCATCTAAAAACTTAACATTTCACAACCCGCAGAGAATCAACCAACCGATCGACACGAGGTAAAGGAAAATCGCCTTTTGGACAAGCTTTATTAAGATCAAGAAAGTCTCCAAGATACGCCATTTGCCGTTTGACTTTCTAACCATTACAGGATTAGCCAACCACTCTGGGTGGTCGTAGAATGGTTTACGACCACTTAGTTAAGCTTTTTCCTTATTAATGATAAGGGGTATACTTATCAATACTATGAAGGTATTGCTATCTATAATAACAATTACAGATAAACAACTTAATTAATTGAAGATTATTAGATCCTCATCAACAACTTAGTTTGATTCCCACTTGTTTGAGTCCTCCTCTTCCGTCTTGAGTCTCGCATCCAATCGATGAAGAAGAAGAAGAATAAATCTATTTTGCCTTCCCTTCTTGAACCCCAAAAATGAAAGGATGTCTCTACTCCTCTCCATGTTTCAAGGATTCAACTTGCTCTACATTCACAAATGACAACATTTTCTCCAAACTTCCAATCAGAACATTCCACAGATCCCAAATTCCCAAATCAAAATCAAGAAATTGAGTCTTGACTTATTATGGTTGTGTCTTCGGTAAGTGTCGTGTCGCTTGTTGCTCCTGCGCCACGTTGCGTTAGTCTTGCTCCTCCTCTCCGTGTCGCGTTGTAGGCCGAGGCCAAGCCACCAACCAAAGGAGGAGGAGAGGAGAGAAGCGAACTAGGGATTTAATGTTGGGGAATTAGGAGGAATTAGACTATTGGAGATGAAGGTGGTTGTGGGTAGGGATGGCAATTGGGCACAATGGACACGCCTGGTGGTCACCCAAGCCCATATCCACGGGGTATTTTTTCGCCGCAAGCATGCCCATACCATAACCCACGATGGGCAAGGATTCGATCATGCCCGTCACCATGGGTGCCACCGAATATAGAAATCGATGAATACATCAAAGTAGAAGAGATGGAGACATCATGTAGCCAGGCCAAAAAACAAGAACCGCTCAATCAAGAAATCGAGAACAATTTGTCTTAAAAAACAGAAATCGTGCAATGGTGTTGAAGAACATGGAGAAAGATCCAGCCAGTGTTGAACAACGGTGACATGGATTTCGTCGAGAAAGAGAGGTGCGTCGGTGACGAGTTAGATCTGGAGAAGGTGTCAATTGGAAACAGGAGTAGAGGAAGAGATGGAAACGTAGGCGGACACCAGCTTTAGTGATAGTGAAGCATGTGTAGAGCATGGCGAGGTGACGGTCCGACAATGGCAACTAGCCATGGCTTGCTCTCACTCTCTCCCGTGTCTACATGTGTGTATGGCGGCGGCTTGCCTTCCCAGCTCTCTCCATGTGTGCATTTGTGGACAATATATCAAGTACATAAGGACCAATTTGATGGACATATGCACAAATCCACTCGGAGTCGTAGGATCGGATATATTCGGACAGGATGCAGGTAGGCATGCCTCCCATCCCATTTAAGCCTTATTGTGGTTTCCCCAACGCGAACTTCGACTTTTTCGAATCTCCCCGGCCACCAAGCCTCTCCTCCCTGACCTATCCTCCCCAATCAAGGTAGGCAAGCCTCTTCCATGTAAATCGATTGATTTGCAACCTTTTTAAAATGTAAAAGAATTGAACGATCCTTCCGTGAAATTCTAAAATATTGATGGGAAGCATCCGAGGAATATCTTGGAATTGTATTTAGTTGTGCTAGAGATGGTTCAGCCTGGATAGGAAGTTCTATAATTGCATTGGAAAGATGGATGGTGAAGTTCAGCCTGGCTTATCTGAAGCGGAAGCCAAGATGTTTACTCAAAGCCTCGGATCCTCCATATGTGATCTTGAGGATGTTACCGCAAATGATGTGTCATTGACATCAGTCCAAGGTGTTGACCTCAATGCAAAGGCCAATACTGCTGCCTCCATGCAAGGAGTTATAAGTCAGATGTTGTTTCGAAGGTTTCCACTTCAGAAGTAAATCACAAAGCTGGGCCTGCTGAGCGCACTGGGAAAGCAACCCTACCTCCTCCACCTATTAGCGGTGTCATTGGGGTTGCTAGTTTAGTTGTACCCTCTATACAGCAGAACTGACAGTAATATTCGTTCAGTGGAGGTCCAAGCTTCCCCTTTCAGAACAGAGACAACAATCCTGAGGATGGGCTGGCTGGTTGTGATG
The DNA here is from genome assembly GCA_036346405.1 of Phyllostachys edulis. Taxonomy (NCBI): domain Eukaryota; kingdom Viridiplantae; phylum Streptophyta; class Magnoliopsida; order Poales; family Poaceae; genus Phyllostachys; species Phyllostachys edulis. The sequence goes on along the minus strand of CM070546.1, from coordinate 61,360,758 downwards.
ATGCACATGAAACATCTGCAAAATTCAAAATTTCAAAATCAATTTGAGTTTGAGTTGAATTTCATTTTCAAAATCCAAATTTAGCAAAATTCATCAAAATTCCCCCAAATCCATCAAATCTCCCCAATTTCCGCTTTCCCCTTTCTCCTTTCCGCCTTCTCTTCCCCGGTCGCGCGTCGCCTGACCGCCTCCACCACCTGCCGCCTGCGCCACCGGGCAAATCATCGCCTCGGTCGTCACCACGCCACCGCATCGCCCAGTGCCTTCCGCCGCCCATGCCGCCTCCACCTCACCCCGCCACCTCCTGGCTTGCTCCAGTGAGAGCGCCGCTCTCACCCGCGCCACCTCACCCACCGCCCATGCCGCCGCCTCCCTCTCGGCACCGTCCAAGCACGCACAACCGCACACATCGCACGGCGCCGCCCTCACGGTCGCCCATACCACCCACCTCACCCACCACCTCGCTGTCCGCGCACGGTCGCCCACGCCGCTCGCCCACACCTTGCCCTGCTCCCACCGCCTCCATTGCTCTATAAAAGGCCACCCGGGCTGCCCTTCCTCTTCATCCCTCACCACCGCCTTCCCCTAACCCCTCCCCTCCAGCGCCGGCCGGATCCCGAGTCGCCGCTACCGCCACCACAACCAACCCCAAACAACCCCAACCCGCAAACCCTAGAGGTAAGGGACTTACCTCAAGCTCCTGCGTCCTCCCCTTCGCTGCCGGCCGCCGCCGCGGTCGGGACGCCGCTAGCCGCTCGCCTCCTTCTCCCTCTACGCGGATGCGCCGCCGCCTCGCCGTTTTCTCCGCTCAGCCAGCATTGGTGGCTTGGCGCCTCGGCTAGCTCTCGAGCCTCCTCTCGATTGATATTGAATGCGCCAGCAAATTCTTCGACTTCAATTTTTCTTCCGTTGGCAATTTCAAGAGCTTCCATGTCGGACTCTTGAGACTTCCCAATGAAGTGCGAGAATATCGAGGATTTCCTTCGCTCATGAAGGTGTTGGTCGTGTCCGCCAATGGTGGTGTCCTTGCCATTGCCACGAGGGAGTGTAGTGTGTGATCTTCGGGAGAGTCTCCACTCGGTCTCTAGGAGAGTGACCTTGATCCGAGGGAAGGACGAAGACCTCCGCTGATGATTCTCACTTGCACTCGAGGTCTCCCGCTTGAGGATTCGCCGAGAGACACCATCTGGCGACTTGGAGTAATCCCTCCGTAGGGAAGTCCGGTTATAACTGTCTCCGTCGGCAGATGTGATCTGCGGAGAGATGGTCGAATTTGCGTGAAAAGCATGCTTGATCCCGCTGTCTCGATGTCATCCAGAGAGATGATCACCAGATGTTGGTGAAGTCCCTAATTGTGGCTTCCAGAGCTTGTTTTACCAAGTCGGACCGCCTCAGAGGACTCTGACACTTCGAGGAAAAACTCGTTGTGTTGTGAGTCCACCGGGTGTGGTCCCGTCGATTGACTCTTGTCCTTTGAGAGGGTAGATTCCTCTCTCTGACGCATCTTGTTAGGGGGATAAGGATCCTCCTCAACTCCATCACGTATTGTCTCTCGGATCGTGGGAAGATCACCGGAGGTGGCAAGACCATCGGATGAGTCATCACCGCTCATAATCGAAAACCGCATCCATGTCGACGTCAGATAATCTGCCAAGTCGAACCAGTTCTCCTCGCTCCATTCTCCCGCCATGAGTGCATGAGATTTGGAAAACAGAGAAAATGTTGACAAGAGATTACCGGAAGTTCCCCGCGGTGGCGCTAAACCGCCGGTGTTTTAGAACCGAACTTACGTAAAGATTGTTTGATTCGGGGGGTCTCCTAGAATGGAGTCATGCAGAGAGATTGACACGGGGATTTTTATACAGGTTCAGGCCTTCTCCGGAGAGAATAAGAACTCTACTCCTGTGTGTGTATGGTATTGAGTATATTTTGAACAATCAGGGGAAAAACTAAGACTATTACAGATAGTGCTTGTATTCCTGATGGCCCGATTGCCCTCTCTTCCTTTCTCTGATTGTCGTCTTTTTATAGTACGTGAAGGAGCGGCAGTTACTCCAGGTGAAGCGGCGCCTCATCACATCCCGTAACGGACGATGTTGGTAATAATCATCGTGTATTAACTCCTCCACGCCGCTCAATGACTATATACCGTAGATAATGGAGTATTACGTGCCATTACTTCGCAGAGTAACAACAGATGATGACTATTTGAATCCCTTAATCAATTGGGCCCACTTGTCTCAGAGGTTTAATTGATCATAAAGTGGTCGATGGTGACTTAGTCGAGAAGAACTTACGACCATGAGGTAGTCGTAGCAAGACTTACGACTATTGGGGTAGTCGTAGCATAACTTACGACTATGGGGGTGGTCGTAGAAGAACTTACGACCACCCAGTAGGCTCTTCCCTTATAACATTAAGGGGTATATTCAGGGACCATATGAGGATTATTATATCCTCGTCACTGTTCATCCGAAAAAAATAGATTTACTATTCCAAATATACACTATTCATTAGCCAAAAAAATAGTAAACCCTAGCCACTGATCATTAGATGAAAAAGCATTGCTTGCTTCTGTTCACAGCCCATTTTTGTTCTTGAATAGTAAAATAATACTATTCACCATCTGACCCTGTTTTCGCCCGAAACCCAAATTTGGCATTATATGTGATTTTTGACCATTTCGAGCCTGTGAGTTCAGTTCTTGACTCCGTTCAGCTATACCAAGCTCTAAATAAATCTTTCCACTTTCCTATAGATTTCCTTAATCCTTTACAATATTTTTGTTGTAGTTGGATCCGAATCTCAAACTCCATCCAGTCCAAATAAACACCAGATAAATCCCACCAACCCGCACCACCTTCCCTTAAGTCTCTTTTGGGATTTATTTACTTGCTTGTTGTTCCCAGCTCATTCCTTGTCGAGCTCGTTTTTACTTGGTTTCTTTTTATTGCATTGCTTCTCGTTAGGTTACGATCTAGACGACCAAACTCTAGAAGACGCCGGACAAGACCAGCATCCACAGGATTTTGTGCAAGAAGGCAAGTTGCATTCCTTGATGAGAGACCATGTGGAGGTCGTCCCGTGTGAGTGATGAGTAATTGACAAAGGTTTTAGGTCAGTCGAGTTTGGTTTGTGTGGTCGGACCTTGTCGCTATGCCGTTCACGCTGCTGCGTGAAGTCAATCAGTACGTCAGATAATCGAACGACCGGCGTGTTATGGGATGTACGATCGCAGGCGGTTGTACCGATTGGTAAATGGCGTTGAAGAATTCCGAGAAGTTGTTTTTCGTGTTCGGTCTTCATTGGAAATCGGAACGACCGCAGTATTGGAGCAGACGACCGAGTGCGGTTGATCCGCCGGTAACATGGCGGTTGTACCGATTGTATTGTGAGTTTCGCCATTTTGGTGATTTGAGTTTTGGGATAGGTCATATCCAGTATGTTCATGCATATGTGTTGCATATTGCATGTTTGAGCTAACGTTGGGTCAAGTTGTGAAGAACTTGTTCCGGTTTCGTGTTTCTTGTCTCAGGTGGTCGCAGGACGCCGAGCGGAGTCGTGGCGAGACACGGTGGATGGACTAGGCGCAGTGGCGCCGAGGTCGAACGGTCGATGTGTCAAGACGACGTGGACTCGAGGTGGTTGCAGGCGGCGAGACAAGGAGCGCTTGAAGCTTCGGAAGGTGCGTAAGGCGAATCGAAATTCGCAAGGTCGCACAAGCGGGCGGGCTCCGTTGGACTTAGCGGGCGAACGGGAGGAGACCCGTTAGCCAAGGCTATATAAAGGATTGGAGGGCTGCATGCCCTCTTGAGCACTTGAAAAGGAATTAGGGTTTGCTAGAGTCAAAAGAGTCTTTAGTGGTGTTTTTGCTTTAGGCTTTAGTGGTTGAGGGTTGTTGGTGGAGGCAGCTTGGTGCTCCTCGCTTGTCCCCTTCGTAGCTCTCCAATGTGAGTTCTTGGCTTAGGGAGAGGGAGAGGATGGATTGATGAACTTGTAATCATTCCTCTTGTTCTAATGTCCATGCGTATGGGGATGTATCTCTTTGTATTTCGCTTCTTGATTCAATGAATGGAAATCAAGTTTTCTTCTATTCGTGCTCTCTCGCTCTTCGCTCTCCTTTTGTGATTTTTGGGTCTTTCTTCAATCCGGGAGTTTTTGCTTGGTTCTTCCTCTTGATCTTGCTTGCTGGGACATGTGGGAACCTATCTAAGGTCATCTAGATCATCATCCACCCACGAGCAAGTCGTTAGATCAAGTTTTGTTTTTGCCCGCTTTTGAACCCACCTTCGCTCAAATGCAAAAGGATAGGAACCTTGGCATGGATCTCTGAAATCGTTGCTTGGAATAGGTTCCTAATATCTTCAGGAAGGTGTGGTTCAATTTTGGTCAAGTTTGGCGCGAGATCAAAAGTTTGATCGATTTTCGCTTTTGAAACCCGAGCTGATTTTACTCGCTCCAGACAATCGAACGACCGGCCGTAACACTACGGTTGTATCAAGATCATGAACGATCGTCCGAATACTACGGTTGTATCAAGATCATGAACGACCGCCGCTTGCTCGCGGTTGTTCCGATTTCGAGTTTCTTCGTAACTTCCCGATTTTGTTTGTTGAGTGGGGGTGAGGAGTGGATTCAACATAAGACTTCCTCTCAGGCTTAATCTTTGATCTTCATAGCTCTCATAGCTATTGGAGTGATTTACAAGTTGAATCCATTCTTTGCGAAAAAGTTTATGTGCTCCTATTCACCCCCTCTAGTCGCCTTTCCGGTCCTTCAATTGGTATCGAGCCTGTTAGCTCTTTTCAATAGATCTTAACCGTCTCAAGAGCCGTGGCGATGGACAAGTACTCGACCAAGTCGCTTTGCTTTTGATGGCATCGACACCCTTCCGAAGAGCCGAATGGAGACATACATCCAGCCTGTGGGTATGCCATCCGCGAAAGGTCAAGGTTCGATTCATTGTTCTCGCCGATGAGAACATCAATGCCGGAACATGGTTGATGTTGAGGTGAATGCAAAGGCAAGGAACATCATCATCCGTGGTTTGAGTCGAGTGAGTTTGACCAAGATATCTCACTCGCCGTCCCCACGATATCTGGGTGACCTCGACGATACCATGAGGGCACCACCCAGATCAAGACGGTTCGACAGACCGGTTCAAACGAGAATACAACAAATTTGAGATGCTTGTCGGTGAGTCCCTAGATGAGTGCTTCAGACGCTTTCACAAGATCTTGAGCAACCTCCGAGCGGTCGGTCTCACATACCCGACTCGGACAATGCTCGCCGGATGCTCACGGACTCGTCTGCGTGGTTTGGGAAATGAAAGTGACCACCATCAAAGACACGACAGACCTCTCGACCTTGACTCTTGATGCGGCAGACTCACGCCTCAAGACTCACGAGATTGACGTTGTCTCGAGGTCGAAGTCTGATCGATGGCCTTGGTCACCGATCCCGATTCAACTTCCGAGTCCTCTTGCAATTTCTCCTTGTCGCTCTCTCGTGACATAACCGATGATCGCTAGAGCAACTTATGGATGAGCAATTTTGCCCTCCTTGCTCGAGATTCTCCCACGCTTACAAAGAGAGGAGGGACAGAAGAGAGGAGGACCCGTGATTTGCTTCGAGTGTGGTGGCCCCAACCACATTCGGCAACCGCCCCAAGCCGAGAAGGGCAAGAACGACTACGGCGGTTCGGGCAAGAACGACTACACCGACAAGAACTGCAACAAGAAGCCTCCACTCAGACGCCCAAAGAAGAAGAAGTTCGCAACTTCGGCAAAGCCAAGAAGCTCTTCCACCGCGTCCTCACCGCTCGACGACCTCGACCTCAGCCGAGGTGGAGGGATGGAGCGACGATGATGGGATGGGTGACCAAGAGCCCAAGAATGGCGGCGACGACTTCTCCCAAGATGTGCTTCATGGCCCTCGAGGGCGAACTCAATGACAATGAAGTCAGATCTCGACTCCGGACGAGGTAGATCCCACCCACGAACAACTCAATCATGCTTTTCTTAAGCTAGGAGGTTTTCATGCTAAAGCTAAGGCTAGGTGTGCTTTGAGTTAGAGAAGGAAATAGATAGATCTGTCACTAGAGATTATTGCTCTTACATCCGCCCTTCTAGTGATGATTGTGACACATGCTCGCTTTGTCAAGTTGATATGGAGAAGTTAAGGACCTCACATGATAGTGTGTCCTCCAAACTTGATAGTGTTAAGGTGGAGAATGTTAGTCCGCTTGTCGAGTTAGAGTTGAGTAGGATGGTTGTTACCCTACTTATTACCGATGAGACTACTTCTCCCACCTCATGTGAGGGTAAGAACATTGTCGCTAGAGGATCTTATGCCATGCTTCTTGATCCGCCTCGAGTCTTGTGAAAATTGCAATAACTTGAAGATGAACTTAAAACAGGCAGATCATAAAATTGTTGAACTACAAGCTTCTTTACTTGAGCCGATTGTTTCATGCTTGAACCTGCCCTAAGTTAATCTTGAACTTGAGGTCGTTTCCAAACAGATTTCAAGATATGATTGATCATGAAAGGAAATTGGCTCGCTTTGCTTCTAAGGACCCCGTTAGCTCACCATGCATTAAGTGTAACAAACTAAAATCTGACTTGATTGCTTTGGATGAGAAATGTGTGAAGCTAACTAAGGACCTTCTAGAGAAGTCACATTGTGCTTGCAATATGATTGTGGAGAAGGGGGAGAAGCCCCAGGGTAAGGATGAGACGCTTAGCAACGTGAACCAACTGGCTAGCAGTAGGACCTGTCCCTTCAGAGTCGGTGTGCGTGCACAAGCCATTCTTCCCTCTGCTGCTGGTTCTTCTTTTGCTCCCTTACCTTCTCATTGTCTCTTCTTCCCCGCTCTTCTTGCACCTCTCTCTTTCGGGAGTGTCAAGACCTTATGAACACTCTCGAGAGATTTGTAGGAGGCAAGAAGAAGCTCAATCTTATTCTAGACCAATCTAAGATCCGCAGATTTAATCGTGGTCTAGGATATGACTTCTTTGAGGACATGAGGAAGCATCCACCGCCGTGCTCGCACTCCATAGCACTGTGTGTGATCGAGACCGAGCCTAGGACCGAAAAAGTCCATTTCAAGTCGGCGGGCTATGTCCGTGGGATTTCGACAAGAAGGTAATTTCACATGTCGCTTCTACCTCTCGAAGGTGAAGTATCACCGCACCTTCGCCGAAGGATGGACACACAATCGATCGATGCTTCAGCGCGCCAAGATCGCGTAGAGACCATGTTGAGTCTCTTAGGCGCATCTGTGGTCGGCCCTGCACCTTGAGTGCACCTAAGACCAACACGAGGTCTAGGCTTGTTTCTTCCGATGGGTTTGTGCAAAGATCGAGGACTTGGTTTTTCCGAAGTTTTCGGTTTTCGCCCTCATGTCGCTTTCGATCGTGACTTCCGCCGCCCCGAGGGTAGATCTCGTTTTCCCCATCGAGATAGCTACCATGGCGTGTTCAAGATGTTGGTGTGCTCGACTCGCTCCTTCAGAGCGATCGGACCCAAAGAACAGACTTCGGTCTACTCTTAGACTTTACGCTTTGAGTGACAGAGAGCGAGGGTAGATAGAGGTCACCGGGCTTGACTACTTCATCCGCTCAACGTGTTACTCAAGATTGGGTGCCAAAATCATTGTTGATTTATCCCAAGATCGAGACTTTACTCTGCTTGACTCAGTTCAGCGGGTAGGGAAGGAGAAGGTTTGGCTTGTAGACTCCGGTTGTTCTCGCATATGACCGGAGACTCCGCTGGTTCTCCTCCTAGCCCGCGCTTCGGTGATGAGACGATCACCTTCGAGACGCTTCGTCTGGGCGCGTCATCGCCAAAGGTCGCGTATTAATGCTCTTTTATTCTTAAGGATGTTGCCTTGGTTAGTAAGTCGCAGACAATTTGCTTTCCGCTTTCACCACCGATGACGGTTTCGAGGTGAGCTTCAAGAAAACGCTTGCAAAATTCTTGACTCTTGGGTAGTCCGGTTTATGGATTTCTCGTTATGGGAGGATCTTTCGTGCTGATTTTTCCGAGTCTTCCGCGATCCTCTCGTGTGTTTAGTTGCTTCGAGTCCCGATCTCTCTTTTCTCGCATAGGAGACTTGGTCATATTGATTTGACCATTTGACCCAAGTTAGCGACCATGATCTCATTCGTGGTCCGCCAAACTCAAGATGGTCAAAGATCTTGTTTGCACTCCATGCCTAAGACGGCAAGAAGATGGTTGCCGCTTCTCATCCTCCCACACAAGCATTATGACCGATGACCGACAATTGCTCCACATGGACACAGCTTGGACCAACTGAGTCTTGATCAAGCAGGAGGGAAGTGGTATGTTCTTGTTGTGGTCGATGACTTCTCGAGGTATTCTTGGGTGTTTTTCTTAGCGCCAAAGGATGAGACGCTTTCACTTTTCCGAGGTCTTTTAGTAGGTCGTCTGCTGAGCTCCGGGTGCCTTACGAGCGATCCGCAAGGACAATGGCACGGAGTTCAAGAATTCCTACTTTGAGAGTTTCGTGGTGAGACAGTGTAGAGCACCGCCTCTTCTCCATACGCCCCTCAAAGAAATGGCGCTAGGAGAGGAAGAACCGCACCTTGGTCGAGATGGCGGGACGATGCTTGATGAGTACTCTACACCGAGGAAGTTTTGGGTCGAGGCCATTGCGATCGCGTGCCATGTTTCAATCGAGTTTTTCTTCTGCACTCCTACACCACTTCTTATGAGTCGAGATACGCGTAAAGCCCAGCCTCTCATTTTCGTGTGTTTGGTTGCAAGTGCTTTATCTTGAAGTCTGGGAACCTAGATAAGTTCGAGTCACGTTCCTGTGACGGTATCTTTCTAGGCTACTCGACTTCTTCGCGGGCTTATAGGGTCTGGAACTGCGAGACTAGCAAAATGGTAGAGACCTGCGAGGTGACCTTCGACGAGGCCAGTCCGGGGACTAGGCCAGATATCTCAGGTTCTTTAGAGCAGTCCGAGACCATCTTTGTGGATGATGAGGACGATGGAGATGACGGTTGTCTACCTGATCCTGTCCCTCATCCACTCCTTGAGGTGCCGTCTTCCACCGCACCTCGAGGTGATCACCTTGCCTTCGCTTCCTCCGAGCTAGTGGCTCTGCTCCTACCTCGTCACCATGAGGTAGAGGCCACTTCCTCTCCCAGACCTCCTAGACACATCCGAAAGTTCATCCTTCAGAGCAGATCATTGAGATCTTTTCGAGCGTGTTACCCGCTCAAAATCGCTTATCTCAATTCTGTCTCCATTCTCGCCTTCATTGCCTCCTTTGAGCCCAAAGATGTTTCTCATGCTTTATCCGATGAGTCTGGGTCAATGCCATGCATGAGGAATTAGAGAACTTTGAGAGAAACAAGGTCTGTCGCTTGTTGAGCCCCCACGAGGCCACAATATCATTGGAACCAAGTGGGTGTTCAAGAACAAGCAGAGTGAGGATGGGGTAGTCATCCCAAACAAGGCGAGATTGGTAGCTCGTGGGTTTTCCTGTGTTGAGGGTCTAGACTTTGAGGAGACCTTTGCCCTCAGAGCTCGACTTGAAGCCATTAGAATCTCGCTTGCCTTTGCAGCTTCTAAGGGTTTCAAGCTTTACCAGATGGACGTGAAGAGTGCCTTCCTCAATGGCCTTATTGAGGAGGAAGTCTACGTCCGATGACCTCCGTGTTTCGAGAACCCCAAATACCCTAACCATGTCTTCAAGCTTTCAAAGCAACAGATGGATTCTAAGCAGCTCCCGTGAGCTTGGTATGAGAGGCTTAAGTCCTACTTGATAAGTCATGGTTTTGAGATGGGTAAAGTTGACAAGACCTTGTTCATCCGCCGCATGGCATCGACCTTCGCTCGTCAGATCTATGTCGATGACATTATCTTTGGCGGCTCTTCCCATACTGTTTCCCAGTTCTCTGATGTCATGAGCACCGAGTTTGAGATGAGTATGATGGGTGAGTTGACCTTCTTCCTTGGCTTCCAAATCAAGCGCACTCGGAGGGTACATTTCTTCATCAAGGAAAGTACACTCGTGATCTCCCGAGACGCTCGACATGAGTGATGGTAAGCCTGTGTCGACTCCCATGGCTTCTACAAATTTATCTTGACCCAGATGAGGATGGCGAGCCGCTTGATCAAAAGGAGTTTCGCAAAGATGATTGGCTCCCTCTTGTACCTCAACGCCTCGAGACCGGACATACATTTTTACGTGTGTTTGTGCGCTCGTTTTGCTTCTCCTCGCTTTCACCGCCAAAGCAGTGAAGCGATCTTTCGGTACCTCACGAGCTACCATTGACTATGGTATCTAGTACTCTTCCTCATCCCTGTCTTTCCTTGAGAGCCTTCTCGGATGCGACTTCATTTGGTCAGAGGATAGATAGGAAGAGCACTCGCACCGCCAATTTCTTGGCACTTCTCTTGTTTCTGGTCTTCAAGGAAGCGATGGTGTTGCATGACCCACCGCAGAGGCCGAGTATGTTGTCGCACCAGCTGTTGAGTCAAGTGCTCGATGGCTTCGACCTGCGGGACTTTGGGTTAGTTATCGATGTTGTTCTACTTTTTGTGATAACACTTCTGCGATTAACATTGCCAAGAACCCAAAGCAAAGATTCCGGACCAAGCACATCGATATTCGCTTCCACTTCCTTAGAGACCATGTAGAGAAGGGCGATATAGTGCTCCAGCCAGGAGAGTGACCACCAGCTATCGACATTTTCACCAAGCCATTGGATAGTTCGAGGTTTTCACTCATGGGAGAGCTTGGGGTGGTTTGTCCTTATGGACTGTGAGTGAGGGGAGCTTTGGGTTTTATTGTTCTTCTATATTATTTATGCTCTTGCTCCTTGTCGTTGCATTGCATTTTGGGTGCATTTGGGATTAGTCCTCCTAGCATAGATTAGAGTGCTTCTTTTGTCTAGTTGTTTAGATTTCTGCTCTTATCTTGTGATTCTAGGATGTCGCTTATTAGTCATTACTTATCTCACTAGGTTGAGCTCACTCACTTCTTGTAGGTTCTAGCGAGGGTTGGGCCACCCTCTGCAGACAGGTACGGTTTGCTCCTAGGTGTGTTAAGTGGGCGCTTGATAGTCCTAGAGTCATATGGGGTAGATGAGAGTCATCGAGCCATAGTATTCTCTATATCTTATCTATGCTTTAAGGATCCATTGCTTTATGTTTTCTTTGCCGCCTTCTCGATTTATTGTTTTGGTTCAAGGAGTTCATTTGGGAGCTTCGAGCTTAATATTGACTTAACTCAACTTGAACTAAAAATTGCATCTAATGTTGAGGGGAGCTGGATCTTTCGTGATTTCTAGCATTCTCGCATTGTAATATAACTACATTGAGCCTTGATTATTATCCTGCTATGACATGTTTACAATGCTTTACACCTTGCCATGACTTGTGCTTATTTGCTAGATTTATCATGACTTCATATGTGTAGCCTAGCTTTTGCCATGATAAGTTAATTAAAATTGCTCAACTTAAACTAAAACTTGTCATGTTAGCACTCGAGATTAGTCTTTCTTGAGCTATCCTTTTATGATTCATGCCATGTCAAATAGGCTGGGTAGAGTGATGAATCTATATTGAGCCTTAGAAAGAGCTATTTTAGTCTCTTGATGATGCATGAGTTAGTACAACTTGTTAAAAGGCAAAAGATCTCTTTTGTGCGAAAAAACCGATCTCACCAATTCTCTCCTATGAGACGGCTTGCCATTGCACTTGGCATGAACTTAGGGGAGTTTTGGGTGACCTAGACTATCTTCTTAAGCTTCTCGCTTGGAGTAGTCGATAAGGCTTGAGACCTAGCACATGATAAAACAAAAATCTGGTTGGAAACCACCATGAATTTCAAAAGAAAATGTGTTCAATGTGCTTAAAGCCACAAAAAGTATCATGTACTTTAACCAATGTTTCAATCTTGAGCATAGCACTCTATTTGGTCTCAATTTAAGCTTCTTAGTTCCGCTTAGCTTATTGACATGGCTCAGATCATCCTTGGATATCTCTAGCGAGACTTTGCTCATTGATGACTTGACTTGCTCACATAATGTACCTCATTTTCAGATTGTCATCTATGTGTTCTAGCTAGCTTATACATATCTTGTCATGATCTAGATAGCCTTTTTATTAAGTTATGGCTTGGTGTATTACATGTTGGTCATTATGGATAATTCTCATGGCTCAAAATGCTTAAATAAACAAACTTCAGCCAATTTTCATCCATTAACATGTCATATTCTCTCTAATGCATCTTGATGCTTATTGCCAAAAAGGGGAGAATAAAGAGGAAAAAGTCTGTTGAGAACAGTTTAGAGCTTTGGAGATCAATTTGCTCTTTCGCTTGTTGCTCTAGTGTTCTTCCATCGACATGGTCATTAGTTTCACTCTTCTTCTTTGGACCATGTTGGTTTCTTCAAACTCAAACTCAAACTTTGCTTTTTTCGAGTTTGTCAATATACTCATCAAGGGGGAGATTGAGAGACCATGTGGAGGTCGTCCCGTGTGAGTGATGAGTAATTGACAAAGGTTTTAGGTCAGTCGAGTTTGGTTTGTGTGGTCGGACCTTGTCGTTGCGCGGTTCACGCTGCGTGAAGTCAATCGTATCGTCAGATAATCGAACGACCGGCGTGTTATGGGCGGTACGACCGCAGGGCGGTTGTACCGATTGGTAAATGGCGGTTGAAGAATTCCAGAGAAGTTGTTTTTCGTGTTCTGGTCTTCATTGGAAATCGGAACGACCGCAGGTATTGGAGCGGTACGACCGGAGTGCGGTTGATCCGCTGGTAACATGGCGGTTGTACCGATTGTATTGTGAGTTTCGGCCATTTTGGTGATTTGAGTTTTGGGATAGGTCATATCCAGGTATGTTCATGCATATGTGTTGCATATTGCATGTTTGAGCTAACGTTGGGTCAAGTTGTGAAGAACTTGTTCCCGGTTTCGTGTTTCTTGTCCGTGTGGTCGCAGGACGCCGAGCGGAGTCGTGGCGAGACACGGTGGATCGGACTAGGCGCAGTGGCGCCGAGGTCGAACGGTCGATGTGTCAAGACGACGTGGACTCGAGGTGGTTGCGAGGCGGCGAGACAAGGAGCGCTGAAGCTTCGGAAGGTGCGTAAGGGCGAATCGAAATTCGCAAGGTCGCACAAGCGGGGCGGGCTCCGTTGGACTTAGCGGGCGAACGGGAGGAGACCCGTTAGCCAAGGCTATATAAAGGATTGGAGGGCTGCATGCCCTCTTGAGCACTTGAAAAGGAATTAGGGTTTGCTAGAGTCAAAAGAGTCTTTAGTGGTTGTTTTTGCTTTAGGCTTTAGTGGTTGAGGGTTGTTGGTGGAGGCGGTTTGGTGCTCCTCGCTTGTCCCCTTCGTAGCTCTCCAATGTGAGTTCTTGGCTTAGGGAGAGGAGAGGATGGATTGATGAACTTGTAATCATTCCTCTTGTTCTAATGTCCATGCGTATGGGGATGTATCTCTTTGTATTTCGCTCTTGATTCAATGAATGGAAATCAAGTTTTCTTCTATTCGTGCTCTCTGCTCTTCGCTCTCCTTTTTGTGATTTTTGGGTCTTTCTTCAATCCGGGAGTTTTTGCTTGGTTCTTCCTCTTGATCTTGCTTGCTGGGACATGTGGGAACCTATCTAAGGTCATCTAGATCATCATCCACCCACGAGCAAGTCGTTAGATCAAGTTTTGTTTTTGCCCGGTTTTGAACCCACCTTCGCTCAAATGCAAAAGGATAGGAACCTTGGCATGGATCTCTGAAATCGTTGCTTGGAATAGGTTCCTAATATCTTCAGGAAGGTGTGGTTCAATTTTGGTCAAGTTTGGCGCAGAGATCAAAAGTTTGATCGATTTTCGTTTTGAAACCCGAGCTGATTTTACTGCTCCAGACAATCGAACGACCGTCAGTAACACTACGGTTGTATCAAGATCTGCGAACGACCGCAGAACACTACGGTTGTATCAAGATCATGAACGACCGCCGCTTACTCGCGGTTGTTCCGATTTCGAGTTTCTTCGAACTTCCGATTTTGTTTGTCGAAAGCTGTGGGGGTGAGGAGTGGATTCAACATAAGACTTCCTCTGTGCTTAATCTTTGATCTTCATAGCTCTCATAGCTATTGGAGTGATTTACAAGTTGAATCCATTCTTTGCGAAAAAGTTTATGTGCTCCTATTCACCCCCCCACTCTAGTCGCCTTTCCGGTCCTTCACTTGAACATTTTGAACCCACATGTCATATATTTATATTGCTACTTTCATTATTATATTTGAGCCAATTACTTTAATTATTAAAATAATACTTTTGAATGCCATGATAATTAGATAAATCCTATAACCCCACATACAAATCCACCCAGCACTTGTAGACCATATTCACCTTAACAAGTTCACATAAAATATTATCTATATAAATAGCTTTGTCACTCAATTGTGTTCATCAATCAAAAGCAGTATTGGCGGTTCGCCAATGGTTTTGGTGGAGAGTTGAGGGTTGTGTCCATTAAGTTGGACAACCCAATAGACTTGGGTTAAAAGTGAGTCATCAGTGAGATCAAGCAGGTGGACAACCACGAGTTGATCCATTTCCTTATTGAATGACAAGTAAGGACAAGAACCTTGTGCCACGTAACAGACATAGTAAACCGCTCAACCACATGCGTGGTCATTACTCCCTAGCTTAGTACATTGCTCTTCCAATTGAATATCTGCAATATCAAAGGCGAGACAGGGGTGGGCCTTTAAGGACACTCGCTGGTCCACGCAACAGTATGGGCCCGTTAGCATCGGGGCACAAATTCCACTATTGGCCGGTGGTCTCCCGAGAGCTGTATGGATTTAGACCTACCGGGTAGAGGCTAAAAAGGATAAGCAGTGAAAAGGCTTTGTTATCTCAACTCAGTTGCACGCTAACATGTTGCGTGGCAAAGTGAGTTTGTGATATCGTGTGGGTAAAGTTGGGCAACTCTGCAGAGTGTAAATCAATGTTATTCGAATACACCGTGCTTCCGGTTAATGAAGCTGTGTTAATGGGTGATTCCAGTACACGAGGCATAAGTAGAGTTTTAGAGATGGTAAGTTGATAATTGTGGTTTGTTGAGAAACCCCTGATGTTATTATGTATTATCGTTTTACTGTTTTGTAAACTGCTTTAACTGCAAATTGCATCCACATATGCCTGTTAAGGTAAAACCTAACTATCCTTTGAACTCCTTGCATGTAATTACTTAGCTTTTTCATGTGGCTTGTTGAGTACGGTAGTAGTACTCATTCTTGCATAATCTGCAAACAATCTACAGAAGAAACCAGGGAAAATACAGAGGATTTGGTTGAACAGGATTTTGGTGGACCCACGGATGGCAACGACTACTGTTATTAGGTCTCAGCCGCACTCAAGTGTGTCTGTGGTTTGAAGTTCTTTTGTCTTGTATTATATTAACTTTGGGCTTGGATGCCCGTGTTAGTGTCAAAACTGGCTGTTAGGTCTTAATCTTATGTAATAAAATGTTGGATTTTGTGGTAATCAAAAGCTTGCTTGAGACACTGCTTACTTCGCAACTGCACATCCTAGACGGTTGTGAAGAGTTTAACGTTTCCAGAATTTGGGGGCGTTACAGCGCATATGTAGGGGGTCGAGCAATGTATGTAGAAGCAATTCTTTGAATTGTATTGATGCCAAGAGAAATGGTCTGGATGAGAAAGAAGTAGCTTGCTCATCAGCAGATCATGTCCTTACCTGCACGGGTCCTTCTAGTTTAGGCCAGGCACGTAAAGTGGAGAGAGAGAAAATGTACTCACCAAGAGGATCACCTGTAAGGTTTCGAAGGAAAAAACTTCTTTTTTTATGGATCTTAATGGTTTGCTTGCGGATATCAATCAGGACCACCGTCCACCACAATGCTCACCTTTCAGCTGCAGATGTTCGAGGCAAATTAGGTAAAGTTACGCATTTAATATTTTATACTATTGTTCTTGTAAAAAATTGGATCTAAACACATATATTTATCTACTGATCAAACTTGCAATATATATAGGGGGTCAGAATGCTACAACTAATCTCAGGCTTGTTTGTTTTGTTCATGGTTTCCCTCTCCTTCTTGATTTGTAATCACACTCTAGACCTAGGGTTTAAGCTTGAAGAAAATTTGTGTCCCTCTAAGGTGAACGTGGTTTTGAGGAGACCATGTGATATGGTCATAATCTTAGTGTTGAACAATTGACATCAGTGTCGAGGTGTTTGGGGATCAAACTCTTGGTTTAGCAAATTATTGGATTTGTTGTTAGACAGCTGGCAGTCTGACCGGCCATAGGGGGCGGTCTGACCAGCTAGGGGGTGGTCTAACCGTCTGTGACTAGCGATGTGAGCTTTTGAGGAGCACACACCAAACACTTGTGTGTGAGTGTTTGAGGGTGTATTTGCACCAGGTGCTATTGAAAATAGAGACTGCAAGCGAAACTAGATAGAGTTTTACCGAAAAGTCTAAAGAGGGGTATTTTCTAGAAATGGAAAGTGGTATGACCAACCGTTGGTTGGATGTTAGACCGGTGGTGGTTTGATTGGGCCCCCTATTATTAGGGAGTGCAGTCAGATTGATCATGGATTGGCGGTCAGACCGGCCAAAGGTTGGCAGTCAGATCGGCTAAGAGCCAGCGATCTGACCGGCCATGGCAGTTTCAGCACAATGAGGTGTGCTAATTTTGGGGTTTTGACCTAGTGTCATGGAAATGTTGCATATGTATTGCATATTGCATATTTGGACTAATGTAGGTCAAGTTATAAAGAACTTGTGCCCGGAAATGGTTGTTTTGTCTATTGTTGTGCAAGTGGCTTGTAGTCAACTTGGTCAACGGCGAGAAGGACCATGACTTGGATAGGAGAACCAAGATCCAAAATGGTCATGGATGTCGGGTGAGATGGTTGGACTCAAGTAAGGTGCAAAATAGACAAGAACCATGGAAGACAAAGTTTGAGCAAAGACCTTTTGAGGTAAAGTGATGCTTCCAGGAGCGAAGCTTTAAATGTATGTGTTCTCGACTCATCAATTGTGTCAATTGATGATTTTATGTGTCGTCTGGAGCTATGTGACGGTTTGGTTGTCGATGATAGTTGTAGGACTCCAGATCTACATCATGGTGAGACGAGCAGGATCGGGGCTAAGCTAGGGGAGCTGAAGTCCAGAACGATCAAGGTGCCGTGGGAAGATGATCGAGGCTACTAGGGTGGTTATAAGCTGAGAAGACAAGTAACCGGAGTGGGAGCTACCGGCGATGGATATGACGGACAACGACAAGGTCGATTGGGACTAAGCTTAGGGAGGAGCTGAGGTTCAGAATGGTCTGGGAAGCCAGGTGCGATTATGGTGTATGGTAAGACATGTGGTGTGCCAAGTGACTTGAGCCTGTTTGAAAGCAAGGATGGTTCGGTGGGATCTAAACGTGTAAGAGGCTTTGCGGGTAGTCATTGGGGCCACATAGATGATTGTGAAGCATAGACGATGCTTCGATGCGAAGGAATCGGGAAAGGTGGGTAGAGGGGCATTTTGGTAAATTGTCCGATACTGTAAAAATGGTGGTGTGTGAAACCATGATGGTGACCTAAGTGGATTAGGTCAAGGACATTCTATGGAGGGAAAAGCATGATGGATTTGTCCTAATGGAGCTAAAGATGAAGATGACACTTCGAAAAGCGTGCATGAATAAGATCTATTTGTGTGTTGGCTTAATGGGTACCCGTTAGGGTTTTCTCTCTAGACATAACCTCCGCTATATAAGGGGGTGGTGCAGGATTTGCACTCCTACCTAAGTCAAGGAATCCTAATGTGAAAGTTTGGGAAAGTGGAGAGAGGAGGAGGTTAGGGTTTGAGATGTGTATTGAGAGAGATAATAGCACTTGTATGTGTGTGATGCTCTAGTGGCTTTGTCCTCCCAAGGGAGTGATTGTAAATATTGATCTCCAGGTAGAAATCAAATCTCCAAATTCGTCCAAGTCTTCCTCTCATATGCTCAAGTGTAGATTTCTTGATTTGGCCTGGTTTTTGGTGTTCCTTCCTCCCCTCTTGATCTTGCTTTGTACCTAGGGCGTGTAAGTGCTGGATATATCTCTTGGAGATCAGATCCCATCCATCTAGGTATTTTCTATTGCAAGTTCTTGAGTTTGCCTGATTTTGCTGGAAGAAAGGGTGATTTTGTGGATTTTGGTTTGATTCTTGCCATGATTGGGGGTGCTAGGACATGTGGGAAATCATCCTTAGCCATCGTGGATTGATTCCTCTCACGAGCGCCTCTCAATATTTGTTTTCGTATTTGGCCTCGTTTTGGTGCAACCTTCTAGTTGTCTCCTCAGTCCAAGATGTTATTGAAGCGATTTTTTTTGTTGCCTCTTATGAATCAAGTGACTGTAAGTGTAGATTGCCAAAATTCATTTGAACGAGCTGATTATTACCTCTCCCCTTCGGTTTCCATGTTTTTGCCCCTGTGCGGTCGGACCGACCATTCTAACTCAGACTAACTGCAACCGGCAAAACCAGTGATATTGGTGGAATTTTTGGACAAATTCTTTGATTTGTTCTCTCTCCTGTACCATATTGTGACCTCTTGCTTGTGGCCTTGTGCCCCTCGTTGCTGCCTATTCCTATCAGGTGCGGTTAGGCTTCTCCCAATGCTCTATCCTGGCCAGTATCTTAAGGGTGCCATGTAGACAAAGTGCTGAGATGGCAGTAGATTAAATGAGGTGAGAGATTATTGCAGTATCTAAATAAGAGACTGCTCTGGTTCGAAATCATAGACAAGAAAATTAACTCATTTCCATCTTGTACACACCATCTCCTTGAGATTCTACATCTAATTAATTAAAAGAACCTAAGATACTACACCATAAGAAACCATGCATTGGACTACTAGTATCCTAACACTCCTCATGCACTAAGAAACTGCACTAAGATACTACCCATTGAGAGCAGCCTTAGATTGCAGTTGATTGGGTAGTTAGGCCACTCTCATACGGTTAGACCATTGTAAGTTGGGCGGTCAGACCACACCTGCCTGAAACAAAGAAGTATTGGCCCTCTCTAAGATTTTGTGACTTCAATTCCTTGTATTACTGTAACATTGTTTTCCTCTGTCCAGTAACAATGCCGAGGATGAATCAACCCTTTCGCAAGAAATGGAAATCTCTCGAAGTTTGCTCCTTACCTAGCACAAGATTCCCTACTTGAGGCGGACCAACTCTAGCTCTTCAAAAAGCAGCTTGGACGCAACGCCAAGTTGCATAGCAGCAAGCTCATGAAAGCGAGGATTCAGATGAGGTGCCCGAGAGACTATGAACTCCATGACCGAAGAGAGGTAAAAAGGGCCAGAGTTGAACAGTAGAGTGAGAGCAAAGAAGAGAAAGAGGATGCTGACAGTGAGCAGCAATAATGAAACAGTGATGAGGAAAGTGAAGGACAGCAGGAGCATGATCTTGAGCATTGGCAACAAAGTGGCGCATCCTCTAGGGTCTCTGTAAACTATCTCCAGATGAAGGTCGATCATTATGCTATCTTGAGGCGCAAGAACCAATTTGAGCTTTAAAAGGATGCTACGTATGGTCGCTTTCACACCTTGGTGTAGCAAGATGTTTTGCACTCAGGCTACAAAGTCGACAAGCTCTTTGCTGATCCCAAGCACGTTAAATGGTGTAGGGTCAGAAAGGCGACTAGAGGGGGGTGAATAGACGCTTTCGCTATTTTTCATCTTGATTAGATTCAACACTAAATTCACTCCAATAGCTATAAAAGCTATGAAGATCAATATATAAGCACAGTGGAAGACTTGTATTGAATCCAATCAAAACCCCGACGAAAAACACCCAAAATTACCAAAACCTCAAATCTCAAAATGTTGGGCGGTCTGACCTCTAATATTGGCGGGTCAAATGTTTTGCCTAGCGGTCAGACCGCTAATTTTGGCGGTCAGACCGCCCCTAACGATGAACAGCAAAATCAGCACAGTCAGCCTGAAAAACCGAAACGAAAATCGGTCTAACTTTTGATCTACACGGCCAAACTTGCCTAAATTTGGAACACACCTTCCTAAGGATATTAGGAACCTATTCCAAGAAGAGATTGAGTAGATCCACGTCAAAGTTTCGACCTTTTTCAGTTTTACCGAAGGAGGGTTCAAAACCGAGCAAAATACGAAATCTTGATCCAACATTTGCTCGTGGGAGATTGATGATCTAGATAATCTTAGATATGTTCCCACATGTCCCAGCAAGGAGTAGGAGGGCACGAAATCAACCAAAAACCACAGGATCAAGAAAGCACTCAAAATCATCAAAGTAAGGTGCAAGAACAAGAAAAGAACGAAGAGAGCTCATCTCAAAGAACTTGAAAGGATTGATTGATGATTGATGATTCGTGGTTACAGCCACTCCCTCAAGGAAGACAAGAGCTCAATCCATGAGCACACACACAATCCATCTCTCTAGGGCCTAAGCCTCTCATTTCTTCCCTAAACCCTAACACCAAACTAGGGTTTACCAAAGGAGTGCTTGAAGAGGCTGCCTAACAGCACCCCTCCTATTTATATGAGGCCTAGAGCTTCTAGAAGACTTAACCCTAATAGGCTCCCGTTAAGGCCCAATACAAACGGGTCACACACGCACGCATCTCAAAGCGCCGTTTTCACTTTTCTTGACCTAATCCACTTCTTGACGCACCGTCTTGCGCCGCGGGTTGGCATTAGATCACCAAGGCGGTATTTGGTGAAATTACCAAAATACCCCTTCTCGATCTTTTCCGAAGACTGAGTCCAAACTGCGCGAAACACATACATGCTTTACCACGTATAGATTGATCCAGCGGCTCTCATCATGTCGGCAAGTCTCTCCCATCCGGTTCCCACCGGACCACCTTGGCACTTGCACCGACCCCCACGCCGCTTGACCAACCAGTCGCACCGAACTGCCCGTTCGGTCACTTTCATCCATTCTGCGCCATGCTTGAGTCACTTGACCTCACCCGGCATCCATGATCGTTCTGGACCTCAGCTCTCCAAGTTTAGTCCCGATCCTCCTCGCTGTTGACCGTCATTGACCTCTAAGCCACCTGCACAGTAATAGATGAGCAAACACGAATCTGGGAACAAGTTTTTCACAACTTAACCCACGTTAGCCAAAACATGCAATATGCAACACATATGCATTAATAAACAAGGATATGACCTATCCCAAAATCAGTCCATATCTAATATCATCATTCAGCACAAAAACCGGTCAGACCGTCGTTCTGGCCTGTCTGACCGCCCCTGGGACTGAACCAGATTTCCACTTAAGTCAAGGCCGGTCTGATCGCCGGATTGGCCGGTCTGACCGCCACTGGGACTAAATCAGAATTTCACTTAAGACTTGGACGGTCTGATCGCCCAAAATACCGATCTGACCGTCAATGACCTGACAGCCCAGAAACTTTGCCGAAAACGCTTGAAACTTCAAACCAAAAGCAACATTATCAATTGTTTCATCATCCTAAGATCATGGGTATATCCCCATGATATCCACAAATGGAATTATTTCAACAAACAACTAAACAAGCAAGGTATGCAGGCCTCTGCAATAAGTTTCGTCGAGTGTTCTTGGACGAGCTGGTGACTATGGAATTTGACTACGATGCCAAGGTCATCAAGCAGATTTATATCTAACATTATATTTATGGATAACTGACGAAGAAAGAATTAGTTTGGTAGCTAAAACAAAGCTTTCGTAGGGAAGGAGGCAATGGTCCTTTTTAGCCCTACAGGAGCTCAATTTTCCTGGGGAAGGGGCTATGGCCCCCTTTGCCACTAGATATTTTCTGACCTAAAATATCTCCCACATGCATGACTTTGTTCTCATTGATTCGATGCACAGTGACACACACAAGCACAAGCATGTTACTACAGAAGATGTTCAGTGTAATGTTCGGGAGCATCCATTTGGTCAACCTTCCATTACGGAGAGTGATCCAAATTGGAATTTCTATGAGCAAATAGTTGATGATGAATTGCATAACTCCTTAGCCTGATGGTCCCGAGCTTCCATAGGTCTAGTCTGCTAAAGATTTGGGGGTGGAGTTGTGTTGCATGGTAGGATGAGCTTGCTCGTCGGGATGTCGATGAGTGCTCTGTGAGGCTCGAGAAGGCCTACGGGATTTCACCGTAGGATGTTCATGCCGGACATCCGTAGGTTGGTCCGGTTGGTGAAATCTAACCGCACCCGTGCCGACGCAAGCGAGTTGACGACCAACGTGAATAGTTCGAGCTTTCTCGTCTCAGCCGCCGGTACACCCCGGAGAACTGGTTGGTGTCAAGAAGCAAGGACTTGAACACCAGAAGCTCGACCACTGCCATGCCAACACGGAGCCACCGAAGTGGTTGCTTGACAAGTTGACGTGCTCCATCACCGGCGAAAGCCGGCTGATGCCATCCGGAAGGAATCTGACCAGGGGCGGAGCTTCTCCCAAACAAGCTGCATAGAAGCAAAGCATACATTTAAATGCCGGATAATTTCGTAAAAACTGGATACCTGATTATCTGAATCTGAATTTGTATCCCGCGAAAAATACCCGAATCTGAATCCGAAAAAAACTCCGGATATCCGAAAAAAACAACCGAATTTTGCCCACATTTATTCGGTCAGTCGGTCTATCGGGAACTATCCGCTCCGTTCGCACCCCTAGCTAGGAGGTCTCCAGAGTTACTGTAGCGAGAAGGTTTTCCGAGATACTGTAGCAAGGACCCTAGATATTTACAAAGACGACCCCGGATGTTTTTCAAGGATCACTCCAGAGGTCTTTGAGAAGGTCCTCCAAGACCTCCCAAGAGGTCTTTCAGGACCTCCCAGGACGTTTTCACAGGACCTTTCAGGAGGTCTTTCAGGATGTTTTTCAGGACCACTCATGAGGCCTTTAAGGAGGTCTTCCAAGACCTCTCAAAGAGGTATTTCAGGATGTTCTTCCAGGACCTCAGGAGGTCTTTTACGAGGTCTTGCAGGACCACCCGAAGGTCTTCTCAGGACCACCTGGAGGTCTCCCCAAGTCCACCCTATTCATTCCAAATCCTGTATGCTTCAAGTGCTACGGTGCAGGAGAGTGGTCGTAGACTTGATGGAAGTGGTCGTAGACGTCGTGGAGGTGGTCATTGACCTACTGGTACTGGTCGCGGACTTTGTTGAAGTGGTCGTGGACTTCAAAGTTGATCTGGAAAGTGTTTATCGATGATTGAGAGTATGTGTTATGCGTGTGTGAACTAATATTGGTCAAGTTGGAGAACTTGTGTCAGGAATATGTTCTTTGGTTTTTGCATGTGCAGGTTGAGCGTGAAGATGACCATGGTCGATGACAAGGAGGACCGGGACTAGGATGGGGAAATCTGAGATCTAGGAGGTCACGAGGTGGTCGGGCTTGTGCTGGAGCACGTGGAGATCAAAGGTGGTTGGATAATGCACGGAGAAGTTTCGTGAGGTGGAGTCCTGAAGGCTTACGACATGTGAGGAGATATGGAAAGCATTCAAATATCTTGAAGGTTTAGAGATATTGGAAAACCTGTGTTTTGAAGGGTTTCGGGTCTCTTGATTCTCGGAGGAGATATGATTTTGTGTCTGTGTCGTTGATGACACGGATTGGTCTCTGCCTATAAAAGGCGGCAGAGGGGAAGTGTTTTCCCGTGGCTTTTACGGTGGTTTTTAGTACGTAGCTTTTGCGGTAGAGCTTTAGAGGTCTTTCGGTTGAGAGCTTTGAGGGGTGCTCGACGAGCACTTTGTAGACACAGAACAAGATTGAGAAACAAGAGTTCAGATCTATTCGACTTTGTCTCGAGATTATTTTGTTCAAGCTGTGCATGAGATGTCTTCTTGAAAGAGGTCCTCGAGGAGGTTCTGAAGAGGTCCCGAAGAGGTCCTTGAGGAGGTCGTGAGAAGAGCCAGCGCACGGCAAGTTTGGCTTTAAAAACAATTTGTTTCAGTTCAGGTTTTACTGCAAATTTTCCAAGTTCAAGAAGCTCAACAATCTTATGAGGATTATTCTTGGCATGCTCAACAAAGTTAAATCCTAGACCATGATGTTTAACACTAACTCTTGTGACTAACCCCATGCAAGCTGCTTCCTCGAGCTCTTTTCTTGTATCCACTTTGTCTTCTTTTCTTCACCTTTAGCTCTTGTGACTAACCCCATACAAGCTACTTCCTTGAGCTCGTTTCTTGTATCCACTTTATCTTCTTTTTCAGAGGAACAGTTTGAACTACTTCCTGAAGAAGACTTGGTCTTGATCTCCTCATGGACACACAAGGCACTCAACAACATGAGGATGAAGAAGCGAGGAGGTTTCTCAAGCTCGATCAAGTGCTATGAATGTGGCAAACCAGGTCACATTAAGGCTGAATGTCCCAAGCTCAAAGGGAAGGTGATCAAAGAAGAAAAGAATTACCGTGGTCGGTCATCCAAGAACAGCAACACTAAGGGTGGAAATTTTCGTCAAAAATTTGCTGAAAAGGTTCTTTCGGCTATTGAGCAACTTGGTTTGAGCGATGTGGAATATGAGAGCTGCGACGACGACAACCACGACAATAATGATCCTAAAGATAAGAAGAATGACAATGATGACTTCACGGGGATGTGCTTTATGGCAAGAGACAACGACAACAATGAAGATGAAAGTGATCCCGATGAGGCAAGACCATCCTATGATGAACTTGAAGATGTTTGATTAAACTTGTTGATTTAAAACAGATTAAAAAGAAACTGAAAGAAAATAACAGTTTTGTTGAAAGCTTAACTTCTGAAATTGAAAAGCTCAAGTTTAGTGCACCCACTTGTTTAGAGTCAAGTATGTTAAATGCCCAAACTAAAACTTGCTCTAATTATGGATTGCTAGAAGCTAGACTTAATTCATCTCAAGAAATAATTCAACTGATGCTTTATCATGAGATAGCTTCTTGCTCTAATTGTTCTAAACTCACAATAGAAATTGAAGCTTTGACTAGACAACTTGCTGACTTTGCTGAAAAGGAAAGGGAGGCTCAGTCTAGTGCTTCTAAGAAAATTATGAATGAATCTGTTAAATGCACAGCTTGTCCTACTCTAGTTAAAGAAAATGAGTATCTTAAGGACACATTAGTGATATTTTCCTTTGACAAGAAAAATTTGAATATGATCCTAAACAAGTCAAGAGTTAGTGTTAAACATCATGGTCTAGGATTTAACTTTGTTGAGCATGCCAAGAATAATCCTCCTAAGATTGTTGAGCTTCTTGAACTTGGAAAATTTGCAGTAGAACCTGAACCGAAACAAATTGTTTTTAAATCTTCTGGTGTTACAACAAACTCATCTACCAAAGTGAGTGCTGTAAAGGCAAGTGTAGGATCGTATAGCACAATTAGAGGGGGGGGTGAATGATTGTATCGATTTCTTGCTCACAAATCAGCCAAACTTGCTGTGCGCTGGCTCTTCTCACGACCTCCTCGATGACCTCTTTCAAGAAGACCTCTCACACACAGCTTGAACAAAACAATCTCGAGACAAACTCGAATAGATCTGAACTCTTATTTCTCAATCTTGTTCAGTGTCTACAAAGTGCTCGTCGAGCACCCCTCAAAGCTCTCAACCGAAAGACCTCTAAAGCTCTACCGCAAAAGCTGCGTACCAAAGCCACGGGAAAAACACTTTCCCTCTGCCTTCTTTTATAGGCAGAGACCAATCCGTGTCATCGACACGGACACAAAATCATATCTCCTCCAAGAATCAAGGGACCCGAAACCCTTCAAAACACGGGTTTTCCAATATCTCTAAACCTTCCAGATATTTGAATGCTTTTCATATCTCCTCACACGTCGTAAGCCTTCAGGACTCCACCTCCCGAAACTTCTCCGTGCATTATCCAACCACCTTTGATCTCCACGTGCTCCAGCGCAAGCCCGACCACCTCGTGACATCCTTAACCTCCTAGACCTCATATCTCCCCATCCTAGTCCTGGTCCTCCTTGTCATCGACCATGGTCATCTTCACGCTCAACCTGCACATGTAAGGACCAAAGAACATATTCCTGGCACAAGTTCTCCAACTTGACCAATATTAGTTCACACACGCATAACACATACTCTCAATCATCGATAAACACTTTCCAGATCAACTTTGAAGTCCACGACCACTTCAACAAAGTCTGCGACCAGTTCCAGTAGGTCAACGACCACCTCCACGACATCTATGACCACTTCCATCAAGTCTATGATCACTCTCCTGCACCGTAGCACTTGAAGCATACAAGATTTGGAATGAATAGGGTGGTCCTGAGAAGACCTCCGGGTGGTCCTGCAAGACCTCGTAAAAGACCTCCTGAGAGGTCCTGGAAGAACATCCTAAAATACCTCTTTGAGGGCGACGTATCTGGTGAACAAACTCAAATCTGTGCACATATGGAAAAATCGAATCTAGACGCTCCATCGCGCATCCGACGGAGCGCGTCGCACGCGCGTGCGCGAGGGTGGAGGACTGCGGCATTTTTTCGTTTCCCCCCTTCTCCTTCGAACGAGGCGCCAATTTTTCACACCTTGACGCCCCCCCTCCCCCCGCCCGAACGAGAAGATGGTGTAGGGTTCGTCACCGTCGCGCCACCACCACGTCGCGCGGCTGCCGTCCGCCGTGCCACCGACTGCTTTCGCCCCATTCGCTCTCCTCCCGAGTCGCCCGAGTGAGCTCCCGCCTCTGTCGCCTCCTCCGTGTTTCCCCGAGTCGGAGCCCCGCCCTCGTCGCCCCCGAGTCCCGCCCTACGTCATGGGGCGCTCCCGCGTCGTCCGCCCTGCGTCATGCCGACTTTACCCCTTCGACCGAATCTCCCCTACGCCGCCCCCTCCTGCTCTCTGATATGTAAGTTGTTGCATACGAATTGTTGTCTTATTACTGATTGTGGTGTCTGATATTTACAATTGATATGCATTGTTTATTGTTGTTTTGATGTGCAGCCGTATGGACGAAATGGAAGATGTCAGTAGCTCGATGCGGCCACTAGCTTTGCCTAGATCTGAACCCGAACCCGATATGGCCGATGCACACTCTCTCATTGCGATATCGGATTGTAAAACCCCTTGGAAGGCGGCTAGCATCCCATTTTGAGTGAGTGCGCACACAATTTTTAATTTGCATGATTAATATCGTTCTAGGGCTAAATCGTCGTTACCGCTGCAGGGATCGTCATCCACACCGGTAGTTACTGAGTCTTTGACACCTGCGAAGGGGATGATTTTTGAAGATGAGGACGTAGCCTTGGAGTTTTACAAAGCATACGCGCATGTTGCGGGCTTCTCCGTTCGTATCGGACAGCGGACGATTATTAATGGGGTGTTGCGATGGAGGCGGTAGTATTGTGCCAAGCGTGGGTGGAAGGAAGAAAGAGGTAAGGCCAAGGTGGAGGTAAATGTGAAGAGGACATATGAGTCTAAATTGAGTAGGTGCGGTTGTGAGGCCATGTTTGGTATCAAACGGACTAAGGACAATAAGTTCAGATTAGAGATATTTGTCGAAGTCCATAACCATGGTCTTGTCTCACCTAGTAAGCAGCACTTGATACATTCTAATAGACAAGTAACTGAGAAGGCTAAGACTACACTGTTCGCATGCCATCAGGCTAGCATTGGCACTTCCGGGGCATTTAGATATCTTCATGTCAGTGAGGGTGGATTTCAGAATGTAGGATGCATAAGGAGGGACTTGCAAAATTATCATCGTACTTTGAGAGAGAGTATAAAGTCATCAGATGCTCAGATGTTTCTTGATAATCTAGCTAGAAAGAATGAGAATAATGCGGCATTTTACTTTGACTATGTTATCGATGACAAGGGTAGATTGGTGCATGTGTTTTGGGCGGATGCGACCTCTAGGAAGAATTACGTTCATTTTGGTGAGTTGCTCTCATTCGGTACGACATATAATACAAACCAATACGACATGATATTTGCACCATTCATGGGAGTGAATAACCATGGGGGATGTGTTCTGTTTGGGGCTACATTGCTGCTCAATCAGACGATTGAAACGTTCGATTGGTTGTTCCGTACTTTCTTAAGATGTATGGGAGGTGCTACCCCTAGACTTATAATAACTGACGAAGATCCGGCCATGAAGAAGGCAATTGAACATGTCTTACCAACTAGCACGCATAGGTTATGTATGTGGCACATATTGAACAAACTCCCAACTAAGATAAGGCCAGATTTGAGGGATAACCAAATGTTTTACAGGCGTGTCAATTCATGTGTATATCCCTCGAAACTCGTAAGAATTTGAGTCACAAGGCGCTATTATTTCGAGTTCGGTTTGCAAGATAATTAGTGGCTTGCTGGTCGGTATAGGATTCGTGCTTCTTGGGTACCAGCCTACTTTATGGACGTACCCTTGGCAGAAATTCTTAGAACAACTTCAAGATCTGAAAGCACCAATTTTTTTTCAATCGCTTTATTGGTTACAAACATGCTTTGGTTGAGTTCTGGATCTGGTTCGACACTGACGTAGAGGAACAAAGGCAAAAGGAGCTAAGAGAAGACCATGCCACCTTTCACACTAAGCCTGAGTTGAAGACACCATGGGCATTAGAGCAGCATGTCAGTGAAGTATTCACCCATATGGTGTTCGCTAAATTTCAGAAGGAGGTTATTGCGGCCAGGGACACGTGTGTTGTTGACAGCACGGCGCAAGTATGTGACCTTAAAGTAACAGCGGTGAATGAGGGTGGCAAGAAGGTGAGAAAAGTCACATGTGACACTAACACCATGATTGCCGAGTGCTCATGTATGTTGTTTGGCACTCATGGAATTCCTTGCCGTCATATTATCCTCGTATTACGAGGTGCATTGCTGAATGAGCTTCCAAGTTATTATGTTTTGAAAAGGTGGACTGCAAATTGTAAGAGGGAGGTTGTGTTCGATGAGAATGGCAATGTTCTAGAGGAAAAACCGAAAGATCCAACGGAGGAAGAAATTAAAAAATTGGCTTCGGAGATGCGTAAGGACTTGGAAGAATTGATACATCAAGCTACACCTTCACTACCTTACATGCAGAATGCGAGAGGGAAACTTAAACAGTTTATGCAAGATATAAACCAACAAATTCTCTTTCGACCACAAAGTAGAGTGGAGGAGGTTGAAGCATATCTTGGGTGTGAGATCCTCATGACATCGATATATTGCCGCCATGCATAATCTCACTAGAGGCAAATGCAAGAGGAATCGGCCTGGGGAGAGCAAACCGAAGAAGTTGAAGGGAAAGGTAGCTCGCATGTGCAGGACTTGTAATGAGCTCGACACCCATGACAGCCGCAACTGCCCTTTAAGGAAACAAGCAAATAATGATATAATGTAGTATTTTAATTTCTTTCACTTCACTTGTGGTTGCTCTTATTACATACTAACTCAAAATTTGTGTTTGTTTTATGTGGGCAGGCAAACCAGATGACATGAATGTGCTGTTGAAATCTGTGGTAATCTGCGACTGAATTATGATGTAATGTGCTATTGAAATTTGTTGTAATCTGCTACTGAATTATGATGTAATGTGCTATTGAATGATGATGTAATCTGCTACTGAATTATGATGTATGTGCAAACATAGTGGGAAGTTTTTTTATGTTGGAGCCTTCATGCCATGTGTATGTGTGCAATGCTGTTCTGGAGCAAGTATTGTTATTTTTGGTCATGTGTATGTGTGCACACGTGTTCTGGAACAAGTGTTCTGGAGTCTTCATGCCATGTTTATGGAATTGCAGGAGCATCCATACAGGTTATTCTGCATGAATCTTGTAAATGTGGGCCTGGAGCTGTTCTGCACAATGTGCAATGTGGATGCATTATTGGCAAGAATCCTACCTGTGGAGGCAGAAGAAAAACTCTCAAATTCATTGTGATTTGATGCTTCACAATTGCTTCTTGTTCTGTTTCATTGCTAAATTACCTTGCATCTAGTCTTTAGTAATCTGTCAAAAGGGCCTCTCTGCAATCTGATGTCATGTATGGATGATTGCCTTTTTTTTGTTGTCAGCTGTGTTGTGCATCCTATGTATATGTAGAAGAACTTGCCATATATCTTGTAAATGTGCTGGACCTGGAGCTGAAAAATCAATGCAACCACAATTCCATGCTTGAAATGTGTTGGACCTAGAGACAATTTTCATGGTATAATGGAAGCCAAAGTATTATGTCCATGTTAGATGTTTGTGGATCATGGAGTGAAACTACTCACTTGAGATGAAACTGCTACCTTTTGCAGTACAAATTTGCAAGGAAAAATAAAGTTATCATAATTAATAGTATCACTTTACTAATTGTAGAAGGTGACATACACTTTACTAATTGTAGAAGGTGACATAGGCAGACACACTAGGAAGACACAAATAGCTGATGCTACTTGCTACCAACTGTTGCTGACAATAGCGCATTGCAGTTGCAGAAAGTTTGTCTGTTTAGAGTTTCATAGAGATGTAAAGATCATGGATCAGGTAGCGTCCCTTCACTCCTGGTCACAGTCATATTTGAAACCACCAAATTTTGCATTTCTAAATTACATAGTTGCTACTAAATGTTCTTGAAAGCATTCCAGAAACTATTATGCTAGCATGCACACTTCAAAGATTCGTAAACTATTATGTCAAGACAAAGACACTTCAAAGACAAAGATTTAAATTCCAGAAACATTCAGCCAGCACCTATGCACAGAATGCTTGTAATGTGTTCTCCTAGCTCTCCAGTTCCAGAAAAATTCTAGACAGAAACCATTTCAGACCACCCAGACTTGAGCACAAGAAGATTGCATTGCTAAACCATTTCAGATTCCACATTCCAAACCATTTCAAACCCAGAATGCCATTCATTCACATTTCAGACTAACAAACCATTTCAAACCCAGAATGCCATTCATTCACATTTAGGAATACAACTTGGACATGTTCCAAACTACAACACATAAGACTAGGAATATATCGAAATTACAGCACATAAGACTAGCGAATGTTACCAATGCACATTCCTAGCAGCAAGAATAAAAAAGCGACAACAACAATTTTGAACTTTTCATCGGCAGCAGTGGACTTCCTGATGGACATGTTCATTTGGTCTAGTGAGGATTTAATTGCAGCTAACTCTTCCAACACACGGTGGTCGACTTGGGAAACCTTCTCCATTCCAGTGGTAAACCGCTTCTCCGGTTCCACCACATGCATCGCCCTCAAATGCCTCAAGTATTGATCTTTCCACATGAAAGTCTCGCATCGCGGGGAATAGATCTGGACCAAAATAAAGCACCCAGTTTCAGTTTCATCACCAAAACCAAGCACCCGGCAATACAAAAAAAGCAATTTTCAAACTCAAATTGAAATCAAAAGGGAGTGTCCTACACCCTCGTTTCTCGGGCATTTGTAGTACTCTTTTCCTTGATTCTTCGAGCTCCCGGACACAGCCCAGATCATCTTGGCGTGGCAATTTGGGCATGGCACGAGAGGCAGCCCACCGCTAGGAGCTGTCGCTGTCGCCGTCGCAGACCACTCCGAGTGCGCCTCCATGGTGTGGCAACGCGCGGATGGCGGGCGCTAACCCTAGACTCGCCTGATGCGGCACTGCGGGCGGAGGCTCAAATGCCCTAACCCTAGACTCGGGGGATTTGGGGAAGGGAGCACGGACCACAAGGGGAGGCGAGACGAGGAGCTCAAGGACGGCGGGCGCTAACCCTAGACTCGCCCGATGCGGCACTGCGAGCGGAGGCTCAAATGCCCTAACCCTAGACTCAGGGGATTTGGGGGAGGGGAGCCATGAAGGGAGCACGGACCACAAGGGGAGGCGGGACGAGGAGCTCAAGGGCGGAGGAGCGCCGCCGCCACGCTCGCCTCGGGCCGCCGCGCTCACCTCGCGCAATTTGGGAGGATCGCGAGAGGAGAGGACGAGGATTTGGGGATGGCAACGGTTTGGGAACTCAAAATACAACCAAGCTAGGGGGGGAAACGCAAAATTCTCGGTCCTCCCACCCTCGCACGTGCGCGTGCGACGCTCGCCGTCGGATGCGAAACGGAGCGCCCAGATTTGATTTTTTCATATGTGCACGGTTGAGGCTTTGTCCACCAGATACGTCGCCCTCTTTGAGAGGTCTTGGAAGACCACCTTAAAGACCTCATGAGTGGTCCTGAAAAACATCCTGAAAGACCTCCTGGGAGGTCCTGTAAAGACATCCTGGGAGGTCCTGAAAGACCTTCTGAAAGACCTCTTGGGAGGTCCTGGAGGACCTTCTCAAAGACCTCTGGAGTAGTCTTTGAAAAACATCCGGGGTCATCTTTGAAAACATCCGGGGTCGTCTTTGTAAATATCCAGGGTCGTCTTTGTAAATATCCATGGTCCTTGCTACAGTATCTCGGAAGCCCTCCTAGCTACAGTACCTCTGGAGACCACCTAGCTACAGTGCCTCGGTATTAACAGTGCCTCGAAAGACCTCGTCGCTTCAGTGCTCATGATGAACAGTAACTGGAAGACCTCCTGGACGATCCAGATAACTACAGGGAGAGGTCCTGTGTGGTCCAGACAGATCCACGTTGGTGTCCATGGGGAGGTCTGAGTGGTCCAGATTGATCCACGTTGGTACCCATAGGGGAGGTCTTGGATGGACAAGATTGATCAGGGGAGGTCCTGGATGGACGAGATTTCTCCACGTTGATTCTCCTAGGAGACGTCCTGGATGGACCAGATTAATCCTGAGGAGGTTCTGGATGGTCGCGATTGAAACGCGTTGGCGCTCCTTGGGAAAAGACCTGGATGGATCATATTGATCTTAGGGAGGTCCTGGACGGACGCAATTGATGCGCGTTAGTTCACCTGGAGATGTCCTGGACGGTTGCGATGGATGCGCATTAGTTCTCCTGGACGGTTGCGATTGATGCGCATTAGTTCTCCTGGACGGTTGCGATGGATGCGCATTAGTTCTCCTGGACGGTTGCGATTGATGCGCATTAGTTCTCCGTGACGGTTGCGATTAAGGCGCGTTGGTTTCCCTGGGGAGGTCTTGGACGGTCCAGATTGATGCGCGTTGGTTCTCCTGAGGGAGGACCTGAGTGGTCGAGTTGATGCGCTCTGATATTCCTTGGGGAGGTCCTGGATGGTCCAGATAAAACCTAGGGAGGTCCTGGATGGTCCTGATGCATCCACACGAGTGCTTCCTTAGAAGGACCTTGAAGACCTTTGGCAAACCTGAAAGGACCTTAAACAAAACACCCAAACAGAACAATAGAATCTTCCAACAACCGCAAATTCTAGTGCAATCCAAAGGTCAATTATTCAATAGTAAAATACACAACCATGCCCCATGGTCCAACAGCAAGAGATACAGCTTCTCATGAATTCAAGTATCATTGCACTCATTGTGGTAGAGAAGGTCATTTGGTTTAATATTACTTTCGGAAAGCAAAGGACCAGTCAGACCAGAACCATTCACACGATCGGAGAGGACAGTGTTCAGACCAAAACTTAAATGGTGGTCTAACCAACAGTGCACCGAATCTACCAATTCTTTGTATTTGTCGACTAGTGCTCCAGTTCGTCGAGTGTCTCAATACTGGTTACCTAAATCCTTATTTGTTAACCCCGGTACTAAGATACCGACGATTGTTCGTGCTTTGTAGGCTCGTCGCAAGGGGAAGGAGATCATATGGTTCATTGATTCCGGTTGCTCCCGTCACATGACTGGAGACTCACGTTGGTTCTCCTCCCTCACTCATGCCACCGGTGATGAGATGATCACTTTTGGGGACAATGCACAAGGACATGTTCTTGCAAAAGGAGATGTGCGTGTCAACGACAAGTTCATTTTAAAAGATGTGGCTCTTGTCAGCAAGTTGAGCTACAATCTTCTTTCGGTTTCACAGTTGATTGATGACAATCTTGAGGTAAGTTTTAAGAAACATTCTTGCTGCATTGTAGATGCATCTGGTGATCTAGTTTGCAAGATTACTTGATTTGGTTGTTTGTTCAAAGGCGATTTTGCATACTCTTCTTCTTCTGAGCTGAGGTGTCTTGTTTCATCTGATTTCAAGGATTTGTTTCACTGGCATCGTAGATTATGTCATATTGGTTTTGATCATCTTGCTCGCATCAGTAATTTGAATCTTGTTAGAGGCTTGCCTAATCAAAAATTGAGAGATCTATGAATTTTGTGTGCTCTCCCTGTTGTCATGGTAAGATGGTTTCAGCATCTCATCCTCCTCTCTCTCTTGTCATGACTGATGCACCTTGTCAATTGTTGCACATGGACACTGATTGGTCCGCCTAGAGTTCAATCAGTTGAAGGTAAATGGTATGTTCTTATCATTGTTGATGATTACTCTAGATACTCTTGGGTTTTTATCATGGCATCTAAGGATGAAGTCTTTGGTCACTTTAGAGAGCTTGTCCTTAGACTTGCCACTGAACTCCCAGGAGCACTTAGAGCAATTAGAAGTGATAATGGAACTGAATTCAAGAACACATTATTTGCTTCCTTTTATGCTGAAAGAGATTTAGATCATCAGTTCTCCTCAGCTCGTGTGCCTCAACAGAATGGTGTTGTAGAGCGTAAAAATAGAACCTTGGTTGAGATGGCAAGAACAATGTTGGATGAACATGCTACTCCTAGGAAGTATTGGTCTGAAGCTATTTCTACTG
Organism: Phyllostachys edulis; assembly: GCA_036346405.1. Lineage (NCBI taxonomy): Eukaryota > Viridiplantae > Streptophyta > Magnoliopsida > Poales > Poaceae > Phyllostachys > Phyllostachys edulis. The sequence goes on along the minus strand of CM070546.1, from coordinate 61,326,073 downwards.
CTTGCTATATTTCTAATAGAGTTTTTCTGCGTGCTAAATTGAATAAGACCTCTTATGAGCTTCGTTTTGGTTATTCTCCTAAGATCTCTCATTTGAGGATGTTTGGTTGTCGGTGTTTCATTCTTAAATATGAAAATCTTGATAAATTTGAATCTAGATCCTCATATGGTATTTTTCTTGAGTATCCTGCTCACACCCGAGGCTATCGTGTACTCAATTTAGAAACTAAAAAAATTGGTGAGACCTGCGAGGTCACCTTTGATGAGGCTAGTCCAGGTATTAGAACCGATAATGCAGGTATACAAGAAAATGAGGCACGGCACCTGAAGACATCTTCTATGATTCAGACGACAATGAAAGGATAACCTCGATTCACACTGCACCGATGGAGACTACATCCAGTGGCTCTGCTCCTACCTCCATTGAGGTAGAGGCCACTAATGCTACAACTATGTCACCAACAACTACACAGGCTCCTCTGTATATTCAACAACGTCATCCTTCTGAACAAATGATTGGTGAGTTAAGTGAGAGAGTTCTTCGCAACAGGTATAACTCCAATGCATCATATGCTCATGCTGCTTTTGTATCCTCCTTTGAACCCGAAGATATAAATCACGCTTTATCTGATAAGTCTTGGATTAATTCCATGCATGAGGAACTAGAAAATTTTGAGCGCAACAAAGTCTGGTCCTTGGTCCCACCTCCTGTTGGTCATAATATTATTTTTAAGCAAATATGATTTAAGCCTATCATACCATGCTCTTGGCGCTTGTTTTAGCCTATATAAAGCTTTGGACGGTTTGAAAACATAATCAGGAAATTTAGGATTTTCAAAACCATGTGGTTGTCTTACATAGACCTCTTCCTCAATGTATCCATTAAGGAAGGCACTCTTAACATCTATTTGGTACAACCGGAAGCCCTTAGAGGCAGCAAAAGCTAAAAGGATTATAATTGCTTCTAACCGCGCTACAGGTGCAAAAGTTTCACCAAAATCAAAACCTTCTACTTGGGAAAAACCCTGACCTACAAGTCTTGCTTTATTTTGAACAACAACACCATCCTCACTTTGTTTATTTTTAAAAACCCATTTGGTGCCAATGACATTAAGACCAAGAGGAGGTGAAACTAAGGTCCAAACCTTATTTCGCTCAAAATTTTCTAATTCCTCATACATGGCATTAATCCAAGACTCATCAGATAAAACATGACTTATATCTTGGGGTTCAAAAGAGGAAACAAAAGCAGCATGAGCATATGATGCATCGGAGTTATACCTGTTGCGAAGAACTCTCTCATCTAACTCACCAATCATTTGTTCAGGAGGATGACGTCGTTGAATATGCCAAGGAGCTTGTGGAGTTCTTGGTGATATAGGTGTAGTAGAAGTGGCCTCTACCTCATTTGAGGTAGGAGCAGAGCCACTGGGTGTAGACTCCATTTGTGTAGTGTGAACCGAAGTTAACTTTTCATTGTCATCAGAATCATAGAAGATGTCCTCTGGTGTGTCATTTTCTTGTAGACCTACAATGTCAGTTCTAATTCCAGGACTAGTCTCATCAAAAGTGACCTCGTAGGTCTCAGCAATTTTGTTAGCTTCTAAATTGAGTACACGATAACCTCTAGTGTGAGCTGGATAACCAAGAAAAATACCATCTGCGGATCTAGATTCAAATTTATCAAGATTTCCATGTTTAAGAATAAAGCACCGACAACCAAACACCCTCAGATGAGAACCTTAGGAGAATGACCAAAGCGAAGCTCATAAGAAATCTTATGCAATTTAGCACGCAAAAAAAACTCTATTAGAAATATAGCAAGCAATAGAAATAGCTTCAGCCCAAAATTTCCTATGATTAGCATGTTCATTCAGCATTGTTCTTGCCATCTCAACCAAGGTTCTATTTTTACGCTCTACAACACCATTCTGTTGAGGCACACGAGCTGACGAGAATTGATGGTCTAAACCTCTTTCAGTACAAAAGGAAGCAAATAATGTGTTCTTGAATTCAGTTTCATTATCACTTCTAATTGCTCTAAGTGCTCCTGGGAGTTCAGTGGCAAGTCTAAGGACAAGCTCTCTAAAGTGACCAAAGACTTCGTCCTTAGATGCCATGATAAAGACCCAAGAGTATCTAGAGTAATCATCAACAATAATAAGAACATACCATTTACCTCCAACTGACTGAACGCTGGCAGGACCTACAATGTCCATGTGCAACAATTGACAAGGTGCAGCAGTCATGACAAGAGAGAGAGGAGGATGTGAAGCAGAAATCATCTTACCATGTCGACAGGGTGAACACACAAAATCCTTTGATTTTTTCCATTTTAAGATTGGGTATTCCTCTAACAAGATTCATATTACTGATACGAGCAAGATGATCAAAGCCAATATGACCTAATCTACGGTGCCAGTGAACAAGATCTTTAGAGTCAGATGAAACAAGGCACCTCAGATCAGAAGATGAAGAACATGAAAAAACACCTTTAAACAACCGACCTACTCGGATAATCTTGCACACTAAATCACCAGATGCATCTAAAATGCAGCAAGAATGTTGTTTAAAGCTTACCTCAAGATTGTCATCAATCAATTGTGAGACTAAAAGCATATTAGAGCTCAACTTACTGACAAGAGCAACATCTTTTAAAATGAACTTGTCATTGATGCGTACAACACCTCTTGTAAGAACTCGTCCTTGAGCATTATCCCCAAAAGTGATCATCTCATCACCTGAGGCATGAGTGAGAAAGGAGAACCATCGAGAGTCTCCGGTCATATGGTGAGAGCAATCGGAGTCAACGTACCAAATGTTCTCCTTTTGCTTGCGGCGAACCTCATCGGGGTCACTGTTATCTTCATTGTCGTTGTCGTTTCTTGCCATAAAGCACATGCCATTAAAGTCATCGGTGTTCTTCTTCTTTCCTTTACGGTCCTTATTGTCGTGGTCTTCGTCATCACAACTCTCATATTCAACATCACTCAGACCAAGTTGCTCAATTGCCGAAAGGACCTTTTCAGCAAATTTTTGACGAAAATTACCACCTTTTGTGTTGTTGTTCTTGAATGGCCGACCACGGTAGTTCTTGTCTTCCTGATCTCCTTCCCTTTGAGCTTAGGACAGTCCACCTTAATGTGTTCAAGCTCGCCACATTTATAGCATCTGATCGAACTTGAACCTCCTCCTCGCTTTCTCATCTTTATGTTGTTGAGCGCCTTGTATGCTCGTGAGGAGATCAAGATCACTCCTCTTCAGAGAGTGTTCAACAGATTCTTCGAAAAGGAAGACAAAGATGTATGAGCACTCAAAGACATAGTCTGCATAGGGTTAGTCACAAGAGCTAAAGATGAAGATTTGTCAATCTTGGATGGCAAAGCTTCAATCTCATAGGTTTTCAATCTAGAGAAAAGGTCATCCATAGTTAAAGTATCTAGATCAATAGTTGGGTTTATAGTTGTGACAACCATCAACTACTCAGAACCTAAAGATCTCAAAATTTTAGATGCATTATCTTCATCAGTAGGAATGACAACAACACCACGCGAGCTACTTAGTATCTTCTCAAAGCGAGCAAAAAAGATCATCAATAGATTCACCAGATTTCATAGCAAAATCGGAGTACTCTTTTTGATAAAGATTTTTTCGGACTTTCTTGATTTTAGTGGTTCCCTCATGGTAATCGCAAAGAGTCTTCCATATTAAGTGTGCAGAATTAATATGAGCTACACGATCAAATTCTTTGCGAGAGATTCCTTGAAACAGCAGGTTACGAGCTTGAGCATTTAGATCAACATCTATTTTATTCAGATTGGTAACAATAACAGGAACTATATAAGGACTAGAAACCTTATTCCAAACATCATTACCTTAAGTCTTAATGTAAGCTTGCATACGACACTTCCAAAAAGCAAAATCAGTACCACCAAGCATGGGAGGACGATTCACATACCTATCCGACGCCATAGCAACCTCGCTCTGATACCACTTGTAGGATCGAATAGGTGACTAGAGGGGGGGTGAATAGGAGCACCAATTTTTCTTTTTTCAACCTTGAAAGAATTCAACACTACTTTGACTCCATTAGCTATGAGAGCTAAGAAGGTCAATAAGCAAGCAGCAGAAGACTTGGAAGAAATCCAATCAAAACCTTAAAGGAGAAAGACCAACAAACCAAAAGCTCAAAACCAACAGAGAAAGAACTCAAAGAGACTCATTTTTGAGGCATTGGTTTAATTTACTTTTCAGAATGGATTGGATTACAGCCACTCCAAATCTGAAGGACAAAGCTCAAACACTTGAGCACTTCATAGACCTCTCCTCTCAACAGACTAGGGTTTTACAATCCTCCATGTGCACACGCCATCTCCACACAGCCAACACTACCCTATTTATATTGAAGGACAAAGTCTAGAGAAGTCATCTAAGAGGGCACCCGTGAAGCCCAGACAAAACGGGTTTTACTTGTCTCAAACTCTGCGCTGCTTGATGTGTCCCATCGCACAAGATCTTTTTCATATCAACACTCTGCGCCAGATTGACAAATCTGTTATATACGCTTTGTTTCGATCATCATTACCCTTTTTCAGCATGCTTGTTTTGGACATTGGTTCTCCCAACCAAATCTCAATCCTTCTCACTGTAGATCTTAGTTGACCACCAACTCAAGACCTCCTCGAGGATCTCCGCAGATCCTCCTCGAGGACCTCCTCAAAGTCCTCCGCAGGACTAACCTGCACAAGCAAAGATCAAAGAACATTTTCCAGACACAAGTTCTTCACAACTTGACCCCAAGTTAGCCAAAACATGCATCATGCAACAACTATGCAAAGAACCTCAAGAACTTGACCTGACCTCAAAACCAAAACTCCAATCTGGTCGACAAACAGCACACAAGCGGTATTACCGCCATGTTATGGCCAAGATTACCACATCTTGGTAGTATCAAGACCCAAAAGCTAGCGGTCGATCGCTTCCGGAAAACCAAAACTCCCCAAAACATCTTCTCTGGAAAAACCATACCGCCACCTTGCGGTATCACCGCCCTGCGGTACTACCTCCATCCAATGCGCAGTCGTACCGCTTCGCGAGAAAACCAAAGTCTCACTAACACCTTCTCTGGAATAATCATACCGCCATGAACCAAGCGGTACTACCGAACTTCAGTAATACCGATTCTCAACAGCAGTATTACCATTTCACGGAAACGCTCAAAAGCCTTAGACCCGAACACCCTGCCACGTGGACGGCCCAGATTCACAGGAACGTTCGGACCGCATGTCTTAGCCGTCCGATCTGGGCACTGTTCGGAGGTCTGAACGTCCCACTTGATCTGGACCGTCCGATCAAGATCTGGCCGTCCGAAACACTTTCGAACCAAGTGACTTGTGGTAGTACCGCGCCCAACATGTCGGTACTACTGAACAACCTGACACTTGCTGAAATCAACAATTACGACAAAACTTTCAACACAATTTCCAATTGTACCACAAATGGCAATGTATTCATCATTAACTGCCAGGACTAAAACCTCCTAGTCTAATAGTATGATAGGCTTAAATCATATTTGCTGAGTAATGACTTTCTGATGGGCAAGGTAGACAAAACTTTGTTTACACTTAAGCATGGCAATGATCTTTTACTTGTTTAGATTTATGCGGATGATATCATCTTTGGTGGTTCCTGTCATGCTTTTGTTTCCAAGTTTTCAGATACTATGAGTAGGGAATTTGAGATGACCATGATGGGAGAACTCACGTTCTTCCTAGGTTTTTAGATCAAGCAATCAAAGCAGGGTATTTTTGTTCATCAAACCAAATACACCAAGGATCTCCTTCGACACTTTGACATGGGGACAAGCAAACCAATCTCCACACCAATGGGATCCATAGCAGTGTTAGACCCTGATGAGGATGGAGAATCATTAATCAAAAGAGCATGAAGCATGATTGGTTCATACAGATCTCATCGCTTCAAGGCCGGACATTCACTTTGCTGTATGTCTATGTGCTCGTTTTCAAGCTTCCCCACGTGCTTCACATCGTCAAGCAGTCAACGAATCTTCAGGTATCTCCAGTCAACTTTGGAATTTGGCTTGTGGTATTCTTCTTCTTCTTCATGCCTTACCCTTAGAGCTTTCATAGATGCTGATTTTGGGGTTGTAGAATTGATAGGAAGAGCATTTCTGGCACTTGTCAATTTTTAGGCACATCTCTTGTGTTTTGGGCCTTTAGAAAACAATTGTCTGTTGCTCTTTCCATAACTGAGGCTGAATATGTTGCTGCCGCTTCTTGTTGCTCTCAATTGCTTTGGATGATTTCCACTCTTAAAGATTTTGGCTTAAATTTGGATAGTGTTCCACTTTTCTATGATAACACTAGTGCTATTCGTATTGCAAAAAATCCTGTGCAACATTCAAGAACCAAACACATTGATATTCGGTATCATTTTCTGAGAGATCATGTTGAAAAAGGAGATGTTGTTTTGTATTTTATTGATACAGAGTCTCAAGTTGCTGATATTTTCACAAAACCGCTTGATACTGCTCGGTTTGCTCTTTTGAGAAGTGAGTTGGGTGTGTTTCATCCTATAGACTTATTCTGAGGAGGGGTTGGGATTAAAAGTCCAGAAGCTTTGTTTTGACAATCAAATCATCAAGTCCAAGCCATTGAAATCAAATGAGTTGTAGAGCTTTTTTTTATCATATTTACTCATGTGTTGTGTAGCCCTGATCTTGACTTGTTATAATTAATTTGCTACACTAGAACTAAAGCATGACATGGCTGAATAATCTGAGTAGATTGATTATTGTTATCACTTTGTGATGTTCATCGAAAATGATGAGCTTATTTGTGAGTCTTATTTTAAATCGTGGATTTGAAACAAGTATATCTCTCTTTGCAATCCCGTGATGCTTACTCATCTTCGCATGTTAAATAAAAATAAAAATAAAAATAATATGAAAGAGACTTTTGAAAAGATGTATGCTTCAAGCATACCATACATATCTATGTATTCAAAAAAAATGCACAAAAGTGCTCAAATGAAAAGAAGTATACTTCAAGCATACCACCAAGCATGCCACCTTGAAAAGAAGTATGCTACAAGCATGCCACATGCATAAGATTTGAATGTGAAGCAATAGGGTGCTGATATGAGACTGATAGCTCATCTAGATTTAACATTTGTCTCACTGTTAGGCTTTAACTTTTCATGATGATATCTCCTTGTGGTCTTATAATCATTGTTTGAGATGCCATGTCATTGAATTAAAACTGCTTAATCATTCTACAAACTTGTTTTGACTTTGTTGTATGATACATGTTTTTATATGATCTTGTTAAGCTCTACTCAAAAAGATGGCTTGGTTAATCTATTAAACTGATTTAAAGAATCGACACAGCTTCTTGTCTTTTAATCTCCTTGCCCTTTTCTCTGATGTCTTCTCTCTCGAAAGTTCTTGCTGAGTACATTGCCAAAGGGGGAGAAAGATGGAGAATTTCAATTGGAATTGTGCTTGTGTCGAGGGGGAGTTTAAGTTTCTCGATTTGATGCCTTGCAGTTTTTGAAACCTTCTTTTCGCAAATTCTTCTCTATTTGAAGTGTTGTCAATGTATTCATCAAGGTGGGGGGGTTGTTAGACCATGGGGCATGGTTGTGTTTTTTACTGTTGAATAATTGACCTTTGGATTGCACTAGAATTTGCGGTTGTTGGAAGGTTCTGTTGTTCCGTTTGGGTGTTTTGTTTAAGGTCCTTTCAGGTTTGCCAGAGGTCTTCAAGGTCCTTCTAAAGAAGCACTCGCGTGGACACATCAGAACCATCCAGAACCTCCTCAGGTGTTATCTGGACCATCTAGGACCTCCTCGGGTGTTATCTGGACCATCCAGAACCTCCCCAAGGAATATCAGCGCGCATCAACTCGACCACTCAGGTCCTCCCTCATGAGAACCAACGCGCATCAATCTGGTCCGTCCAGGACCTCCCCAGGGAAACCAATGCGCCTCAATCGCAACCGTCCAGGAGAACTAATGCGCATCCATCGCAACTGTCCAGGACCTCTTCAGGTGAACTAACGCGCATCAATCGCGTCCATCCAAGACCTCCCCAGGATCAATCTGATCCATCCAGGTCTTTTCCCAAGGAGCGCCAACACGCATCAATCGTGACCATCCAGGACCTCCTTAGGATTAATCTGGTCCATCCAGGATGTCTCCCAGGAGAATCAACGTGGAGAAATCTCGTCCATCCAGGACCTTCCCTGATCAATCTTGTCCATCCAAGACCTCCCCTATGGGCACAAACGTGAATCAATCTGGACCACTCAGACCTCCCCATAGGCACCAACGTGGATCTATCTGGACCACACAGGACCTCTCCCTGTAGTTATTTGGATCGTCCAGGAGGTCTTTCAGTTACTGTTCATCACGAGCACTGAAGCAACGAGGTCTTTCGAGGCACTGTTAATACCGAGGTACTGTAGCTAGGAGGTCTCCAGAGTTACTGTAGCGAGGAGATCTTCCGAGATACTGTAGCAAGGACCCTGGATATTTACAAAGACGACTCTAGATATTTACAAAGACGACCCCAGATGTTTTTCAAAGACCACTCCAGAGGTCTTTGAGAAGGTCCTCCAGGACCTCCCAAAATGTCTTTCGGGAGGTCTTTCAGGACCTCCCAGGACGTCTTCATAGGACCTCCCAGGAGGTCTTTCAGAATGTTTTTCAGGACCACTCATGAGGTCTTTAAGGAGGTCTTCCAGAACCTCTCAAAGAGGTATTTCAGGATGTTCTTCCAGGACCTCTCAGGAGGTCTTTTACGAGTCTTGCAGGACCACCCGGAGGTCTTCTCAGGACTACCCGGATGTCTCCCCAAGACCACCCCCATTCATTCCAAATCATGTATGCTTCAAGTGCTACGGTGCAGAAGAGTGGTCGTAGACTTGATGGAAGTGGTCGTAGACGTCGTGGATGTCATGGAGGTGGTCGTTGACCTACTGAAACTGCTCGCGCACTTTGCTGAAGTGGTCGTGGACTTCAAAGTTGATCTGGAAAGTGTTTATCGATGATTGAGAGTATGTGTTATGCGTGTGTGAACTAATATTGGTCAAGTTGGAGAACTTGTGCCAGGAATATATTCTTTGGTCTTTGCATGTGTAGGTTGAGCATAAAGATGACCATGATCGATGACAAGGAGGACCTGGACTAGGATGGAGAAATCTGAGGTCTAGGAGGTCAAGGATGTCATGAGGTGATCGGGCTTGTGCTGGAGCACATGGAGATCAAGGGTGGTTGGATAATGCACGGAGAAGTTTCGGGAGGTGGAGTCCTGAAGGCTTACGACGTGTGAGGAGATATGGAAAGCATTCAAATATCTGGAAGGTTTAGAGATATTGGAAAACCCGTGTTTTGAAGGGTTTCGGGTTCCTTGATTCTTGGAGGAGATATGATTTTGTGTCCGTGTCGTTGATGACACGGATTAGTCTCTGCCTATAAAAGGCGGCAGAGGGGAAGTGTTTTCCCGTGGCTTTTACGGTGGCTTTTAGTACGTAGCTTTTGCGGTAGAGCTTTAGAGGTCTTTCGGTTGAGAGCTTTGAGGGGTGCTTGACGAGCATTTTGTAGACACAGAACAAGATTGAGAAACAAGAGTTCAGATCTATTCGACTTTGTCTCGAGATTGTTTTGTTCAAGTTGTGCGTGAGAGGTTTTCTTGAAAGAGGTCCTCGAAGAGGTCCTTGAGGAGTCGTGAGAAGAGCCAGCGCACGGCAAGTTTAGCTGATTTGTGAGCAAGAAATCGGTACAATCATTCACCCCCCCCCCTCCTCTGATTGTGCTATATGATCCTACAGTATGTTACTGACATATAAAATGTGTATGCAGTTATTGAGTAGTGATTGATTTTCAGCAACATACGACGCCATTCATTTGTAGATTAATTATCTAAAATTACATTTTACAATTCAATAAACTGACACAACTTCTGCTATCTTGGCACCCAATCCTTCACAATTGATTTTCAACTCAAACATGAAAGAGACAAGGAATCTGGGCCATCTCCAGAAATCAAAGGTGACGAAGGCGACAATGTTCCTACAGGGCAAGCCAAACCAGCCTACCGAAGAACCTTATCAGCTGGAGGGAGCTTGTACCTTCGAATTGAGGAAGGGGGCGAGGGTAGGCTGATTAGTGGAGGTGGTCGGAGGTGTAGGCTGTGATGGAGGCCAGATCCGCTCAAGGAGGCCGAGGAGGTCTTTGTCTTGGAGGCAACCAGGAGGCGCTTGATCGGTCGGGAGGTGGCTCAGGAGGTACGGCCACACGGGAGGGCGACGAGACGATAGGAGGTGCGGCGGGGCGCGACGTGGGGGCAAGATTCCCACGAGCGACGGCCAAGGGAGGCGCAGTCGGAAGGGGAACGCCCGCTAGGGTTAGGGGCTTCGAGCTCAGGGAGGGCCGCGATGGGGAGGGGAACGCAAGGGTGCGAAGGCGCCGAGAATTAAGTAGTAGGTATGGGGCAGGTAAATAACCCAGAAGTTCTGGGCCATCTGCGCCCCATTCCCAAAACGCAGGGCAGGGGAGGCCGAGGGGCTGGGGGGAGGGGAATAAATTTTCTAGGCCCCGCCCCCATGAGGCCCCTCTAATCCTGCCGTCTATGTGCACTGTAGCAACACCATGTGCACTGTAGCAACACGAGGGGGGGAGATCCAACGGTTCGGAGGGAGGGGCCTCGAAAATTTATTTGGGGAGGTGTTTCGGCTGCTGAAACAAACAGGGTCATAGTCACATGTATGCCTTGTGCTGTTTAAGGTCAAGCCCAAGAATTCTACAGAAAAGGGCAATCAAAGCGGCCGTGGACTTTCTGAAAATCAGTTTGGATGGCGCCTTTGCTGAGCGGAGCAGTACAGGAGGTTGGGGATTTGTAATCAAAGACTCTGAAGGCCAAGTTCATGGTTCAGGTGCAGGGCACTTGTCGCACATCTCGGATGCTCTCCAGGCACTTTCTTTTGCAGCGGACGCTGGTATGGGGCGAATTATGTTGGAGACGGATGCAATAAAATTGAAAGCTGCGCTCCAAAGTACAGAGCAGGATTTGGCTAGGCACGGTGTTCTTTCCAGGGAAGCAAAATTCCTGATGCTTTCCTGGCTTCTCGATGCTTTGGTCTCTTATAATCCTCGCACTTGTAACACAGTGGCACATGCCTTGGCCAGCTTTGGTGCTAGATTGGAACCAGGCGGAGTCATGCCCTGGTCGGATTCGGTTCCCTCTGATGTAATCCCGTTAGTCGACAGCAATTTAGCTGCGATTGGACACTCCCAAAGAAGAAGAAATGTTCTCATGTACGTCATATGGAACGTTGGACACACTTCACAATTCTCTTACATCATTGAGTGTTGCAGTGGTAAGTCTTGGTCAGCGGATGTCTCCATTATTGATACTGACAAGATACACTTCGAAGAGTCTGAGGCCAGCAAAATGATATACAAGGGTTAAGCCAGAAATCCCTCCCAAGCAAGTCATGCATGCAGGATGCGTCAGAACTCCCTGGCTAGCCCGTGAGTTTCTTACCCTGAATATCTTTGCTCTTGGCGTGCTCGTGGGGAAAACACAAAGCGCTTAGCAACAAATCAAAGAACTTCCATGTTCCAAACTGTAGAACATTGTGAACACTGATACGCAACAGGCATGCGCGCAGGTAGCCATTAAACTGAGAAACGCTGCATGAGAATCGAATGTAAAAAAAAAGTTAGCTCCGCTTCATCGTATTGCAGAATGTGCAAAACATGTGCCATGTGTGCTTTTAATAGAGGATAAGTTTCAGCATTTGCAAGCTAGTTGTCCAGCATTTTATCAGGCCAGTTAGCCACTTCTTTCCCCTAAGGACAGTGGCAGAGATTTTGAGGTTCTGAAGCAGTCTACCTGAAGGACATTTTGAGATAGAACACTTAGGAGTTAGGATTCCATTAAACCGCCGACCACCACACTAGGTTTTATACCATCATTGACAGTATGGCACTATGTAGACTGAAAGACTTTTGAATGGCATTTTTGGAACACAGTGTCAATGATGGTATAAAACCTCCTCGCAAAAAAATGATGGTATAAAACCTAGTATTTTGAATTTCTTCTGTGTAGGAGGTGGGTTTATGTTTTGTTCATTAATTTTGTTGGTGTCAGCAAACTTCTCTAGGTCTGAGGAAACAGGGAGCTCATCTCTTTACCAACGAAACATTAGGATTCCACTTCAAGTCCATTCTAGTTGCCTATTATACTATTATCAGTTACTATGGCTCTTTGAGGTCTGCCAAAACTGGCAATGACCTCATCCAATATGTGAATGCAGCTCATTCTCAGATCAGACAGTGCGATGATAAACATCTCATACATATATAAAATACATGGAAATGTCAAGGTCATGGATAACAAGTTTTGCTGATGAAAGTGTAAGTATAGTCTATCAGTTACAACTTACAACCAAGGCCTACAGGTTTTGCTAAGTTTAAACAAGAGTACAAAAAAGGGGGGGGGGGGCATGCGTATAGGTTAAAACACAAAGTAATGGATGGAATGGTTAATACTCAAATCCCAATGCTTACCTTAGCTTCCATCTGGCTTCATTGAGATAATAAGATCTTACATTATTTACATCACAGTTTTCCCTACTCAACACTGTCGTGCATTGGAAGCTTCAATCTGCTCAAGCCAATGTTCTTCATTCTTAACTGGCTGAACTTAAAATAGGATTCTCTGCGTCAGCGGGACTGTCACCTTCCAAAGATTTCTGGCTAACTAGTATGTCATATGTTGTATCATCAGGCATAATTCCCCTGTCAAGCATTTCATCATGCAGCTGGAATGCCTCCTGCAGCTTACTATCACGGAGGTACCCATTTATCAGCATGTTATAAATAAAAACATTAGGGCGTACATCTAATGTATTCATTTCATCCAATAACTTCTTGGCACCATCAATGTCTCCACTGCGGCAAAGGCCATGTGTTAATGCTGTGAAAGTAATATCATCGGGAATATTGCCCTTAGCCATCATCTCTGAGTACAGTTCCAAAGCAAAGGCTACATTGCCAGCTTTTGAGAACCCATCAATTAAGGTTGTGTAGGTTACTGTATCAGCAGCAATTCCTACTTTAATCATGCTCTCGTAGAATTTCGATGCTTCTTCCATCATTTTCAAATTCTTGTACCCTGTAATGATACTACTGTATACAGCGGCACTTGGCTTTAAACCATCTTTCAGCAGCAGAACAAGGAATTCGAGTGCATGAGACATATTCCCCTCCTGGCAAAACCCATTTATTAAAGCATTGTATGCAGCAATGTCAGGTCGAAGGCCTTTGCGCCTCACATCATTTAGCAGCTTCAGTGCCAGATCGCAGCAACTGGTCCTACTATAACCATCAATGAAATTGGTATAAGTTACTATGTTTGGGGGTATACCTTTTTCACGCATCTGCTGACACATAGCGAATGCTGAGCCCATCATATTGGCTTTCACAAATCCATTGATGATACTATTGTATGTCATTGTTGTTGGAACAAAACCTTCATTTATAAATCTCTTCAACGTTTCACCAACTTCACAAACTCGGTCGACCATGCAAAGGCCATTTATGAGAATGTTATATGTATACTCATTGCAAGAAACTCCATTCAGCTTCATTTCATCAAGGAGGGCATATGCCTTGCCAAAAGATTTCTTATTGATGTACCCTTTCATCAGAGTTGTGTAAGTGACAACATTAGGTGCGAATCCTTTCACAGGCATCTCAGAGTATAACTTGACTGCTTCATCCATGCACCCCTTCTCACAATAGCCCAACAACAAGCTGTGGTATGTCACAATAGATGGTTTCACTCCTGTTTCCTTCATCTTATCCCACAAGTTAAGTGCTTCACGGAGTTTGTGATGCTGACAGAGCCAATGAATCAGAATATTGTATGTGAAGACATCCGGTATCCCAGAATCAACCACCTCCTCAAACAAGCGTACAGCATCCTCCCATCGTTTGTCTTTCAACAGGCCCTTGATCACCAAATTGAACTCAAATGAGCTCGACAACAGCCCCCCCGCTCTCATCTGGTACCATAGCTCATAGGCCTTCTCCGTCATCCTCTCTTCATAGCAACCTCTGATCAGCACCCCATACGTCACATTGGTCGGCACTATACCGTCCCTGACAACCTCCTCGAACAAATCCAAAGCCTTCCCAACCTCCCCTCGCAAGCAATACCCGTGCATCAATGACGTGGCAAGAATGACATCCATTTTCTTCCCGACAGCCAGCATCTCATCCTTCACCTGCAGCGCCTCCTCCATCCTCCCCGCCTTCACGAGCACATCCACAACGGATTTGTACGTGAAGTCCCACGCCTCAAACCCCGCCTCCTTCATCTCCCCCAGCACCCGCAGCGCGCGGTCAGCGTCGCGCATCTTGCACAGGGCCGCGACCGCGAGAGCATACACTCGCTGGTCGGGCTCGATCTCAGCGCCGGGCATTTCGTCGAACAGCCTGATCGCGTCCTCGTGCATCCCTTCCTTGACGCAGGCGCGCATCAGCGCGTCGAACATCCACGCGTCCACGCGGTACCCTTCTCCCTCATCTCCGCGAATAGCGCGAGCGCGTCCTCGGCCGACGCGCACCGCGCCGTGGCGATGAGCAGGTCGGTGCGGGACTTGACGTCCGGAACGACGCCGCGGGCTGTCATGCAGGCGTAGGCGTCGGTGGCCACGTCGGCGCGGCCGGCGCGGGAGAGGGTGGAGAGGAGGCAGCTGAGGAGCGCGGTGGCGGTGGCGGGGGAGCCGGAGTCGGCGCCGGCGCCGGCGGAGAGGACAGCGTTGACGAGGGCATCCGGGGCGAGGCGGGCGTCGAAGGCGGCGGACTTGAGGAGAGGGAAGGCGCGCTGGTGGGACGAGGAGGAGGCGAGGAGCGCGCGCAGGGCGGAGGAGAGGCCCTCCGCTGCGGCCGGGGCGCGGTCGGCGGGGGGATTGACGAAGTGGGCGGAGAGGGGTTCACGCTGTGGGGCGGCCATGGTGGTGGTGGTGGTGCAGAGGGAGCGCCATGGGAGCGGAGGCGAGGAGGCGGCGCGGAGCCATGGCGGGCGCATGGTGGCGGGGAGAAAGGTTTAGGGTTTGGCGGAACTGCGGAAGAACGGCGGCTACTCGACGTTTAGACCAGGCCGCTCGGCACGGCACGCCCTGATTAGCAGGTCCGGCCCGGCCGGGCCAGCTAACTAATGGGTCATACTAGCTCGTGGGCTGGGTGCCGATTTAGGCATTATACGTTGGCCTCTCAGGCCGGGCCGGGCCGGTCCGGGTGTTGTTGCTAAGCTGTGCCAGCCCGACTGCCGACATCAGCCCGCCACCTCCACATCTATCCCTGGCTATCGCCTCCTCGATGCCGGCCATGCCATGTCCCGAGTCAAGATCTTTGGGCAGTCTTGAGCAGCACGACACGACACCCACCTCTCGAGTCGTGTTGCGTGCGAGTCGGACCAACAGTCCCATGCTTCGGGCCAGCCCCGGCGGTATGGCCTATTTGGACACCACTAGTTTAGAGCATTTACAATGGTGTGGCGTCAGCTGTGTAAATCTTACTATGTACAACACGCGATGATGTGGGTGAAAGGGGTATAGAGAATTAAATCGTCTCATGCAATAGTTTACTGTAACACGAGAAACAAGAGACATTGTACATAGAGTAGCTGTCTATAGAGACATGTAAAAAGATAACATATTTGTAGAAGCTGTATTTAATTATGTCTATAGATGATATGAAGAAATACTATAGACAACAGTTGTGTATACTATTGTACATACTCCTAAACCCTATGCTGGTCTATTACTATGCATTGCAGATTTGCAGTATTGCGCAGGTTGTTTGGTTGGGGAAACACGGCTTAGTTGTTGCAGCTTACAAACTAGTATTGCTGCTCACATAAAACTTGGGAAGGTAAACGCTTCTTCTGCACAATTTGGCACTCTTCACAGGGTTGAAAGGAATATTCCTCAAGTTGAAATTCATATATCTACTCTTATTAAAGTGCCTAGGATCGCTGCCCGTTCGGCATGGCCACATCACGCGCATTTCCTAGTCGTCCGATCTTGACATCTTATTAAAGCGCCTAGAATCACTGCCCATTCGTCGTGGCCATGTCACGTGCATTTCCTGGTTGTCCGATCTCGACGTCGCGCGTGGCTCCACGCCCGCGATCAACGTGTCGGCCGCCTCCTTTCATTGTTTGTCCGATTTAGGGGCGGCGGCGGCAGGCTTCGGCGATCGGCCGGATGGATGCCCATCGTGATTCCTCCCGTCCCCTCTCGATTCTTCTCGACCTTCCCCTCAATCGGCTCCTCTCTTCACCCGCCGTGCCCACCGCCAGGTCCACCACCGCTTGCTCCTCCCCGCCCTCTCGCTCGCGTATCGCCGTCGCCTTCACGCGATGTCACTCTCTTTCGGCCACGCCGCCCCTTCCCTTCGCCCGCACTACCCCGCCGCTTGCCTCCTCATCTTCGCCTATGTTGTCCCCGGTTGGATCCTCCCCTTCGCCCGCGCCGCCCCTACTACTAGCCGCCGCCTCCCACCGCCCTCCTCCTTGTGCGTGGCCCGCTGCGCCACCGCAGCCCTTCCACCCATTGTCGCCGCCCAAGGCGCGTCCTCCTTCGCGCGCCACCTGGTCGGCTCCTTCTTCGCGCCACCCCATGGGGTCGCCGCCTCCCACCACCCTCGCCGATCCCTACAGTCGAATTTGAAAACAAAGAAGATTCAGAGTATTTTCGTGGAGATTGAAACGTGGCAGGTAAAGTAGCTAGGGTTCTAACGATTCTATGCTAGCCTAAGAATGCTACTTAATATGCTCTTTTTCTTGCTTCCATTCCACGCATCCAGGCTTAAATACGGTTTAACTAAAGTTTTCTGAAGGAGTGAATTCAAAGAAAGTTCTATGAAGTAAAAGCAAAAGTCCGAAAGAAGAACGACAAAAACATGACGATCGTCTTGTCCGAACAATCGTAAGCCTCCCTTACCGTTAGATTCAACTTCCCTTTCCTCAAAGCATCAGAACCATTGATGTGTACTAAGTGAAGTCGCCAGCGTTATTTTCTACCGATTTCCTCTTGAGCTAATTCAATCAATCTGAGGATCGACACACCCTCCTCTCTTGCTGCGCGTCCGCCGCACCACCTGACCCTTCCACCCCTCTAGAGGCGACCCCGGTGAACCCGAAAACCTAAATCGGTGAATCCGAGCCTTAATCACGTCATCGTCGTTGGAGAAGATGGTGATCTCAGCGGAGACGACGAAAACGCCACCCGGAATACACTGAAACACTGATCTACAAGGCGGCTACCAACATCATAAGAAGATCAGAGCAGCACAAGAAATTACAATATCAGTGCAGGTGGGTTCGAATTTTTTTTTTTTTTTTTGCATTGCAAAGTTCTTTGGTAGCAGATTAATGATTGTTTTCTTTGGGGGTCTCGAGCATGCAATTACAACGAATTCTCTCATATGTTGTACGAGCTGAGGATGATCTGGACAAACTCAAGGATGCTGTAATGGAAGAGATGGCAAGCCTGCTTGCGTTAACAACCCGAGGGAAGAAAAGAAGAAGGAAGTCGCCGACGAAGCTGTGTTCCCCTGTGTTCTCAAGATTATGCCAAACTAGGTCTTCAACAAAAAGGACCCAATCATTTTGGATGTCGATCTCCTTGAAGGAATAGCTAATGTATTTTGGTTGGTCACTAAAGTTTGGTATTTTCTCAAACACTATGTCTTAGCATGTTGTTTTAGTTAGTAGTTATGAGTTAAGACATACCCCCTGCAATCACAAGAATGAAATCGTTTTTGTCTTTTCATAGTCAAGAACATATCACACTAGATGTTATCATCATATTTTTGAAAAGACCTATAAAAGTGTAATGTTATGAAATTATTTTTCGTGACAAGTTTACTCATGACATTTTCGGATATACAAACTACATACTCTAGATAGTATCTTTGGTTAGAATTGATACAATTTGATTGTAAGCGTTCTAGGGCGACTTCCTTTCGTGACTGGAGGGGTAACTGGCAGATTCTATATGAGCAAATACCACCAGGCTCATTGAAACTATCATATACAACATTAAATATTCAAGGTCTTGAATGCTATATCTCATTTCCTCCTATATCATGTAATGATTTTTTACTTCTTTTGTAAGATATGTCCGCTGATTCCCCATTTTCCCTTGTCATCTAGGTGGGAACACCTCTCTGCATACCCACCAAAGAAAATATTGATATTGGGAAGATTGCCTCTATTGAAATTAATCATAGGCAGGTTGACGTTGCCACAGAAGGGCAAGAGGTGGCCATAAAGGTTGGTATTATCGGCGGTAGCTTGATCCCTTTTGATGCTTGCTAGATTTATTGGGTTCTGTTTAATATGTTGTTACTGGGTTTTTAGCAGATTATCGGGAATCCTGATGAGCAGCAGAAAATTTTCAGCAGGCACTCTGAGATGGGAGATGAGATTGTCAGCCACATCTCAAGGCAGGTCCAGTGTTTCTTGTTTATTTCCGTGTACATTTTGCTCTGCGTTGGTACTTTTTTCTCTGCATATATTGGTACACTACCAGACTAGCATTTCCTTATTGAAAAATATTCGTTACCACATGATGATTTGTCGATAGATGACTGGTAGTGGGTGGCTGTCAGTGCCGAGGGTGTCGTATGTTCTGATGAAGGCTAGTCGCCCAGTCTACTTTTGCTCTGCATATATTGGTGCACTACCAGACTAGCATTTACTTATTGAAAAATATTTGTTACCACATGATGATTTGTTGATACATGACTAGCAGCGGGTGGCTGTCGGAGCCGAGGGTGTCGTATGTTTTGATGAAGGCTGGTCGACCAGTCTACTTCTTGTTCTTTTAATCAGTTATAGCAAATTGCAAACACGCACATGCAGGTTACCTGTTGCTTTCTCTTGTTTATAGTTGTTAGGAGAACTTCATAATTATCTCGCATTGTTTTATTTGGGAACATATCCAAATAGCTTTGAGATGTGGTTTGTTTTAGCACAGATCTGGTTTGTTTTATCATGTAAGGTCTTCAAAATTTGCCAAATAACCCCTCAACATTGTCCTTGGTTAAAAAAAATTAGGTAGCTCAAGGTAGGTCCAGACCCCGCGTGTTAGTGTCATGCACTTGATTTGTTAGCTAGGAGTCCTTTTTGGGAAGCACAGAAGAAAGCTGATCTTTTTGTAGGGGGTCATTTGCAGAGGTTATCCTAAAATGGTTCAAGATCCGAACTTGGACCAAAATTGTACTTTTCCTTTCTCAGATAAAATGTCACAACTGTCTACTTTTAAATCTACCAGGTGTCAACCTTGAGTTGTAAGAATCTGAGAAATCTATACTCTGTTTCAGGCCCGTGGAAGTTAAACAATCCATTATTGAGGACTTCCGAAAACGTGCACAATTGAATAGCTTGACATTGCCATCTGTTAGCTTCTACACATTCCTTAATACACATAGTGGGTAAACTTACCTGTTACTTAATATTGACAGTTCCAATGTGTATACTTTGTTTTTGATCATTATCCCGTGGAACACAGATTAAACTTCTTATCGATTTCACGTTATGGATCATCAATTAAACTACACTCTGATCTTTCCTTCGCATTCATTTACACAGACTAACATTTCACATAACTACACCAAGCCAGAATTGAAATCACTTGCATTTTATACTTTACTTGCAAATATTACTGTTTCCTCTGAATTGGTCTGCACTCAGGGTGCTTTTTTTATATAAAAAAAAAGGTTACATGCTTTGACCAGTTAGAATACAATTTCGTTCTTCCTCTGCCTTTCATAATACACCATTACCATGTAACATTTTTTTGGGTCATTTTGGTATTGCCAACTACATCATGTCAAACAAACTATAATAGTAATAGGATCTGTTTAATGAAATAGCTACGCATCTATGATTTCTTCAGCCTTTAGATCGTTATTAGTATGTCAGCACGTATTTCTACTGATGTTTTACTTTTACTGTTACATGTGATTGTAAAGCACTTACCTAGGTTATGGAAGATTCATAATTCAACAGTTACTTTAGATAATACTAAAAAAGAAGATAGAGTGATATACAAATGTGTAGAACCAAATCGTTTCATCAGATGGGACATAAGTCTCTAATTCTGAATCAAGAGATTTGTTGTGCCATCTATCAGTCCTGTAGAGTAATAATATTAACAACTAGATCATCTAACCCCATTGAGAATTTTTTTAATGGATTTCAGGAATAATTTCTGAATAAAACAAAAAAAAAAGAATTGAAACAGATATAGTAGTCCACTCGCTCTTTACTACTACAACAACGTTACCACGTTCGATTCTTTGACTGATTTTTTAAAGCTAATACACACAGCTGTGCTAGATTTACTTTATATTTAATTACTCACTTAATGATTTGTCGCGCAGACATGCTAGATTTACTTTATATTTAACTACTCACTAACCGATTTGTAGATTACTTACTGTATACAGAACTCCTTTTCGAACGAATCAATCATACATACGTTTTTGCTTACTATGTATCTTTCAGTACATATCTGAAAACATCTGTGGTACATCGTCTTCATATTCATTTGTATAATTGTTGAGGAGTTGCTTACTCGCCGTGCATGCAAATAACTACTAAACAGCATGATATTGCAGATGGCACACTCTATGCTAAGCGCCATTTCGCAAGAGGTTCAACATTGTTGCGTCATAGTCAGAATAACTAGACCGTAGGAGAAAGGACTGTACAAATAATACAAATGTGTTAAGAAAAGACTTTATCATGCTTGATGAACAGATATTTCCCTATGCTACTTTCTTCTTGTGGACATTTCCCTTTTGTATGCATACAGTCAACCAAATATTTAGAGACATTCATTCTATCTAAAAAATAAAGTCCTTCTTAGTGTTGTTTACCTTCGATTTACTATTTTTTTGTTTAATACATGGGGATTAAACGTTCTGTACACAAATTACCATCTTATATATATTTCCCCGACCAAAAAAACTGGTAACTGCTGATTTCGTTAAAGCGTTTGATTTTTCTCTCTCTTGGTTTACATATTATCTTCATGCATTTTCATACTGTTCGACATTAATTATCAGACAATGCTCTGTACTATTACTAAGTACATAGATCTATAGTTAGCAATATCTTTAGGCAAATGTTGGACAACACATGTCAGCTCTCTGTTATATGTTCTTTTTCAGACCAAAATAATCCAACCTTTACCAGGATGTTTTTGTTCATAACATCATTATTTTCCTTTTTAAAAAAGGGCAAAAGCACATGTTTGTAAATCAACATTAAAAACATGTGTGCAGAGCAATTCTAATTAGCAATACATTTATAGCACCTACTTCATGTCACAAATGGATTCAAATACTAAAAGATATATTAATACATGCTAGCATCATTGTATAGCTCAGAAACTCACAAGAAAAACAGTTGTGTTCACAGCTCCCTGATCGGTCACTGAAATGCCAAAAGATAAAAGTTTTAACCATCTGCTACAACCAAAAACAAAAAAAAAGTGTCCTTGCTGTATTAACCACTAATCCTTACTTTCTGTATTTTTCCTTTCTTTGCAGATCATAACTACTGTGTCCTAACCCGTTGTCGTAGCGATGCACTGTACAACTTTTGATAAGACAATCTGAGCATACACTAGCTCAGATTCTCAATATACTTTCTGTTGGACCAAAAAGGCGACTAGAGGGAGGTGAATAGGAGCACGCACACTTTTTTCACTTTGGTCAGATTCAATACAAATTTCACTCCAATAGCTATGGAAGCTATGAAGATCAATATACTAGTACAGCGGAAGACTAGTATTGAATTCAATCCAAAATCCCCAAAGCAAAAGACCAAAGGAGCTCAAACCCTAATGGGTGGTCGGCAAGGTGTATTGCGCGGTCGGTCGAGTGCGGTCTTGATCGACCAGTAAAATCACTTGATCGACCGGAAGCGGTCCGACCGTGCAAAAGGTCGATTGATGGGACCGATGATGAACATAAGAAAAACAGCCCGTGTTCAAAACTCAAATCGATCTAACTTTTGATCCGTGACTCCAAATCTTACCAAACTTGAGACACACCTTCTTTAAGATATTAGGAACCTATTCCAATCAAAGATCGCAGAGATCCATGTCAAAGTTCCTATCTTTTTCAGATTGAACGAAGGTGGTTTCAAAACCGAGTCAAAAATGAAATATGATCTAGAGACTTGCTCGTGGGTGAATGATGATCAAGATGATCCTAGATAGGTTCCCACATGTCACAGCAAGTTAGATCAAGGCAAGAAACCAAGCAAAAACTCGCGGATCAAAGAGAGACCCCAAATCACCAAATAGAGAGAAAGAAAGCAAATAGACTCGTCTTTGAGAGAACTTTCTTTGGATTGATTTGATATGGTATTGGTTTACAACCACTTCATCAATGGAGGACAAAGACTTAATACATGAGTACGAAATCAAATCCAACTCTCTAGAACCCTAACCTCCAACTACCTTCTCCCTAAGCACACAAGCAAAACTAGGGTTTTCAATGATGAAAGGGTTGAAGGGGGTGCAGCCACCTCCCTCCTCTATTTATAGTGGAGACTTAGACCTTCTAGAAGCATTAACCCTAATGGGCTCCCGTTAAGGCCCACACACAAACGGGTCACATACGCACGTATTTTAAAGTGTCGCCTCATCTCCTCTTGACCTAATCCGCTTCATCATGTGCCGTCTTGCGCCGCGGGTTGGCAAAAGGTCACCAAGGCGGCATTTGGTAAAATTACCAAAATACCCCTTCTCGATCTTTTTGCAAAGACCGAGTCCCATCTTTGTGAAGCACTTCCATGCTTCGCCACATGTAGGTCGATCGAGTGGCTCTCATCATGTCGGCAAGTCTCTCTCATCTAGCTCCCACCGAAACCACCATGGCACTTGCACCGACCCCCGCGCCGCTTGATCCAACCCGTCGTACCGAACTGCCCGTTCGGTTACCTTTGTCCCTTTTGCGTCATGCTTGACTCTATTGACTTTACCCAGCATCCCCGATCGTTCTGAACCTCAGTTTTCCAAGCTTAGTCCCGATCATCCTCGCCGTTGACCGTCATTGACCTCCAAGCAACCTGCACAACAATAGACAAAGAAATCGATTCCGGGAACAAGTTTTTCACAACTTGACCTGCGTTAGTCAAAACATGCATCATGCAACACATATGCCATGAAACCCATGAACTTGACCTAACCCAACACACATCGCCACTTTAGGCCGATGAACAAGATAATCGGTCGATCGCCATTGAATGGTCGGGTTCGACGGCTACCGGCTCGACCGCGCCCACAACGCTTGGTCGATCACGCCGGGCTCGATCGCCTCAATGCCGGTCTCGACCAAGACCGCCTCGACAAATTTTTCCAAACTTTGACGAAAACGCGTGTTTTGGCAAACTGTTAATGACATTACCAATTGTAACATCATCCTAAGATCGTACACATATCCCCATGATATCCACGATCTCCCCCTTGATGAACACATTGGCAATTTCCTACAAATTCAGATTTTGAGGTTTGAAAAGTAAAACTTCAGCCAAGACAAAGGCACAACTTGGTCCAGATGCAAGAGAAAGCAATGGAAATGACCAAGTTGGCTTCAGAATAGCAAATGCAAGTGAGATAAGGCAAAAGAAAGCGAGAAAGCTTCAATTTCCAGAAAGAGTCAAAATCTTACTTAAGGTCTATATCAAAGAATAATTGTTCGATATGACCTTTGATCCTCATGAGGATCAAGAATTGCAATTCAAGTTCAGAAAAGACAATAAGACCATAAGAATGCAAATGAATATTGAAGTTGACTAATGGTCTAACTTAGTGAAGAAGATCCTAGACAAGGAGCCATCCACAAACTCTTCCTAAGCTTCGACCAGAAGTTGATTAAAGGTATATCTTAGTGAAAAAGATCCTGGACTAGGAGCCATCCACAAACTCTTCCTAAGCTTCTACCAAGGCGACAAATCTTGAGGTTTATGTCAGTTTTGACAAGCAGTCCACATGAGATCGTCTGGATCATCAAACTATCTCCAAGTTCTTGTCTATGACCTGCAGTCTCGTGAGAGTAGTTTGGCACATTTTAACCGCATGACAATATTTAAATTTGATTTTTCAATTTTTCACAAGAGCAGTTTTATATTCTCAAAAGAACAAGAAGCTCAAGTAATGATCAATTTTAGATTCAAGAGCTAACAAAGCAATTTTGACAGGGCCAATGTCACAAAAGGAGCACTAATTGTGCAACTAGCTAAAACATCCACAGATTGCAGTTTTAGTTCAAGTTGTTTTTAGAGTTCTAGCTCATTTAGCAAAGACTTAGCTACACATGTAAAAGCATGATAATTCTAGCAAGTCAAAGAACTAGACATGGCATTGAGCAAGAATTGAAATACTAAAGCTCCAAAGGGTAATAAGCAAAGCTTCATCAATTTTAAAAGATAAGCAGAAAAGCTTATATTACAATACATCTTTTTGGATTTTTCATATGAATGCAATATGATACAATGAGATGCAAGAAAAACTCAAAAATCCTAAGAAGATCAAAAAGTCCAAAAGAAGATTAAGAAAAGATCAAATGAACAAGATAAGATCAGAAACGATCCAACTCCCCCTCAAACAACCCATAGAGAAAAATTACCCCTAACTCACTCCTCAAGGTGGCAAACCTTGTTGGGTCTAAAGGTTTGGTGAGGATATTAGCCAACTGAGCCTCAGACTCCACAAAATGCAGCACAATATCACCCTTCTTGACATGGTCTCTAAGAAAGTGATAGCGAATGTCTATGTGCTTGGTCCTAGAATGTTACACTGGGTTTTTAGCAATGTTAATAGCAGAAGTGTTATAACAGAAAAGAGGAACACTAGTAAAGTTTAACCCAAAATCCTTAAGAGTGGACACCATCCACAAAATCTGACTACAGCAACTAGCACCAGCTACATATTCAACTTCACCAGTGGATTGTGCAATAGAAAACTGCTTCCTAGAATACCAAGAGACAAGAAAAGTGCCTAAGAAATGACATGTGCCAGAGGTACTCTTCCTATCTAGCCGACAGCCCGCAAAATTAGAATCAGAAAACCCCCGAATGGACAAAGAAGACAAGCAGGAAAACCAAATGCCATACTGAAGGGTAGAGTGTAGGTACCTGAAGATGCGTTTAACGGCTTGGCGATGTGAAGTCCTCGGAGACACGTGAAACCTCGCACAGAGGCAGACCGCGAAGTGGATGTCTGGTCTTGAGGCCGTCAAGTACAAAAGAGAGCCGATCATGCAGCGGTACTCGCGTTGATCCATGGCTTCTCCTTCCTCATCTGGATCCAAAACAGCCGAAGTCGCCATGGGAGTGGCGATCATCTTGCAGTCACCCATCTCAAAGCGCTTGAGCAGATCCTTGGTGTACTTCGTCTGATGGATGAAGATCCCTTCCTTGCATTGCTTGATTTGTAGCCCCAGAAAGTAGTTGAGCTCTCCCATCATACTCATCTCAAATTTCTCGACATGGTCTCGTAAAAACCGAAAACAAGAGCATGAGAAGAACCACCAAAGATAATATCATCCACGTAAATCTGAACAAGCAAGAAGTCATTGCCATACCTAAGAATGAAAAGAGTCTTATCTACTTTTCCCATTTTAACATCATTCTTAAGCAAGAAGGTCTTAAGTCTATCACACCAGGCTCTAGGGGCTTGCTTAAGACTATACAAGGCTTTGGATAGCTTGAAAACACGATCAGGGTGCTTGGGATTCTCAAAGCCAGGGGGTTGCCTAACATACACTTCCTCCTCTATAAAACCATTCAGAAAGGCACTCTTAATATCCATTTGATGCAACTTAAAACCTTTAGATGCAGCAAATGCAAGCAGAATACGAATGGCTTCTAGTCTAGCAACAGGAGCGAAGGTCTCATCAAAATCTAACCCCTCAACTTGGCTAAAGCCCTGAGCTACCAACCTAGCCTTATTTCTAACCACAGAACCATCCTCATTTTGTTTATTTTTGAACATCCAATGGGTTCCTATAACATTATGACCACTAGGAGGTTCTACAAGGTTTTAGACTTTATTTCTTTCAAAATTCTCTAACTCCTCATACATGGCATTGACCCAGCTAGCATCAGATAAAGCATGTGATATATCGCGGGGTTCAAAAGAAGCTACAAATATAGAGTGAGAGAAAATACTCGGATCATGATACCTGGAGCGAGTGACTCGCTCATGAAGATTACCAATGATCTGATCCAGTGGGTGGTGCTTCTGAATGTGCAGTGGAGCGCCTGGGGGAGATATCATCTTCTCAACCTCCGTAGGTACTGCTAATGATAAAGATGCAGCAGAAGCCTCAATTGGATGTGAAGTAGTTGTAGCATGTTCTGGAGCTTGGACAGGAACATCAGCAGCAGGTGAAGAAGCAATATCAAAATCATCCTCATCTTCTTCAACAAAAATGCTCTCTGTCACCTGTATATCACCTGAAACATCGGATCTAGCTCCAGGGCTAGTCTCATCAAAAGTAACATTGCATGTCTCCTGGACAATGTTAATTTCTACATTAAAAACTCGAAAACCCCTCGAATTAGCAGGATAACCCAGAAATAAACCATCACAAGTCCTTGATTCAAATTTATCTAGGTTTCCTGTCTTGAGAATAAAAAACTTTGATCCAAAGATTCGAAAGTAAGAAACAGAGGGTTTTCTGCCAAATAGAAACTCATAAGAAGTCTTGCCCAAAGATGGTCTCAAAAAGACATGGTTTAAAATATGGCAAGCTGTAGCAATAACTTCGGCCCAAAACCTCCTCGGTGTGCTATACTCATCTAGCATCGTCCTAACCATCTCGACTAAGGTCCTACTCTTCCTTTCCATGACGCTATTTTGTTGAGGGACATGTGGAGAAGAGAACCGATGTTCAATACCGCGCTCAACACAAAAAGAGGCAAAAGAAGCATTCTTGAACTCCGTGCTATTGTCACTGCAGATCGCTCTCAAGGCACCCGGAAGTTCAGAAGCCAACGAAGAACAAGATCATGATAATGATCAAAAGCATCATCCTTCGAAGCAAGAAAGAACACCTAAGAGTATATCGAAAAATCATCAACTATGACAAGAATGTACCATTTGCCACCGACTGACCGAACCCTAGCAGGACCAACAGTATCCATATGAAACAACTACCCTGGTCCGTCAGTCATGACCATAGTCAATGAAGGGTGTGAGGCGACAACTTGCTTGCCATGCCTACAGGCGACATACAAAGATCCTTGAGCGACAAATTTTGAGTTTAGGCAAACCTCTCATGAGATCAAGGCTGCTAACTCGTGTCAGATGATCAAAACCAATGTGCCCCAAATGTCGGTGCCAAAGCCAGACATCAGAAGAAGACGTAATTAAACACTTAAGAGATCTGGCAAGAGATTCAGAAAAATCAGCTCCAAAGATTCTACCAACTCTAGAAATCCCAAAAACAAGCTCACCGGCAGAATCAAGCACACGGCAGTCATTTTTCTTAAAACGAGTTTTGTAGCCATCATCAAGAAGCTGCGAAACAGAAAGCAAGTTATACCTTAGCTTATCCACAAGGGTGACGTCCTTCAAGATGAATATGTCATTTACCTTGATTGACCCCGTTCCTTCAATTCGCCCTTGTGTATCAACTCCAAAGGTGATGAAGTCATCACCTGTCGACCGCGTGAAGGAAGTGAACCATCTTGAGTCTCCGGTCATGTGGCGTGAACAACTGGAGTTGACGAGCCATGTGTTCTTCCTCCTTTCGCGGCGATCCTGAAAATCAAGACACAGAAGAACGATGTGTCTCAATACTGGGGTTAGTTAAAAGCAGCTTGGGAACCTATTACTGAGACACATGTCTGCGAGTAGTATGCAAAGCAGAAGTGCTATCCTTGATTTTATTTGAAGTTCTATTATGAGCAATTGTTACACAAACATGAGAAGCATCCTGTCTAGGAAATTTATGATGATGAGCATGTGAAACAAATTCTAGTCCAGGTTTCTTCCTTTCTAAATAACCATGTCTCATAAGAGCTCTTGGTTGATGAGATGAAATTTTAGCAAAAAATTTCTTAGCATTTTTCAACGTACGCCAACAGAACTCAACCAAATGTCCACTCTTCTTGCAATAGGTGTAATGGTATTTGGTACCATTGGGAGAAGCACCTTTTGGCTTAAAAGAAGGTTGGACAAAACCTACAGATTTGAAAATTGTTTTTGCAGGTTGGGTTGTGAATTCAACTAAGCCATTTTCCAATACCTGAATGACATTAGGCTTGGATTTGTCCTGGGCAGAGTTGTATCCTAACCCTTGCTTCTTATAAGGAGATTTAGACGTGTCCAGAATCATGTTTAACTGTTTCTTACCTTTAGAGAATTTTTCTAGTGTGTCCTTAAGGTAAGCATTTTCTTTTCTAAAGTTAACACATGAATCACAAGTCTTGGCCTTAATGGCTCTAGCATGTTTCTCTTTAAAAAAAGCAACTTCAAGTTTATAGGCTGCACATAAGGCACAAGGTGTAGACTCAATTGTGTCCTTAAGCTTGGCATATTTAGCTCTAATTGCTTCTAGAATGTCTTTAACTTCATGTTCACGTTCTAAGCAGAAAGAGCAAAAACTAGATTTAACATTACCAGAGGCATCCAACTTATCAGACTCTAAGCATTTTTTACATGGAGCAGTTTTAACCTCAATTAGCTCAGTCCTAATATTTTTAAGTTGGTGCAAAGCAATATCATGAGCAGATTACAATTTGGACAGTTCGGAATGTAAAGCATGGCAGGATGAACATTCATCATCATCAAGAGTCTTAGCATTTGCAAGTTCTAATGTCAAATTATCTACTTGTGATTCTAAATTCTTGTTCCTAGCCATGGTAAACTCTAAGGCCTTATCCTGACTCATGAGTTGCTCAAACATGTCGTCGCATCTAGCAAAAAGAACATCATAGGAAGGAAGTACCTTATCGTTGTCATTGATGTCGGCCATGAAGCACATGCCGGTAAAGTCCTTGGCCTTCCTTTCCCTATCTTGAAGGAGCTCCTCCTCCTTGTTCTCCTCGCTCCCGGAGTCCAAATCACTCATGGATTGCTCTCCAAAAGCAGCAAGGACCCAGTGAGCGGCCTTCATGAGCTTGGCAGCATTGTACTTGGGCTTGTTCCCTTGAGGCTTCTTCCAAACTGGCTTTTCCTCCTTGTGGTTGCTATTACCTTTCAGTTTGGGGCGGTTTGACCGGATATGATATAGCTCTCCACACTCATAGCACGTCACAGGGCCACCTCTCTTCTTGTTTCTAACATTGTTATATGCTCGTGTGACTTTCTTGACTAAAAGAGCTAAATCAGACTTAGGAAGACTCTCAAACTCTTCTCCTTGAACAGCAGATAAACAAGTAAGAGAAAAATCAGAAGAAGACTCAGAAGAACCATCAGGAGTCCCTTTAAAAGGATCAGCCACCAAAGCCATGTTTTCCTTCATAGGAAGGCTACCTCTCTTGATCTCATGAGTTTTGAGCTTGCTATAGAGCAACTCCAAAGTGAGAGTAGAGAGATCGACGTTCTCCTTAATGGCAGTAGCCTTGATCTCCCACTCCTTGGTGTTGATTGCAGCCAAGAGGTGGGTGACATTCTCAGATTGAGAGTACTCAATGTCAACAGCTCTCATCTGATTGATCACCTTGTTAAAGCGAGTAAAAATGTTATCAATGCTCTCACCAGGACGCATCTCGAATTTGTTATACTCTCGCTTGTAGACCATCTGGCGCACTTGCTTGATCTGGGATGATCCCTCATGGTAAGTTTCGAGGGTGTGCCACATCTCATGTGCGGTCTCAAGGTTGCAAATCCTATCGTACTCCTGTCTACCAAGCCCAGCATATAGAAGGTTCTTTACCTTGTTGTTGTTACCCAAGAGGGCTGCTGAAGCCGACGAATTAACTTCGGGCAAAACGAGCGGGGCTCGAACAACCTTCCATATGGCTTGTCCTTCGTTCTCAAGGAAGACTTGCATGCGATTCTTCTAATAGGCATAGTCGAGCCTATCGAAGACATGCGGCTTGGTCGAGTACTTATCCATCGCCAAGTTCAGTGACCGGTTAAGATCAAGATTGAACTAACTGGGCTCTGATACCACTTGTTGGACCGAAAAGACGACTAGAGGGGGGGTGAATAGGAGCATGCTCACCTTTTCACTTTGATCAGATTCAACACAAATTTCACTCCAATAGTTATGGAAGCTATGAAGATCAATATACCAGTACAGCGGAAGACTAGTATTGAATCCAATCCAAAATCCCCAAAGCAAAAGACCAAAGGAGCTCAAACCCTAATGGGCGGTCAGACCGGCGTGTATTGCGCGGTCAGACCGGAGTGCGGTTTGACCGGCGGCAAAATCACGGACTGGCCGGAAGGCGGTCTGACCGGCGGCAAAAGGTCGAACTGACCGGACCTGATGATGAACAGAAGAAAAACAATCCGTGTTCAAAACTCAAATCGATCTAACTTTTGATCCGTGACTCCAAACCTTACCAAACTTGAGACACACCTTCTTTAAGATATTAGGAACATATTCCAATCAAAGATTGCAGAGATCCATGTCAAAGTTCCTATCTTTTTCAGATTGAACGAAGGTGGTTCCGACCCCCGCGCTGCTGGATCCAACCCGTCGCACCGAACTGCCCGTTCGGTTACCTTTGTCCCTTTTGCGTCATGCTTGACAATATTGACTTTACCCAGCATCCCCGATCGTTCTGGACCTCAGCTTTCCAAGCTTAGCCCCGATCATCCTCGCCGTTGACCGTCATTGACCTCCAAGCAACCTGCACAACAATAGACAAAGAAATCGATTCCGGGAACAAATTCTTCACAACTTGACCCGCGTTAGTCAAAACATGCATCATGCAACACATATGCCATGAAACCCATGAACTTGACCTAACTCAACACTCATCGCTACTTTAGGCCGATGAACAGCACAAAATCGGTCAGACCGCCATTGAATTCTTTCGGGTCCGACCGCCACCCGCCCCGACCCTGCGTCACAACGGCCCGACCGCACCTCAATGCTTGCCTCGACCAAGACTTGTTCTCGACAAATTTTTTCAAACTTTGACGAAAACTCGTGTTTCAACAAACCGTTAATGACATTGCCAATTATAACATCATCCTAAGATCGTGCACATATCCCCATGATATCCACATTTTCTGCTACTAGGAGCTTTTGTTAGCTATATACACATGTTTTGCTCATAATAACTCACAGTGTTCTTATTGCGCATATCACATAGTTTCTTTTAGTATATCCCAGTTCAACAATGGAAATGGTACCACTGTAATACGTATATGCTTTTCCTTTTATGAAACCTACATGTGTATAGCAACGTATGCTTACATGTTGTCTGCCTAAACACGCTTGTTCTCCTGCATGCGCACGTCATTTTAAAAGAGACATGTTATCTTTCGCTGTGAGATATAGCATTGCACTTG
Organism: Phyllostachys edulis; assembly: GCA_036346405.1. NCBI lineage: Eukaryota > Viridiplantae > Streptophyta > Magnoliopsida > Poales > Poaceae > Phyllostachys > Phyllostachys edulis. The sequence continues at coordinate 61,294,476 of CM070546.1, read as the reverse complement.
CTACTGACTATATAACATGTTTGAACCCAACAAATGCACTACATAATCGTAGTCATGCCAAAAAAAAACCGTACAGTCCACTGTGAATTTCAGAAAACAAGAAAATTTTCGTACCAATCGAAAATCAGCGGCGCAGCAACACGCAATGTCTTCCTAGTAATCATAAATTCATAATAACATCTCTTGCACAATGCACGTGATACATTGGTTGTTAGCTGTTACACTTCCAACATCTAAGAGCGTGTACAATGAGCTTATGTCAGTCGTCTATAACCATTGCCACGTAGGATTTTTGCTGACGTGGATGAAAGAGAATGAAGAGAGAGAAAGATCTATCTATAATCCCGCAATGACTATAAAGATGCGAAAGCAAGAAAAGATTAAAAGATTGTGTGTTCTATAAAGACAACTAAAAAGACAAAGAAATTGCCTATACCATTGATGAAATTGTCTACAAGTGACATGGATAGTTGTTATAGACAGCAGCTGTCTATACCATTATATATGCCCTAACATGACTGGGAGGGGTAGGGCCCACTGCAGAAGAAGCTTATCTGCTCAACGGTAGGTTAGATCTAGTTTCGCCGATGCATGTCACGCCTTTGTGGGCGCAGACTCCTCTTCGCAATGTTCCCCACTGGTTGATTGAGATTGACCCAGAGTTTCCAAAACCCTATGAAGTTGCAGCGCAACGTGAAACTCGTCCGGATGAGCATGGTCAAACCAAAACAATCGGCATTGCAAAGTGGGGACCAACACTGCTAGACCAAAGAAAAATCCGCTGAATGGCCAGCAACCAACCTGGCTTAAGTACGACAAAGTTATGCCCAACAGCAGAAAGGAGGCCCAAGTGTCTGTGTCAGGCAAACATCACCTGCAAACTGACTGAACTTCACTCTGTCTCAGCAAAAAGATAACGCAGCGAAGGAACCACAACTGCTACACTGAGACTATTACCCAACATAGCATACCTGCAAAATGAGGATTTCGCACGTCATCGGCAAGTTATAATTACAAATCGTTCAGGTAGTGGCTTCTGTTTTCTAAAACCAGTAATCCATCTTTCATGTTCTTATACCGATTGCAACTCAACATTCCTTAAGTTTACTGAATAAAAATCAGAGGAAGGGGGAACTAAAACTTACTGTTGCCTAAGGCTTATGTGATCCAGAAAGTAGACTCTCGAAGGGAAAGAATGCAAATTAGCAACCTGAAAATTATGAATATCCCATGCTAAATCATAGCCAGCAGGGGGATGTAAATACGTGAAGTTTGTGAACAAGTACCTACCCCTCGAGGGGTGAAAACCCGTAGGCCCAACTCCTTCAGGGAAGGAATTTCAAGCTTCTCTTCAGAAAATTGTTTCATGTTCTAGTATCTCAAGTAGGTTATCATAAGAGAGTCGTGAAAATTCAGATCAAGAGGCAACACCAGAGGATGAGTACTGTACATGAGTGAAACCTGAAAATAAAAACCGAAGAACGTAGAAAATGGGCCTTACTTCAGACGTAGTCAACAAGGAGCCTGTCCACTTCACATAGCGATAATAGCTTTTAGTAAAACAGCAGCACCGCTTTGATTCAGGACATACAATATCTTTCAAACAGTCAAGGAGTTATCACATCAAGCATTACTAAAATCAAACTCGCATAAATGTAATGAAACCTACAAAAAAAAACTGAAACTTCACTCAAAAGTAAATACTAATTAAGAAGGTCACTCAATATCAAGAGGAAATTAAGGATACCCATAACATTCCCCCACCGTTCAATTACGTTTAGTGGGACTATGTAATCTTGCAAAACTGTTTCACTTGGAATGCCTCCATCACTGTGGCGCCCTATGTCATTACCTCAGGGGTAATTACACTTAGTAATACTATTCGTTTGCTCAGTAGAACACTGCTCCAACGAATAGTAAGTCTTTACCAAAGTTAATGCAGCAGAATAATAAGATAGAAAATGTACTTTTATTCCAGTTAGCCAAGTAAGGCTATGGCTCTTACATAGTAATTTACAACTGCAAAATAGGACTAAGTCCCTTCACTTGCCTTCCTTGCTCCATCAGTCTTCTACTTGTCCCCCGCGCCAAATATGGGGCCCATCTTGCCTTGCTCCTCGTGGTAAGTGCCCTCGTCTCCTGCGGTCTCATCGGTACCTGCGTGTTCCTCGTCCCACTTGGGATAATTCCCGGCCGGACTAGGATCTAACAAATGAGAATACTAACAAGATTGAGTACAAATGTACTTAGCAAGCATTAATAGAAAAAATGCACTGGATGCCTCATCTCTGTTGTCATTACATTTTCTAATTCATCTCTTTTCTGGAAATACCTTAACAAGATTTAGGTTGCAGTTTTAATTCTGAAAAGACCACTTATCACTAGAAGAGAAGATAGACCCCTAGCAGTTCTCGTAGACTCCAATCCAAGAGACTGGCATGAATTCATGATTTGATATAGCACTGTGCAGGCTTGTGCCATTTTACCCATAGCTATTCTGAGCTCTTTCTGAGCTAGGTCCATCGTATTTTCTTTGATGCGACTTCGAGTTCAGAATACAGAACGTTTTTCAGGTTACATGATTAATTTCTCCACCCATTACTTTCCATCGGTGTCGGCCTGGCCACCACCGAGTTCTGGTAATGTTGGTTGGGCCGGTTCATCCTCTCTGCACCCAACACTCCACCTAGCGCCTGCTTCTTACACCATGCTCACACATATTACTTACCTGGTGTGGAGAGCATAATTACGTAACAAAGGTAGCATTTTCTGCCCGTCGAAACAGGAAAATATTTGGCACTTAAATACGACCTCTGACCGAGTAAAAGTTTTGTTGGTCCTTATGTCTTAACCCTATGTAAAGTGGTCCCACCTCTTCCCTCATCTTTTCCTGCCCCGGGCCCCCTTTATCAGCCATAATATTAACTCTGTTCTCATTTCATTGCTCATTCCTCAATTCTTTTCATCCTCATTTCCTTCTGTTTAACCAATTTGGATTTTGAGACATAGTTTTATGCAATATGTATAATAATGCATAAAGTAACTTTTACATTTAATATAACTATATTAATGTTCAAGAGATAAGCTTGCCTTCGAAATTGTAGAAGAGATTATCGTTGACACATAACGGATTAGACGCTCCTGCTTGCATCGGTTCTTCTTCTGTATTTATACAGCAGACGAGAATAATACGTAAATAAATACTTAATTGTTTTTAGGTGATACTATGCACACATAAGTTAGTGGATTCTATTTGTTAGTAGATTTCAATTTAATAATATTTTTCGGCTCACTCGTTAAGTTAGCACTCCCCATTGTGGTCATTCTACTGTCTAATCATTCTAGGGATGAGGTTGCGGAAACTCACGTTTATCACACGGAAAACAAAATACTACTCGTACTCGCATTTTACTAAGTTTATCAAATTTTTATTCGTGCACATACGCCTAATTGATTTTATTTAAGTACATACGCATTTATTACTTTCTCTAAATAAACTCGATGATGTTTATTTTAATTATTTCATCGTGACTAAAATATTTCTTACACTGGTGATTAATTCATTTTAAAAGTCTCATATTTATTATTATTACATCTTTTCCTACTTTTATTTTGGACTGGTCTATCTATTGTTATTTACCTGCATTGGGTTTATGAATTCATTTTCTGGCGATTTGATCGAAACAGGTAACGCATCAATTTATTTATCTACCGCAGTAGTAATTTTATTAGATTTATTTTACTCTATTTTCCTTCTTTTATTTTCTATCAGTCAGGTCTACGGCTATTTATCGTACACTGCTTATTTAAATTCGTTTGGTCCTAAAAAAAATTACACAGCACCTGATAATTAATTGACTGATGTGTATTTTACTGCTAGATCTATTACGATTAATCCTCACTAAAAATTACCTAATTGCCTAATTTTTCAATTATTCCCTAATATTTCTTTACTTAACCTCTAACCCTAATTCATCTCTCACTAAATCCCCTTCACCTTAATTCCTCTCACCTACCCATTCAGCCGAATGGCCTCTTGCCACACATTTCTTGTCTTGCTTTCCCTTCTATCATCTCATTTCCTCATTCATCCATTCGGCTGAGAGCCACTACTGGTGCTTCTTCTTTCTTGCTTCCTCTCTACTTCCTCCATTTCTACCTCTGGTCGGTGGCCAAATGGCGCTACCAAGACGACACAAAGCCCATGCGACCCGGCCCATTCCGGCTCGACTACTATTCGTGTGTCGGTGGGCGACCTGCTGCCTGATGACGGCCCGCACGACCCATCGCCGTTTAAGCCAAGCCGCAACCCGTTTATTTATCGGGCCAAATGTGGCCCATTTAGCCCATTTGGCCCGACAGAATGAAAAAATCAAAAATATTTAAAAAAAATTCCAAAAAAATTAGAAAAATATGTAGAATTCAAAAGTTTACATGAAAATTGAAAAAAAAAATGAGACAACCATATTGAAAATGTAATAGAATTTTATTAATGTTCAAATAGCTAGCTCATTAAAACATTTGTCATTTAGCTCATAAGACATGAAAAATTGAAAAACAATCCTAGAAAATATATATATATTTAAATAAACCAAAATAAATTTATATATACTTATAAAATGAACTATATAAAATTTAAAAACTACAAAATAAAACCATATAAGTATTAAAAATGGAAAGAAAATCATATAAATATTAATAAATAAAAATACAATTATATATGTATATTAAAAGCGATTGTCGCGTGCCTAACAGGCCGGGGCGTGGCATGCTATGCCTGGGTCATACCGGGCTAGGCCCCAAGACTATTAAATGTCATCTTGAGTCTTGGCGTCGTCTTTCAGTGTCGGCCCAAGCCTGACCAGAGCTATCGTTCCATCTTGCCCTACCAGTGAATAGTGTCATCTGCGTCGGGCGGGTCGGGCCAGCAGTGTCGTGCCTCGTGTCGGCCCATCAGGCACGGCCTGTTTGTCCAGCTCTACTCCTAGTGGCCTTGCTCCAGCCGGAGCTGGAGCTCACGGCGCCGCCTATGGTCGCACCCGGTTCTCCGTATGCCCTCCTGGTTCTTCTCGGCCCACGCCTCCCTCTGGCTCGCTCTCCCCTGCCCCAGCTCGACCTCGCCTCTGGTGTGCCGTCGCTCGGCAGTGGTTTGGCCACTCCTTGTCACATGCTGGCCTTGCCTCTCCTCTCGGCTCGCCTTTGCTTTCCTTGGTTCGGCCGGCCTGTGGCCTCCTTAAATCTCCTCTGGCGACGCCTCGGCCGATCCCGCCCACGACGTCTCGCCCAAGCGCGCGCCTCCCCTCTGGCCGGCTCGGCTTGCCGCCCAAGCCTCACCTCCTCCCATTTTTTTTTTTCTTTTTTCTTTTTGTTGTGCTTTTACTTTACTGATGTGTTGGATTTACTTTTGAGGTTAGATGGTTGATGCATGGTGAGGGGGCTAACTGTGGAATGCTACTGGTGTTGGGGTTTTGCCGCAGATGCACTAAAGTATAATACTACTCCATTCTATCTCTCTCTCTACTTTCCTCTCCCTATTGCTCTGTGATGTGCTTGAATGGATGAAAAGCTATTGTGAGTTGTTGAGCCTCTGTGAATGACTTGGCTCAAAAGGGGTTCGGTTTTGGGTAGACTAACAGTGGGGGTGAGGATATATTGGTTTACTTTGTTGGCTGGGTTGGGACTTGAAGTGGCAGTGGGGTGGTCGCCGTGCTCCGGGGTGCTTCTGGTCCGTGTTGCTCTTGTCGTCCTGGTGGTCGTTGACCCATCGCCAGCGACGTCCACGTTCTTCGGCTTCCCCTTTGCCTTTGCTCCTCTCCTCCTTTTACCTCTTCTTTGTGGGTTTGGGTGTGGTAATGGTGGTTGCCTTGGGTTCTTGCTATGCCTTGTGAAGGCAATGGCTTGCTTGTGAACTTGTGAGGCTTTGCTTGTTCTTTGCTGTGAATGGCAGTGGGAGGTTGTGGAGGTGATGTTGGCTGTGAAATGGTTTGTGAATGGGAGGCTTTGTGAAGGTGGCTTATGAGAAGGCTTTGGCTGGGGGAGATGTATTTCAGTTGAGATATTTCTCCTTCCCTATATTACCACTATGCCTCTTGCCCTTATCCCATTTACTCTCCTATGCTACTATTAGGGCTAAGGACCTTTTGGTCCATCTTCTCATAAATCACTATGCGAGTGATTTTCTGTGGTTGAGTAATTCAGTATACGTGGGTGTCAGATTCTAATAAATGTCGGGTAATGAAACCCACAGAAGTGAAAGGTGCCGAATAACCTTGGGTGATCTAGATATCTTGACGATCAATGGGCCGACTAACTCCAGTTGGTCTGGGTATCTTGATGGTCAAGGGACCGACTACTCAGGTAATTTCGGGTATCCTACTACACTTTGGGGAAATCTGACGGCCACTTCCTATATTCTAATTTTATTATAATGCGTTTGGTTCTCTACATATGTATTGGTTGATGGAGAACGATGGAACGGTGGGTCGGGTTTTTTGGATTGGCCGAAGGATGGGTTCGGTGGCTGGCGATAGGTGGACAATGGTACAAGGAGGGCTTCGGCGGAATGCAATGCAAGAATTTGGATTGTAACTTAATTAATTGTTGTAAGTTATATTTTGATCTGTTGTAATTCAATCTTGTAATAAATGTCGAGTTTGTAATATATTATTTTTGTTTTGTAAATAATTTCTTGTATGTTGTTGTAATAATATTTTACTTTCGCTTGTAATTAATTTGAGAGTGTAACAGTGTTTTATTATTGCTTTAATAATTCATACTGTAATTTCTGGAGATGGATTCTTATAATTTAATCTGCGCTTGCTTTTAATGTTCTAATTTCGCTTGACATGAATTCTTGATAATATAATGTTATATGAAATTGTTTGATCAAGCATTCGATAACAACTGAGCTTATGCTTTGTTTTTTATTTAGGTGAATTTTATTTACTGCCACTTATTGATTAGCGTTGTTTTAGTTTAGTCGAAATTTTCAGGTTCATAAATCTGAGTTTGCAATGACGATGAAATTTGAGTTCGTTCTGTGTCCAACCCGTTGGTAATTACTGTGTCGATTAGTTTATTTTACCGTGCAATACTGTTTAACGTTACTTAGCTTAGTTAGATTTTCAGGGTTCACACAATCAGACTCCTTAACTACATAAGATACAGTGGCGTTAGAAGTTAGAACCTTGGTGAATCTGCTTCTTCAAACAAAATCCTGGCAACTTAAATACAAACTATAGGCCTCAACTTATAGACAGAGTTGGTGGGTGAACAATCCGTTCCAATATTCACACATCGTGTTTCAAGGAAGTCTCTTATTGGCTTACACACCAGCTCCATGTCACGAACGGGAATATTTGTGGAGGGATTGGTTCGGAGGGCATAACTGTGTTGAGTCATGGGGCGTGGCCCTAGTCCTCGGCGGCGTGGCAATGGTGCCGTGGTATCGGCTGCCACGAGGCAAAGGCCAGGGAGAGAACGCCCGAAAGAGAAAGAAGGGGGGGAGTTAGGTTTTCTGATTTTTCTTAATGCAAAGCAATTCACCTCCTCTCTTTAAATAGAGAGGTTCTAACAAGTTTGGCTAATAAGCAACTGGAATCAAAACTAATCTCTAAGGAAATTTAGATTTAAAACAAGAGTCCTAAACGGAAACTAAAAAGAATCCTAAACAGAAACAGCAAGAGAACTAAACGGACTCATAGTCTAAAGACGAATCCCTAATCTAAAGTCAGCGGCGGCGGCAAATATGAGTGCTTGTCGCTGGTGGTTTATTTCTTACGGCGTGAATAATGTAAGCCCCACGTGACATCTCTCTCCTCCTTTACAAACAGCTCGTTCTCGAGCTTGAATTGTGGATATAGTTGCTGAAAACGTTCGATATATTTAAACGGAGAAGTGTGTAGGGACGTCTGGAAAGAAGTGTTATAACAATATTCCGCCCAAGTTAGCCATCGAAGCCAATGTTTTGGCTGATCCCCAGTCAAGCAAGGTAGATACATGCAATAAACTTATTAACAACTTCTGACCGGCCATCCGACTGGGGTGAAACGTGGAACTGAGATTGAGCTTTACACTAGCCAAACAAAAAAGCTCTAACCAAAAACAAAAAGCTTTTCCCCTTAATGTGCACAACAAAAGCATCTATATGACGGTCTTCTCACGCACGAAACCCAACAGCAAAAGCATGTCTCACAAATTTTCTATTTAGAGATCATGCACCAACAAAAGCCCGCGTCACCTCATGTCGCCACCAGCACTCGCGCGACCCCTTGGTTTTTTCTTCTGGAAATGACGCTACAACCGCGTGCAAAGAAAAATCAAGCAGCCGTTGGCCTTAATGCCTTCCAACGTTGCCCCTGATCCCATCCGACATACAGCACCTAATATAATCCAACGTATGTGGTCCCAGGACTCCATACGTTGCCTTGTATACACGGTTACAAAATTCAATCTAATTCCAATAAACAAGGGATTTTCAAATTCTCTCAGCTTTCTAAGTTTGAACACCCCAAAATTATTACGTGTCGTAGTCTTCGAACCGCACCTCCGTAGCTCTAACGCGCATCATCCATCTTCGATCTCCACGTGCCCCAACTCGAGCTCGACCGTCTCCTCCGGTATCCTCGACTCTCTGGACCATGACTTCGTACCAAGCCATCTCCCGGTCTTCGTCGTAGACCACGATCGCATCTGAGTTACCCTACACATGCAAAGACCAAAACAACATCTTTTTTCGACACAAGTTCTTCCCAATTTGGCCAACATAAGTCCACACACACACCATATATATCAAATAACATCAGTAAGCAACATTGTCAATTATTCATCAACTAAAATATTCTAGACCTACCTGCATGGTCTAACAATCTCCCCCTTAATGAATACATTGACAAAACCTCAAGATTGCATAATGAATTATAGGAGAAGAAAATAGAAAAATAAAATACAAAAGCTTCAAACATGTCAAGAAAAGAACCGAAGCCATTTTTTAAAAAAAAATTAAGCCACAAATCTCTCCCCATTTGGCAATGTAAGCATCAAGGCTCAAAAAGAAGACAAAGATATAAGAAGGAATAGTTGATTTTTGTTTAATTTTATATGTAAAACACACCATGAAAACTTAAAAGAGTATTTAAACCAATTGAATTGATGTGTACAAAGTCATGCTCTTATAAAGTTTGCTCGATCATAAGCATGCATATATAGCAAAGCAAGCCAAAAGAAGCTTATAATGTGATTAAGAAAATTAATGTACATGACAGACTTTCACAAAAACGGCCAGTTAAGTTAAAGGCATCACTAAAGAAGATAGCCATAGAAAAATATAGAGTGAAATCTAGATGCTAGAATCAAGAGCTAAGTGAGCCACAAGTCCTAAATGAAACAAAAGGCTTAACATAGATTTACATAACTCAGCACAAAGCACTTTATTATTAACACTTTGATAATGGCTTATCTCAATAAAGCAAGTCCTAGACTAGGAGCCATCTACAATGGCCTCATGAGCTTTCGCCCAAATTAATTTCAACACATTTATAATTTCAGCGCATTTATAATGACCTTTTGAGCCAACTTGAATCACATTTCTTTAATTGAAGCATCTCAAGCCTTACTTTTCGATCATGCCAAGCCAAAAAGCTTAAGGTTTCATTATCTCGGTCATACAAAACTCCCCCTAAGTTCATGCCTGGTGCAATGACAAGCCGTCTCATGGGAAGAATTGTTGAGATGCATACATAATTAGTAATTTCACCAAAATTTGCCACATGTATTTCTAGAATAGCCAACAATGACTCAAGAAGGAACTAAATGGCTCAAACTTAGATTTGACCTAGAATCAGAATTTAACTAGGTATTTAAAGATGACACATCTCAAGAAGTGATCACTCTAAACAAAACTAGCCAAAGAATTCAGCCTTGCCATGTTGTTTGTTCCAGTTGACAAAATCTACTAAATAGCTAATTATGGACTTGCTAAGCTACACATGTAAAATCATAATCAAGAAAGCTCAATATACGCATCATGACTTGTTCCGTAATTATTGGCTTAAATAATATTTCAAGTTCTAAAAAAAATAAAAGAAAACAAACTTTTACAAAGACATAAAAATGAAAACTCCCCCCTTAGAACAACATCACCCTTTTTCCACATGGTCTCTTAGAAAGTGAAATGGGATATATGTTGGGGTACGGGTAGGCTACGATAGCAACAAATAAAAATTTTCTACAACGTAAACTAGGAAGCCAAGCAAGTAGATGATCACAGATCGTTACCACCAGACGCGCAGAGCAGCGGAAGAAGAGTTGGAGCAGCCTGATCCAACGAAGAGCGCGTCGATGTAGTGGCCGTAGTCGATCATCCAGCGTCGAGCACGTCGGTGCGGTGGTCATGGTCGATCGTCTCCTCCAGCGACCTATGCAGTTCCTTATGAAGATCGTGGATTGTCCTCAAGTGCAACAGCAACCGTAGTAGCACCTCTACGGTATCCACACGTCCAGGGAAGGAACAACCATACGCCGGTGTGCTAGCACCAAGTCGCACGGCAGAGCTCTCAGGAAGATGGCGGCTAGGGTTTTAGTGTAACAACTCAACTCACGACTTTTGTGTGTCTCGTCTGTTACGTTCACCCACGTCCCAACAGCCTCATGCATCTCCTTATATAGTGCTCGTGATGGATCCTATCTGAACACGTTTGACGAATCGTATCCATACTGGTTTGTTCCAACCCATTAAGTGTGTGACCCTGTAGGTTCATGCGCAATCGGTTGTGACTCAGAAACCCTTTCCGACCATGAGTTGTTAGTGGTTCCTAACAGGACATAACGATTCCCGAATGCACACAAATTATATCGGATGAACCTTAATGCAATATGATCTACGACCAGGTCCACATCACTTACGACCAGGTCCTATCTCTATCTGACCGGTTCAGATTTGGTCATGACTAGTTTGTAACTCCCACGACTGTGTTACAACCACTCAGGATTACGCTCGACTAGTCTACGACCAGCTCAGATTCCATATGACCACCAGAACCGATCGAACTAAGCGACCTACTCGAGTATTCTCCTTTTGCTTCACGATGTCTGGTTGAACTCTGGTGAGATGTTGTGTCATCCATGGACTGTTCAATACTTTCTCGATCGAGTGTCGGATAATTTCACGTGGTCGAACACTTCGACCACTAGTGGTATGGCCATACACTTTCTTTATCCAACCACAACGAGGGGCCCAAAGACATCTCTCCTGTTATGTTAGGAGGGGCAAATCCCATATCTGACTAGTCACATTCCTCCGCATGTTTCATAGCATACCTGAAAGCTACCTTTATAACTACCCAGTTACGAGTAGCAATTGGCAACCCCTAAAGAGTGCTATTGCACATGTAGAAAACAATGCTGATCTCAGGTCTAAGGATTATACATTATCATTGCTTGAGACCAACTAACAACACATAGAATCATAACAATCTCAATAGTGTCTCGAGGTGGGTCAATCCAACCACATGTTCTCTAACATGTGTTCACATTATTGATTCGATATCCCTATATCCATGATCGGTGAAACATGATCATCAATCAATACATGTGCTGGTCGATAGAGTCACTGGTGTTCCGACCATTGACATCCGACCAAGGATTCATTTAGAACGACATCATATAAGTTAAGAGTTTCACCAACAAGTCACATACTTGTTAATCTTCATAACCAATGATTCATTCAAGGAACAGGATAACATATTATCCAATATTATGAACATAATGAAATATAATCATCTCTATGATTGCCTCTAGGGTATATTTCCAACAATATAGGAATCTAGTACTGAGACACACGACATGGATGAACAACAACAAAATTAGAACCGGAACCACGTGCGCGTGCGCAATCAGAAGGCCAAAAAAGAACCTGTCTAACTGCCCCTCAAAACACAGGCAATACAAAATGTGAATCATTTGAATTATATCCCAAATCAGCACGTGAAGCAGATTTAAAGCCATCATAAAAGTCCTCTAAAAACCTAGCTTTCGTATTAGTTCTAGGAACAACAAAAGAGAATGCACGATTTTGTTTTCAGGCATTCAATATTTCCTTTTTCACTTTCTTAGCACGCCTAAAGCAAAATTCGTGTAAGTGCCCATCTCTACCACAATAAGTGCAATGAAATTTAACATAATTAGAACTGTTTTGAGATGATGAGCTAGCACCTACAAGATTAGCAGAAGAACTTTGTACAAAACTAGCAGATTTAAACACAGTTTTATGAGACTCACTTTTTGTTTCAATTAGCCCACTTTCAATGACCTTAACAACCTTAGATGGATTACTCTTGGCATATTTAGCAGCATTAAACCCTAAACAAGTATTTTTGACACTCAGTTTTGACTTGTCTAGAATCATATTCAAAATTTTATTGCCAAAAGAAAATCTCTCTAAAGTGTCCTTAAGGTACTCATTTTCTTTAGTTAAAGTGAGACAAGTTGTGCATTTAACCGGTTCATTCACAAGATTCTTAGAAGCACTAGACTAAATCAATCTATCTTTTCCAGCAAAATCATTAAGTTGTCTAGTCAAAGCTTCTATTTCTGTGCTAAGCTTAGGACAGTTAGTGCAAAAAAGTGTCTTATGATAAAGCATTTGTTTAATAGATTCCTAAGAATAATTAAGTCTAGCTTTTAGCAATTCACAATTAGAGCAAGCTTTAGATTGAGCATTTGAAATACTTGACTCTAAACATGTAGGAGAACTAAACTTGAGCTTTTCAATTTCATCATTTGCAAGTTTTAACTTTTCATCACAAGAGTCATGTGCCAATCTTAGTTCATCAAATTTAGCTGTCACATCCCTAAGTTGAATCAAGGTTGATGTATTAATTGTTTTAGCAGTCTCCAACTCAGAATATAAAACTTGACAAGACTCACAAGATTCATCATTAGGAATAGAAGCTCTAAGTCTATCAATTTCAGAATTTAAGCTCTCAACAACAAATCATGATTTTTAATTTTCTTTTTGTACTTTTGAAGCTCATCTGTCAATCTAAACATAGCACGAGATAAATCTGTATAAGAAGGCTTTACCTCATCAGGATCACTGTAAAGAGATCATCATTGTTGAACTCCTCACTACTTGTCATAAAACATATCCCTATGAAGTTCACCTCCTTTGCCTTCTTACCATTGTCCTCATGGTCGCTTCTAGAATCAACATCACTTAAATCAATCTCATCAAGTGCTGAAATTATTTTATTGACCGCCTTGCGATAATTGCGCTTCCTACTTGGGTCAATATTGGATCGAGAGCGACAAATTTGTGCATTGTCATCCTTGGCCTCCTTGCACCTCCATTTAGGGCAATTCATCTTGATGTGGTTTAGCTCACCACACTCATAGCGACTGATTGGACCTTCTCTCCGTCTTGTTCTGATGTTGTTAATTGCCTTGGTCACCCTGTTGGAGATGAGTACAAGCTGCTCTTTTAGAATCTCCTCTAACTGTTCATCTAAAATAGAACAAAGTGTAGACAAAGGAACAATAGAGGAACTAGAAGAACTGTCACCTTGATTAGTCACTAAGCCCACAATATTAGACTTATTTACCTTGGCCAAAACATTAATCTCAAGTGTTTTCATCATTCAAAGTAAGTGTTTCCATGTTAACAGAATGATTAATAGTAGTGACTAACACATTCTAGATAGACATATCCAAAGTATTTAAAATGTGATGAGCATTGTCAAAATCAGAGTATGTGACATCAACAGATTGCAAATCACTAACAATTTTATTAAAGCGTTCAAAAAGTGCATCCACTGAATCTCCTGGTTTCATCTCAAATTTAGAATGTTCCTTTTTGAATTGGTTCTGACGAACACCTTTAACAGACTTAGAACCTTCATGATAATCAGTTAGAGCAGTCCAAATTTTATTAGCAGATTTAATATTAGCAATTGTGACAAACTCATTTCTACCCAGACCTTGCAGCAAAATATTTCTCGCCTTAGCATTAGCTTCAAATCAACAGTATTATTAGCAATAACAACAGTAGGCACTTCATATAGACTTTCAACTTTTGGCAAATAGTACCTTGTGCTTGTAGAAAAACCTCCATGCGCGTTTTTCAATAGGTATAATTTGACCCATCGAAAAACGGTGGCTTACTGAAAAACGATCTGATGCCATTGCAACCTTGCTCTGATAGCACTTGTAGGATTGTTAATGGCAATTAGAGAGGGTGAACAATTATGGAAGATTTTCCGCACCCTTCATCATCTTTGCCCAAGCCGCATGCCAAATCGCACTACCTTTGCCATGCACGTAGTGATCACCAAGATTAGACAACGAATCCCCTCGATTAGTTTCTCTGTTCTCTCACACGAACAAAAATTGCATCAACCAAAGCTCAGACAGCTGAACAGCATAGCCACCTCAAGCCCTTGCCTCAGCCAAAACAAACCTGTTCGACTGCCTAATCTCCAGCCGCAACACACATGCAGCCGCCTACACACATCCACATCCCGAAAAAGCAAGCCACTGCTAGCACACTGACGTTTCTTCTGGAGATCACACAAGACAAAAAGCTTTTCCCATTAATGTGCACAACAAAAGCATCTATATGATGGTGTTCTCACGCACGAAACCTAACAGCAAAAGCATGTCTCACAAATTTTCTATCTGGAGATCATGCACAACAAAAACTGGCATCATCCATCTTTGATCTCTGCGTATCCCAACTCGAGCTCGACCGTCTCCTCTAGCATCCTCGACCCTCTAGACCATGACTTCGTACCAAGCCATCTTTCAGTCCTCGCCGTAGACCACGATCGCATTTGAGTTATCTTGCACATGCGAAGACCAAAACAACATCTTTTGCCGGCACAAGTTCTTCCCAACTTGACTGACATAAGTCCACACATACGGCACACATCTCAAATAACATCAGTAAACAATATTGTCAATTATTCATCAACTAAAATATTCTAGACCTAGCCACATGGTCTAACAATACTAGATCTCGGTCACTAACTATGGAAGTCAGAATTCCACGAAGGCAAACAATTTCATTAAAAAATAACTAGGCCATCGAATATGCTGTGTAAGGGTGAGCCAAGGGAAGGAAGTGCGTGAACTTGGAAAAACGATCGACCACCGTGAGAATGACCGTTTTACCATGGATGAGTGGAAGACCTTCGACGAAATCCATTGAAATATCTGCCCATACCGTAGAAGGAACCTCCAATGGCTGCAGTAGACCGGTCGAGTATAGGTTTACACCTTTACTACATTGACAAATATCACATGTGTGTACGTAATCTTGAACAACGGACCGAGCATTTCGAACGTAAAAATCCGCTCGAAGCCAGTGAAGTGTCTTTTGAATACCCTCATGACGCACACCATGCCCCATCTGAATAATGGTGGGCAATAATGCCGCTGTAGCCGGAACATATATTCGGCAGTTAAAAGTAACTAATCCGTCAACGATGGCCCATGGTCCCCATTGAGTGCCGGCTGTGATGGCCTCTCAGAGACTATGCATGGTTGGATCATTAGCGAAACTGTGGTGAAGATCATCGAAAAGAGAAAGGTGCTGTGTAGAAAGGGCCAAAACCATCATATGAAGTTCCGTGTTGCGCCGTGAAAGGGCATCGTGACCACATTGGTGCTGTTGGGCTTATATTCAACTGTAAAATCATAACCCAGTAATTTACTGACCCATTGATGTTGTGGAATTGTTGAAAGCCGTTGATCCAGTAAGAACTTCAAGCTATAATGGTAAGTACGGACCAAAAAATGTGTCCCCATAAATAAGGACGCCAAATGTTGAACGATTTGTACAAGACAAATGAGCTCTTGCTCGTATGCTGCCAATGAAGTGTGACGTGATGCAATAGGATTGCTGAAATAAGCAATAGCTCCCATGCCTTGATGTAGTACCGCACCAAACCTATGTCTCGACGCGTCACATTTGACAATAAACTCCCTTGTGAAATCCGGCAATTGCAAAACTGGCGCTTGTGCTAGTGTCGATTTGAGAGCAAGGAAGGTGTCCTACTCTTCGGTAGTTCACTGAAAAGCCTCACGCTTCAGCAAACGAGTCAAAGGTGTTGCGATAATACCAAAATCATGAATGAATTTGTGATAATACCCTACCAAGCCAAGAAAACCCTGGACTGACTTGGGCATCGGCCAAGTGGAAACTGCGGTGATTTTAGCATGATTGACGACAACTCCTGCTGCTGATATTACGTGTCCCAAATATGTCACCGTTGTTTCACCAAATGAACACCTTGAGCGCTTCAATCATAGATGATGTCGCTGAAGAGTTTGAAGTACAGTTCGAACCTGCCTAAGATGCGCCGACCAAGATGGACTGTAAAAAAGAATATCATCAAAGAATACCAAGATGAAATGCCGAAGGAAGGCATGCAGAACGGTATACAAAAGAGCCTGGAACATGGCCGATGCGTTGGTGAGACCGAACGACATGACAAGAAACTCAAACAGACCCTGATGAGTACGGAATGCAGTCTTTTCAACATTAGACAAATGCATTCATACTTGATGATAACCTGAACGCAAATCCAATTTTGAAAAAAATTTGGCGCCACAAAGCTCATCAAGTAACTTGTCGATGAATTTTGTGGCATAAACCCTCTTGTCGGTGTTTTAGGACCGAACTTACGTAAAGATTGTTTGATTCGGGGGTTCCTCTAGGCTCAAAATCACACAGAGATGGAGACATGGAGATTTTTATACAGGTTCGGGCCTTCTCCTGGGAGAATAAAAACTCTACTCCTGTGTGTATGTATTGAGTATGTTGGATTACAAGATGGAGCCAAAGACTAGAGTATTGTGCTTCTAATGATCTTCAGATCGCCCCGATTGTCCTGATGATTCTGCCTTTTATACAGTTCTCAAGGTGTACCATCGTGCCTCCAGTGTAAAGACTGCCTTAATGTCCCAGATTATTGAGCCGTTACTGGAGGTTATTATGGGAGTAGTAACGTTCCCACACTGCCGGGCAGTTATCACCATAACAAAGGAGTTAAAATCGTGCCATTATTCCAGAGAATAACCGCGTATTTTACTGCCCATATTTTGAATATGGTGCGGAAGATTCCCTAATCAACTAGGCCCACATGTCTGTAAGCCCTGTCGATTAGGGACTGGTCGTAGAAGAGCTTATGACCATGTGATGGTCGTAGAAGACCTTACGATCACAGACTGATCGTAGAAGAACTTAAGATCATGGGATAGTCGTAGAAGGACTTACGACTATGGGGTAGTCGTAAGAGGACTTACGACTACTAGGTGGTCGTAGAAGAACTTACGACCTCCAGCTTCTCCCTTATGGCTATTAAGGGGTATACTCAAGAGTTATATGACGTCATTATTATCCATAATATGAATTATAGATATATCATAAAATGAGGATTGTTATATCCTCGTCATCTAGCCCCCCAGCTTAAGTGAAAATAACTTACTTGGAGAAGGAGCAGTAGATGGTCTTACGATCAATAGATGGTCGAAGGAAAGACTCTTTGACTAGTGTTTTTTTTTACCAGAATTTTACTTGGTCAAGAAAGTCATGGAGTAATCTTGCGACTTATAAGGTAGTCGTATGGAAATCTTTTGAGCACCGAGTGGTCGCAGTACCATGGTTGGAAGCAAAAACTTTCCAGTCGCTGTTGTATTTGACCAGAAAAAGACTTGGTCAAGAAGGTAATTTCGCTTGAGGTGTAAAGATCGACTGATTTCCTCGGCGCATAAATTTAAGAATCCCAATTGACTCCTTATTTCATGCATTGCGGCGGTTCAGAGCGGTGGCAACCGTTGGGTAGCCATGTCTTTTTAACTTCAGGCGTGCGGTTATAAATATTCACCGTGGGTGAGGATAAAGTCTTTTACCTTCCCCCAAATTGCTCTCGTTGTTCAAGCTTTCGAGTTCTCCGCCGCCGACCAAATCGAGCCTTCTTCCCCAATCTTTCCAAATCCAAACCTTCAGCTTTCGGGAGAAATGGCTGGAGCCGCTTCCCAGTGGGTCAAATCAGAGATGGATGCGGCCAAAATCAGAACTTTGGTCGATTCCGAGAAGATCCCGAAGGAGGAATTTGTGAAGTGGATTGAGGCCGCTGGGCAGCATTGGCCGTCGGGGGAGATTGGGCAAATCCCCGTTTTCCAGGCATTTTGTGAGTGTGGTCTTCGATTGCCCTCTCATCCTTTCCTCACATTGGTACTCGAATACTTCCAGGTGGAGTTGGTGAATCTCGTTCCCAATTCTATCACAATGTTGGGGGTGTTTGTGTACCTGTGTGAGGCCTACCTGAGGATTCCAGCTGATCTGGAGTTGTTCCGGTACTATTACGGAATGACTCGACTATGCGGAGTCACCGGTAGTTGCAGTCTGAAGCTCCACGACGAAAAGTCGAGGGAGTATATTCAGATGTTTACCCGGTCGTTGTGGCCGGGGTGGAAGAAGATGTGGTTTTATTGGGAGATAACCAATGAGGATAGCCTCTCCTTCGCTGGGAAGCCGGCCGAGAAGGTTTCTGCTTGGGATTCGACTCCCAAGGATCTTGGTCGGATTGCCCCCTTCATCTAAGCTATTGCAGCCTTGAAGAAAGAGGGGCTTACCAGATGGCATGTGGTGAAGGATTTCATCACACACCGTATCAGCCCTCTGAAGAAGAGGGCTCATCAGATGTGGAGGTGCTCGGGGCCAACGGACCCGACGAGGGACTACTCGGAGGGTAAGTAAACCTCAAGCTTAGCCTTCTTCCTGTTGATTTTTATTTAGGCTTTATTGAAAGTTTCCTTATCCCTGTAGATCTCTCACAAGAGGAGATTGATGCTTAAGTCAAGCTTATCTGTGAGAAGCCCCCAGCCCATGTGGTGGCGCCTCCAATCTTGGCTGACCTGTCCCCAGAGGACAAGGTGGAGTGCCTAAAGGTAATCGAGAGTTGATTTCATCTTTAGGACTTTGTAGTCATAGAAGAACTTATGACTGGGTACTGATCGTAGGAAGGCTTACGATCAGGTTCTAGTCGTAGAAAAACTTACGACCAGGGGGTTATCATAGAAAAGCTTACGACATGATGATGGTCGTAGAAGAACTTACGACTACTTTATAATATCTCTTTTCGATTTCGCAGAAGTAGACATGGAGAACCGTCAGACTATTTAAGAGGTCGAACCGATGGTCGCTTAAGACAGACTTCTGAGAGAGCAGCTTGTTTCTCCCCCCGCCAAGAGGCGTCGGCTCGTTCAAGTCGCGGACAAGGGAGGCTCAAGCTCGAGTTCTTTTGATCCAACTAGACCCTTCGCAAAAATTGCTGCGGATCTGGCTGCTGCAACAGAGACTACGGCCGGAGTGGTTGAACCTCTCAAGCGCAAAGCCCCCAAGACTAAGGTACCATTCTATTATGACAACAAGACTTTCGTAGTTTCTGCTTCCTGTGGCTTTGTCAAGCGACTAGAAAAGGGGAACTGGAAGAGTTTTATGTCTTTTGTGAAGGAAACTGCTGCGCGAGCAGTACCTATGGTTGAGGGTAACGATGTCCTTGAGGTGGTTGAGACAGGTCTCGGCCGTCCTGAGAGCCAAGAGGCTCAAAGAGCGATGGTGCTCGATCAAGACCCACGACTAGACGTGGTCGTGGCTGTTCCTCAACTTGAGTCTCGACCAGACGTGGTTGAGAAAAAGTCAAAGAAACCTTCCTTAGGGAGGGTTTTTTCCAAACTCAAGATCAAGTCTAGCACTAGGAGGTATGTAAAAGAGACAAAAGTGTAAGAACAGGATTTACCTTTTGCTTTTTACTACCTAATTGTGCTTTCCTTCTTATGGTTTCAGCCTGGCTTCTCTCACCATCAAGGATGTTCTTGTCAAGGAACCCACTGTTGTTCCTCCGGCAGACGGGGGAATGACAGTGGTGGTGGTCGAAGGATCGTCCACCGTTCGAGTGGTGGAAGGTGTCGTTAGTGCTGAAGTGGCTACGACTAGCGGGCCGGTCGTAGAACCAGGGGTGAAGATGGTGGCGGCGGAGACATCCGGCCATGGCGGGGGTGAAATATCACGTCACCGTGCTGGGAAGGAAGTCGTTGCGGATGATCTTCCCGGTTTCCAAGGCCAAGATGCTGGTGCCGCTACCTCCGAAGGAGAAAAAGAGTTCGAGCTCTTCGATCACTCCTTTGGGTTCTTCACTCCAGCCACCGTTGTGGGCTCCTGCGCGTTCAGATCGTGTTCCTCACCCTAAGGACATTCCCAATAGAGGGGACGTTTTCGATGACGAGCATCTCGAAAGGGTATGGTGGAACCGAGTCGATGAGATTGATGAACTGAGGAACCCCACAAGGGTGGTATCTTCTTTTGCTCAGACTGCCATGAATGTAAGTACCTGAAGTTTAGTATTTACATATGTGCCTTTTCACGCTTCTTACTGCCTGTAACATCCCCAAACAATAGTGTGTGTTTCAAAGGTAATAAAAATGAGGAGAAAATAAAACTTTTTCTTCAATTGGAAATACTTGACCAAATCTGTGATTCTTGAAAAGGAAATATGGAAAATCAAAATCCAAAAATCAAATTCTCCAATTCACTCCTATCAAAAACCTCTTTGGGAAATCTTGTGCCAAACCTCTGTAAATATTTTTCCTTAGTCCCTTGGATGACTTGTAACACCTCTGAATTATCTCATAATTTTTGGAGATTATTTTAATAATTTTTGAGGCAAGTCAAACCTTGGTCAAACTTCTGAGTCCACCTTCTGAAAATTCTGGAGAAAAATGCATGGCATTAAAATCTCTAGAAATTTTATGGTAGGTTAATCATTGTGTCAGGAAGCTCCAGTTAAAATTTCATAAATTTTGGAGTTGTTTTGATGCCTCAATTAAATCCTCAAAACCTCAGCTCAAAATTCAAAACTCAAACTGGTTCATCGTTCTCTCGGGCGCGATCGCTTTAATTGTTGAACTCGAGCCAAGTGACTCGACCGAGTCAACTAATGGCACCGGGTGGACTCGCGCTGGCGCAACCATCGTGGGGCCGTTAGGTTTTAATCGGACGATCCACATTCGTGTACCCCTTCGCGGAGCTGATTGAATCTCTGCCACTCGATCAAAATCCGACGGCTCCGCGTCGTCGTCCTCCTCCCGCACCCTCTCTCTCTCTCGCGCCGGCCGCCATGGCAGGGAGTGGGTAGGGCACCTTGTCGCGTCGCGTCGGGGTAGACTTCAACGGTCGCTCTGGCGCAAGATTAATTGCTCGTCGTGCCTCCTCCCTAAGTCCACAATTCAACCTGCTCCTGCCGCCTCATCGCTTTTCTCGGGATCGGGTCGAGCACCCGAGGCCCTGTGCTGCTGTTTCCCCATTCTTGGCTTTAAGCACCAGGTCCTCTCCTTCGCTTCCTTTAGCTTCTCAAGAACTCTAGAGAGCACCCACATCGTTGTTAGGGCTCTAATCACCCCGAGCAGCTTCACCGCCATTGCCGCCTCGAGCTCTCGGTGGAGGCGGTACCCTAGGTTCCTCCTCTCGATTATTGCTCCTCGGCTCCCTCTTGTGTTGGTGGAACTAATCCCTCTTCCATTTTGGATTCGTTTCACCAGAGGGCTCGATTTGAGGATCCCTTTTTTCTACCGCAAGCACCATTCTTCTTCTCCTCGCCGGTGAGTCCTCCTCACTCAATTCCTTTCTCCAACGTGGTCATGGACCTCGTAGGCTCTATTCTGAGTGTGCGCTGCTTTGGTGGCCCAGAGCGACTTCTCCTCGGGATCGCCATTAACGCCGCCATGCCTTCGTCGCCGAGCAAAGACAGGCGTCCTCCGACTCTCCGCGACATCCGTAGGTCCCATATAGCTTGGAGAAGCTCGCACTCGCTTGTTTGCACGCCGCGAGTCAGACTGGCTATCGTCGTTTCGTAGAGCATCGCCGCCTCTCCTCGCCGTCGCCTGCCGCCGCTCGATCCACTCCAATGAGTGTGAGTGGTGCGGTGTGACCATGCTATTGTGCACCGTAGGTACCCTTGGCACGCCGCCGCGTGGTTCGTGTCGCCGGCGACGAGCCGGAATGCGTCGGTGTCATTTTGGATGATGCGCCGTCGTCATTGTCGACAGCGACGTGGCTTTTGTGCGCCTCCATGTCGTGGATGTGCGGTCTAGATCTCGTAGTGTTTTATTCTTCGTCCACTCGACCGCCCATCCAGAGATCTACGGTTGCGATTAGCTCCAAAGATTCTTAGTTCCTTTGTGTGGGCGTGGTCGTGAGCCGCCCATCTCAAAATCAACGCCCACGACCACCTCGTCTTCGCGCTGAATCCAAACGCGTTGGATTCAACGTGGATCGTTGGATCCAAGATCGACGGTCCCCGTTCATCGCCCGCGCGCCGCTGCGGCGTTGTCCCGTGGTCGTGAGTCAAGACGATCCAAGATCGACGCCCATAATCGCCACGCCGATTTGAGTTTATTAATTCGAGAGCTTTATTTTCAAACTGAAAAAGGTATTAAACTTTGGAAATTCATATCTTTTTCATTGTAATTCCTTTTGATTGATTCCAATGGTATTAATTCTGTTATTAACTCAACTTTAATCTAAAAATGTCTAGAAGGTTAATATGACTCCAGAAAAGCATGACATTAGGTTTTAATCATTCTCAGCTTTATTAATTGTAATTGAATTCATGTTAAATAGTAAAATGCATAACAAATTCATTATGACTCCTTTTTAGGTAAAATCAATTTTGTTAATTCTGTTATTACCTACACTTAGATCTAAAAATAATTTGAAGCATGTTGTAGTTGCAAAAAAAAAATGTCCAGAATTAATTTTGTTAACTTGTAGGTTTAATTGCCATACTAAAAATCCATTTAACTTGTAAAATGCATAACTAATGCTCTGTACCTTGTTTTCGAGTAAATCCAACTTTGTTGGTTTCATCTTAATATGAACTTACTAGGAAAATTAATATTGAACATGTTACTGTTTTCAGAAAGAATAGTTATGCATTATAATTTTGTTCAAGTTCTTGTCCTTAAAAATTGCAGAAGTTGCAATGTAACTCCAAAAGAGTTGAAACCACTTCCATTAGTCTTAGAATGTCATTACCTATCTACCATAAAAATTTCATGTCCAGAAGACCCCTAGAAAATAATTTATGAACAGTAGCCCTTTTAATTTAATTTGGATTTTTCTGGCCGAATTGAATTGTTTTGATCATATCTTTTGCATCAAGAATCCAAATCGATTGATTCTTGTTGCTAAATTCATGATAAATCTTTATCTTGCTGCTGTAAAAATTTCAAGTCATTTGGAGAAAGTTTGCTGTTGAGTCCTTTTGAATTCTTTGTTCTTATCGGTTCTTTTTCGCTCTTTCGTTAGGGTTCGACATTTGTGGTGATCCCGAGAGTGATCCTCAGCAACCAATTGACCAACAACAGCAAGGCAAGCAGTTTGACCATGATTCATCCTATATTTGCAAGTCTATTATGTTGTTTAAACTCTATGTATGCATTGCTACTTTGTTTTAATTATGGTTAGTGAATCCTATAGTTGCACAATCTGTAGGGAATGATCATCCTCTACTACCAATGAGCCTAGGTTATTTGCTGTGGTTGGAGCTCGTTGGATGAGCTCTTATCGCTTAGTAGTTACGATTTAATTGCTTAGACATGCTTAGATAACGGTAGAAATGGGCGATCATCGACTTAGTCGATGGTCTTGATCACACAAATCTATTATTACTCCTTTATGTCCAGCACTTGTGCTTTGATTAATTGTAAAGTCAAAATCTGAAAATAAAAGGATTGATTTGGACTTGGGCATATTGGATGGATGGTGTGGTTTTTGGATTGTGGAAGTATGCCTAAGTCACTAAGGACCGAGTTACTTGCGCCTCCGTCTTGAGCAATATTGCGTACTAACCACGCCTTGGGCATATGGAACCCTCTTGACTAAGTACTTTGGGCGTTGCTAATTGGGGTCGCTTTCGGTTGGTGGTTTTAAAGATAAAAGGTGTGTGTGTGGTGTGGGAGGGAGCATTAGCTTCCGGTAGGTCGTGTGATGTCTCCTTCTCCCGTGGGTTGTGCGACTCAGAATTAGCATTGTCCATTGGAAATGTCTCGTAGGACTTAGCCGTGCAAAGACACCTTTGGTAGTGTGCGAAGGAAAGGCGATCGACGTGTGGGTACAGTGGTACACCCCGCAGGATAAAACTATTCAATAGCCTCGCCCTAGGTTATGGACACGCCGGATACGCCCGTGAGAACTAGACTACAACATTTAAATTAAAACTTGACTTGGTTGGTATGAACGGGAGTTCATGCTATTGTTGTGGTGACTATTGGGTTAGTCACTTCTAGGTTTCTTGTTCTCATCTACTTATTGTTATTATCGTTGTCAAACTTGATATTTAAATGTTAAAAACAGATTTGATAACTTGCCTTTAAATGTATTACATTATTGTAAATAAATGTTGCTTTATGCTAAATGAGACATACACCTCCACTTACATAAAGCTTGCATGTAGCATATGTTATAGGCTGTTATCTTACACGTAAGTCTTATGGAGTACTTTATGTACTCATCTGCGCGTGGTTCTTGCATTTTTGTGGTTTTGGTTGCAGAGGGGAGGGTGAGTTCCAAGAGCCTCACTTTTGTCCCACGTGTTGCGGCTTCTTGACGGCTAGCTTGGCGGTCGGTCAGATGCCTAGGGTTAAGGCACACCGATTGGCTTTGTGTTATAGCCATCTTTATAGCACTTTTGCTTCATTGTTATCTTTTAGAATTGTTGCTATTTGGCCTAAGGGCCCTCTTTTGTAATAGCTATTCCATATTAATATTAACTTCGGTTTGTTACTTATGTACTATGTGTTGCATGGAATTGATACATTCTTTTGTTGTGAGGTATGTATCTTGCATCTCGAAGTATACATCTCTCGAGACCGGTTTATTTGGTTGATAATACTAGGGTCAATTGGATGACTAAGTATTATGAGCTTAATAAACCCGGGTGCTCACACTGCCTTTCTTTATGCAGAATTTGTTGGAACAGATTGTCACTGTTGCTGAATACCACAGGCAACTTGTCTAACTGCGTCAAGATAAAGCGCTACTCTACGAGCAGGCGGAGAGGTGGTAAGTAACTGCTTTTCGTAGTCTTTTATGTTTCGACCACTTACACAGCACTTGCGGGGTTTGTCGTAGAAGATCTTACGACTAAGTACTGGTCATAGAAGAGCTTATGACCAGTGTATTGTCATAGAAAGACTTACGACTAGATCTTGGTCGTAGAAGAACTTACGACCGCTTGTTTGGTGCTGACATCTACTCTTTCCCTTTGCAGGCTTAAGAGTGACAAGAAGACCTTAGCTGATTCTATCGACTATGAGAAAGCCGAGACGAAAAAGCTAAAGGAGGAGATTGAAGACCTCCAGAAGAAGCTTCAGGAGGCAAACTCTGCAAACAAAAAGTTGTAGGGATGACTAAGCGGTAAGTGCTAAACTTAAGACCGCCTTCAACCTTCTTTTCTTTCTCTGAATCTTATTTCTTTTCAGAGAAAGACCAAGAGGTCTAGACGTGGGGGCAGCGCTACCTCAAGGACACTGCCGCTCACGCCAATGAAGCCAAGAAGTTAGATTCTCAACTAGTTGGTAAGCAAATCTTTACCTGCGATTGGTTGTGTTTTCCTCTCGAGGTCATTTTATCTGACTAGTCTTATTTTTTTCAGAACACGTAGTACAAATAAAACGACTCCATGAGGCTTCGACTCGCAATTAGGAGGAAATGAAGGCCTTGAAGATCAATCTTCAAGACAACATTTCACTTCTGAATAATGTACTCAGTGGGCTTCATGCTGAGGGGATTACTCTTCGTGATGACACATTGTCTGCCCACTCAAGTGCCATTGGCGAACAAGTCAGAACTTTGCAAGAGTTGGTGACTACCCTGAAGGCTAACCAATTCAATTCAATAAAGGATGCGATCGAAGAGGGAATAAGATTTGTCTTGGCAAAACTTAAAGCTCATGATCCCAACCTTAATCTACACCCTGTCATAGATGACTTCACCTGTCCTGAAGCAGAGGTGGAGCAATTAATGACAACAATGCAGTCGATCGCTAAGGCAGTCATGGAGGGTATGCAAATAAGATCTCCTTCGCCAGAGCAGTCTATACCAGAGTCCTGAGTCCTGTAAAGACAATTTTTTGTTGATGTTGATGTTGATATATATATATATATATATATATATATATATATATATATATATATATATATATATATATATATCCCTTCCATTTTCCTGAAATCATCTTGTCGAGTAGTTAGTAACTCATAAGATAATGAATGAAAAAAAGAGCAAGACTAAGAATTGAAGTCAAGTTAATAACTTTATCCTAGCCCTTGACTATTTGCTTGGTTTATTTAGATAAACCAACTAAATAGTATTTAAATGGGTTTTTCTAAAAGGGAGAGGTTTAGCTAACTTGTAGTTTTTCGATCACGATTATCATGCACTGGTCGAAAGAGTAGAAACGAATCGACACTAGGAAGTTCCTTCTGGTGGACAGGACCACGTGTAGAGAGGAAATGCTTCGACTAGGTGATGTTACCATCTCCGACCAGAATAATCAAATCAAGAACGGTCAACTTGAGTTAGATAAACGTCTGAAGTTCCTTTAAAAAATTTGTTCTACTTATTTCAATGCACTCAGTAGGTTCGCTCTGGTAGCAAGAGTGTGGATATCATGGGGATATGTGCACGATCTTAGAATGATGTTATAATTGGCAATGTCATTAACGATTTGTTGAAACACGCGTTTTTGTTGAAGTTTGAAAAGTCACAAGGCAAAGGTCTTGATCAAGATGGGGGCGCGTGTCGACCGGCGTTGTAGGACGCGATCGAGCCAAGACTACTGGTCGACCGCCATTCAATGGCTATTCTCGACCGATTTTGTGTTGTTCATCGGCCTAAAGTGGCGATGAGTGTTGGGTTAGGTCAAGTTCATGGGTTTCATAGCATATGTGTTGCATGATGCATGTTTTGACTAACGTGGGTCAAGTTGTGAAGAACTTGTTCCTAGAATCGATTTCTTTGTCTATTGTTGTGCAGGTTGCTTGGAGGTCAACAACGGTCAACGGCGAGGATGATCGTGACTAGGCTTGGAGAGCTGAGGTCCAAACCGATCGGGGATGCCGGTTGAGGTCAATGGAGTCAAGCATGGCGCAAGAGGGACAAAGGTGACCGAATCAGGCGATTGATGCTGACGGAGTTGGATCAAGCGTAGCGGGGTCGGTGTAAGTGCCATGGTGGTTTCGGTGGGAGCCGGATGGGAGAGACTTGCCGACATGATGAGAGCCGTTGGATCAACCTACACGTGGCGAAGCATAGAGGTGCTTCACAAAGATGGGACTCGGTCTTTGAAAAAGATCGAGAAGGGGTATTTTGGTAATTTTACCAAATATCGCCTTGATGACCTTTTGCCAACCCGCAGCGCAAGACGATGCATGGTGAAGCGGATTAGGTCAAGAGGAGATGAAGACGACGCTTTAATATACGTGCGTATGTGACCCGTTTGTGTGTGGGTCTTAACAGGAGCCTATTAGGGTTAATGCTTCTAGAAGGTCTAAGCCTCCACTATAAATAGAGGAGGGAGGTGGCTGCACCTCTCTTCAACCCTTTCATTGTTTTGGAAACCCTAGTTTGCTTAGGGAGAGGATTAGTGGAGGTTAGGGTTCTAGAAAGTTGGATTTGATTTCGTGCTCATGTATTGAGTCTTTGTCCTCCATTGATGGAGTGGCTGTAAACCAATACCATATCAAATCAATCCAAAGAAAGTTCTCTCAAAGATGAGTCTACTTACTTTCTTTCTCCCTATTTGGTGATTTTGAGTCTTTCTTTGGTCCACGAGTTTTTACTTGGTTTCTTGCCTTCATCTAACTTGTTGTGACATATGGGAACCCATCTAGGATCATCTTGATCATCAATCACCCACGAGCAAGTCTTTAGATCATATTTCATATTTGGCTCGGTTTTGGAGCACACTACGTTCAATCTGAAAAAGATAGGAACTTTGGTATGGATCTATGCGATCCTTGATTGGAATAGGTTCCTAATATCTTTTAGAAGGTGTGTCTCAAGTTTCGTGGAGTTTGGCCGCATAGATCAAAAGTTAGACCGATTTGAGTTTGATTTTTTGAAAAGTTTCCATCGTTTCAGTCAGTCTAGTCGAATAGGTTTTACAACGCCGGTTAGACCGCCCAGCGGTCAGACTGCGATTTTGCCGCTGGTCAGACCGCTCGTCGGTTCGACCGCGCAATACACGCCGATCTGACCGTCCATTAGGGTTTGAGCTCCTTTGGTCTTTTGCTTTGGGGATTTTGGATTGGATTCAATACTAGTCTTTCACTGTACTGGTATATTGATCTTCAATAGCTTCATAGCTTCCATAGCTATTGGAGTGGAATTTGTGTTGACTCTGATCAAAGTGAAAAAGTGAGCGTGCTCCTATTCACCCCCCTCTAGTCGCCTTTTTCGGTCCAATAAGTGGTATCAGAGCCCGATTAGTTCAATCTTGATCTTAACCGGTCACTGAACTTGATGATGGATAAGTACTCGACCAAGCCGCATGTCTTCGATGGGCTCGACTATGCCTATTGGAAGAATCGCATGCGAGTCTTCCTTGAGAGCGAAGGACAAGCTATATGGGAGGTTGTTCGAGCCCCGCTCGTTTTGCCCGAAGTTGCTTCACCGGCTTCAGCAGCCCTCTTGGCTAACAACAACAAGGCAAAGAACCTTCTATATGCTGACCTTGGTAGGCAGAAGTACGATAGGATTTGCAACCTTGCGATTGCACATGAGATTGGCACACCCTCGAAACTTACCATGAGGAATCGTCTCAAATCAAGCAAGTGCGCCAGACGGTCTACAAGCGAGAGTATAACAAATTCGAGATGCTTCCTGGTGAGAGCATCGATGATGTTTTTACTCGCTTCAACAAGGTGATCAATCAGACGAGAGCTATTGACATTGAGTACTCTCAATCTGAGAATGCCACCCACCACTTGGCTGCAATCAACACCAAGGAGTGGGAGATAAAGGCTACTGCTATGAGGAGAACATCGATCTCTCTAGTCTTACTTTGGAGCTGCTTTATAGCAAGCCCAAAACTCATGAGATCAAGAGAGGTAGTCTTCCTAAGAAGGATAACATAGCTTTGGTGGCTGATCCTCTCAAAGGGACTCCTGATGGTTCTTCTGAGTCTTCTTCTGGTTTTTCTTTTGCGTATTTATCTGTTGTTCAAGGAGAAGAATTTGAGAGTCTTCCTGAGGCTGATTTAGCTCTTTTAGTCAAGAAAGTCACACGGGCATATAACAATGTTAGAAACAAGAAGAGAGGTGGCCCTGTGACGTGCTATGAGTGTGGAGAGCTATATCATATATGGGCAAACTGCCCTAAGCTGAAAGGTAAGAGCAACCACAAGGAGGAAAAGCCAGCTTGGAAGAAGCCTCAAGAGAACAAGCCCAAGTACAATGCTACCAAGCTCATGAAGGCCGCTCACCGGGTCTTTGCCGCTTTTGGAGAGCAATCCATTAGCGATGTGGACTCCGGAAGCGAGGAGGACAAGGAGGTGGAGCTCCCTCAAGACAAGAAAGGAAAGGCCAAGGACTTCACCAGCATGTGCTTCATGGCCGACTCCGTCGACGCCGATGACAACGATGAGGTACCTCCCTCCTATGATGTTCTTTCTGCTAGATGCGACACCATGTTTGAGCAACTCATTAGTCAGGATAAGGCCTTAGAGTTTACCATGGCTAAGAACAATGATTTAGAGTCACAAGTAGACAATTTGACATTAGAACTTGCTAATGCTAAGACTCTTGAATATGATGAATGTTCATTTTGCCATGTTTTACATTCTGAATTTGCTAAACTGCAATCTGCTCATGATATTGCTTTGCATCAACTTGAAAATGCTAGAACTAAGCTAATTGAGGTTAAATCTGTTCCCTGTGAAAAATGCTTCATCACCTTTGGAGATGATACACAAGGGCGAATTGAAGGAACAAGATCAATCAAGGTGAATGACAGATTCATCTTGAAGGACGTCGGCCTTGTGGACAAGCTAAGGTATAACTTGCTTTCTGTTTCGCGGCTTTTTGATGATGGTTACGAAACTCGTTTTAAGAAAAATACCTGTCGTGTGCTTGATTCTGCCGGTGAGCTTGTTTTTGGGATTTCTAGAGTTGGTAGAATCTTTGGAGCTGATTTTTCTGAATCTCTTGTCGGATCTCTTAAGTGTTTATTTGCATCTTCTTCTGATATCTAGCTTTGACATCGATGTTTGGGGCACATTGGTTTTGATCATCTGACGCGAGTTGGCGGCCTTGATTTCATAAGAGGTTTGCCTAAACTCAAAGCCGTCAAGAATGTGTATGTCGCATACTCAGAGGCATGGCAAGCAAGTTGCCACCTCACACCCTTCGTTGACTATGGTCATGGTCGACGGACCAGACGGTTGCTTCACATGGATCTTGTTGGTCCGCTTAGGTTCTGTCGATCGGTGGCAAATGGTACATTCTTGTCACAGATTGATGATTTTTCGAGATACTCTTGGGTGTTCTTTCTTGCTTCAAGGATAAGGCTTTTGATCACTATCATGATTTTGTTCTTCGCTTGGCTTCGAACTTTCACGCCTTTGAGAGCGATCCGATGATAATGGCACGTAGTTCAAGAATGCTTTTTTCCTCTTTTGTGCCGAAAGCGATATTGAGCATCGCTTCTCTTCTCCACACGTCCCTCAACAAAATGACGTTGTAGGAAATGAAGAATGTAACCTTAGTCGAGATGGCTAGGACGATGCTAGATGAGTATAGCACACCGAGGAGGTTTTGGGCCGAAGCTATTGCTACAGCTTGCCATATTTCAAACCGTATCTTCTTGAGACCGTCTTTGGACAAGACTTCTTATGAGCTTCGTTTTGGTAGAAAACCCTCTGTCTCTCACTTTCGAGTCTTTGGATCAAAGTGTTTTATTCTCGAGACAGGAAACCTAGATAAATTTGAATCAAGGACTTGTGATGGTTTACTCCTGGGTTATCCTGCTCATTCGAGGGGTTTTCGGGTCTTTAATGTTGAAACTAACATTGTCCAGGAGACATGCATTGTTACTTTTGATGAGATTAGCCCTAGAGCTAGATCCGATGTTTCAGGTGACTTACAGGTAACAGAGAGTATTTTTGTTGAAGAAGATGAGGATGATTTCGATATTGCTCCTTCAGCTATTGCTGATGCTCCTGTCCAAGCTTTAGAACCTGCTATGACTGCTTCACCTCTAATTGAGGCTCCTGCTGTATCTTCATCATCGGTAGTACCTGCGGAGGTTGAGGAGATACTATCTCCCCCAAGCGCTCTATTGCACATTCAGAAGTAGCACCCTCCGGATCAGATAATTAGTAATCTCCATGAGCGAGTCACTCACTCCAAGTATCATGATCCGAATCTTTTCTCTCACTCTGCATTTGTAGTTTTTTTTGAACCCCGTGATATATCACATGCTTTATCTGATGCTAGCTGGGTCAATGCCATGCATGAGGAGTTAGAGAATTTTGAAAGAAATAAAGTCTGGAACCTTGTAGAACCTCCTAGTGGTCATAATGTTATAGGAACCCGTTGGGTGTTCAAAAATAAACAAAATGAGGATGGTTCTGTGGTTAGTAATAAGGCTAGGTTGGTAGCTCAGGGCTTTAGCTAGGTTGAGGGGTTAGATTTTGATGAGACCTTCGCTCCTGTTGCTAGACTAGAAGTCATTCGCATCTTACTTGCATTTACTGTATCTAAAGGCTTTAGGTTGCATCAAATGGATGTTAAGAGTGCCTTTTTGAATGGTTTTATAGTGGAGGAAGTGTATGTTAGACAACCCCCTGGCTTTGAGAATACCAAGCACCCTGATCGTGTTTTTAAGCTATCCAAAGCATTGTATGGTCTTAAGCAAGCCCCTAGAGCCTGGTATGATAGACTTAAGCCCTTCTTGCTTAAGAATGATTTTGAATTGGGAAAAGTAGATAAGACTCTTTTCATTCTTAGGCATGACAATGACTTCCTGCTTGTTCAGATTTACGTTGATGATATTATCTTTGGTGGTTTCTCTCATGCTCTTGTTTCTAGTTTTTCTGAGACCATGTCTAGAGAATTTGAGATGAGTATGATGGGCAAGCTCAACTACTTTCTCGGGCTTCAAATCAAGCAATGCAAGGAATGGATTTTATCCATCAAACGGCACACCAAGGACTGCTCAAGCACTTCGAGATGGGTGATCGCAAGTTTATCGCCACTCCCATGGCGACTTCGACTGCTTTGGATCCAGATGAGGAAGGAGAAGCCGTGGATCAACGTGAGTACCGCAGCATGATCGGCTCCCTTTTGTACCTGATGACCTCAAGACCGGACATCCACTTCGCGGTCTGCCTCTGTGTGAGGTTTCAGGCGTCTCCGAGGACTTCACATTGCCAAGGCGCTAAGTGCATCTTCAAGTATTTACACTCTACCCTCCAGTATGGTATTTGGTATTCCTGCTCTTCTTCGTTGTCCATTGGGGGGTTTTTTTTATTCTGATTTTGCGGGCTGTCGGCTAGATAGGAAGAGTACCTCTGGCACTTGTCATTTCTTAGGCACTTCTCTTGTCTCTCGATTTTCTAGGAAGCAGTCTTCTGTTGCACAATCCACTGCTGAAGCTGAATATGTAGCTGCTGCTAGTTGCTATAGTCAGATTTTGTGGATGGTGTCCACTCTTAAGGATTTTGGGTTAAACTTTGCTAGTGTTCCTCTTTTCTGTAATAACACTTCTGCTATTAACATTGCTAAAAACCCAGTGCAACATTCTAGGACCAAGCACATAGACATTCGCTATCACTTTCTTAGAGTCCATGTTGAGAAGGTGATATTGTGCTGCATTTTGTGGAGTCCGAGGCTCAGTTAGCCGATATCCTCACCAAGCCTTTAGACCCAACAAGGTTTGCCACCTTGAGGAGTGAGTTAGGGGTAATTTATCCCTATGGGTTGGTTTGAGGGGGAGTTGGATCTTTTCTGATCTTACCTTGTTCATTTGATCTTTTCTTGATCTTCTTTTGAACTTTTTAGGCTTTTTGAGCTTTTCTTGCATCTCATTGTATCATATTGCATTCATATGAAAAATCCAAAAAGATACATTGTAATATAAGCTTTTCTGCTTATCTTTTAAAATTGATGAAGCTTTGCTTATTACCCTTTTGGAGCTTTAGTATTTCAATTCTTGCTCAATGCCATGTCTAGTTCTTTGACTTGCTAGAATTATCATGCTTTAACATGTGTAGCTAAGTCTTTGCTGAATGAGCTAAACCTCAAAATTTGCATTTGTGGGAAATTGCCAATGTGTTCGTCAAGGGGGAGATTGTGGATATCATGGGGATATGTGCACGATCTTAGGATGATGTTACAATTGGCAATATCGTTAACGGTTTGTCGAAACACGCGTTTTCGTCGAAGTTTGAAAAGCTATCAGGGCAGGTGCGGTTAGACCAGCATTGGGGGCGCGGTTAGACTGGCTAGTGGTCAGACCGGCTTTGTGGACGTGGTCAGACCGGGCTGCGGTCAGACCAGCCATTCAAAGGTAGTCTGACCGATTTTGTGTTGTTCATCGGCCTAAAGTGACTGTGAGTGTTGTGTTAGGTCAAGTTCATGGGTTTTATGGCATATGTGTTGCATGATGCATGTTTTGACTAACGTGGGTCAAGTTGTGAAGAACTTGTTCCCGGATTCGATTTCTTTGTCTATTGTTGTGCAGGTTGCTTGGAGGTCATCGACAGTCAACGGCGAGGATGATCGGGACTAGGATTGGAGAGCTGAGGTCCAGAATGATCGGGGATGCCGGTTGAGGTCAATGGAGTCAAGCATGGCGCAAGAGGGACAAAGTTGACCGAACGGGCAATTCGGTGCGATGGGTTGGATCAAACGGTGCAGGGGTCGGTGCAAGTGCCATAGTGGTTTCGGTGGGAGCCGGATGGAAGAGACTTGCCGACATGATGAGAGCTGTTGGATCAACCTACACGTGGCGAAGCATAGAGGTGCTTCACAAAGATGGGACTCGGTCTTTGAAAAAGATCGAGAAGTGGTATTTTGGTAATTTTACCAAATACCGCCTTGGTGACCTTTTGCCAACCCGCAGCGCAAGACGGCGCATGATGAAGTGGATTGGGTTAAGAGGAGATGAAGACGACGCTTTAATATACGTGCATATGTGACCCGTTTGTGTGTGGGCCTTAACGGGAGCCCATTAGGGTTAATGCTTCTAGAAGGTCTAAGCCTCCACTATAAATAGAGGAGGGAGGTGACTACACCTCTCTTTAGTGGAAATCCTAGTTTGCTTAGGGAGAGGATTAGTGGAGGTTAGGATTCTAGAGAGTTGGATTTGATTTCGTGCTCATGTATTGAGTCTTTGTCCTCCATTGATGGAGTAGCTGTAAACTAATACCATATCAAATCAATCCAGAGAAAGTTCTCTCAAAGATGAGTCTACTTGCTTTCTTTCTCCCTATTTGGTGATTTTGAGTCTTTCTTTGATCCGCGAGTTTTTACTTGGTTTCTTGCCTTGATCTAACTTGCTGTGACATGTGGGAACCCATCTAGGATCATCTTGATCATCAATCACCTACGAGTAAGTCTTTAGATCATATTTCATATTTGGCTCGGTTTTGGAGCACACTTTGTTCAATCTGAAAAAGATAGAAACTTTGGTATGAATCTATGCGATCCTTGATTGGAATAGGTTCTTAATATCTTTTAGAAGGTGTGTTTCAAGTTTCGTGGAGTTTGGCCGCATAGATCAAAAGTTAGACCGATTTGAGTTTGATTTTTCAGTCGTTTCCTTTATTACAGATCAGTCCGTCGGTCGATTTTTACAATGCGGTCGGATCGCCAATGGTCGACCATAATTTTGCACGGTCAAACCACTCGTCGATTCGGCCGCGCAATACACGCCGGTCTAACTGTCCATTAGGGTTTGAGTTCCTTTGGTCTTTTGCTTTAGGGATTTTAGATTGGATTCAATACTAGTCTTCCGCTGTACTGGTATATTAATCTTCATAGCTTCCATAGCTATTGGAGTGAAATTTGTGTTGAATCTGATCAAAGTGAAAATGTGAGCGTGCTCCTATTCACCCCCCTCTAGTCGTCTTTTTCGGTCCAACAAGGAGTTAGAAATAGGACGACGCCAGGAAGTTCCTTCTAGTGGGTAGGACCATGTGTAGAGAGGAAAGTTTTCGATTAGGTGTTGCAACTTCCTCCGACCAGTTAAAACAAACCGAGTTTACCGAAAGTAGTCGAGCAAATTTAAAAAGTATACTTGGCTTAATTTATTTTTCAAAAGATTAATGAAGAAATAAACTATGGTACCAAGAGTCGGCTTGACGTTATTTCGACCATGTTTTGAACCCAAGCTCTTTGTGTTGGTAGCAAAAAGGGAGGAACGAGTCGACTCTAGAAGTTCCTTCTAGTGGGCGGGACCACGTGTAGAGAGGAAATGCTTCGACTAGGTGATGTTACCATCCTTTCGATCAATGTAAAGATGAACTGGGTAATGGTCGTAGGATGACTTACGACTAGTGTATTGTCGTGGAAAAGCTCATAACTAGAAACTGGTCGAAGATGGACCTTCGACCAAGGTATGGTGGAAAGAATTATCAAAGCACTACTCAAAGTAAGACAATAAAGATAGAAAGAACCTGATGCTTTATTGAATGGTTGGTCATTTACACGTAGAATTTGCATAACTGGTCGATATTCCAAGAATTAGAGAGAACCCGACCGTCTTCCATTGCCAGTCATACCGAACCTGGACGCATAACTTCGACCATCCCACTTAGGGGAAAGTTTGTTCTGATTAGACTGGGAGATTTTCCTCAATACCAAGTCACCTACAGCAAGGCTGCGAGGTTGGATCTTACGATCGTAGTATTTGTGTAGGGCTTGCTGGTAGACTGCTGAACGGATTAAGGCTTGATTTCTCTTTTCTTTGAGCAGGTTAATGTCATCCGCTTGAAGTTGTTCTTAGGCTTAGTCATTGAAACTCTCGACCCTTGTTGACCTGATCTTTAGTTTTGGCGGAAGCATGGCTTTGGCACCAAAAACTAGGAAAAAAGGTGTTTACTTTGTTTCGACTAGCGGTCGCGAATCGCCTATATCTCGAGAGTAACTCTTGTACCCAAGCCCCCAAGCGCTTAACAAGCTGGTCAAAGACTCGAGTTTTGATTCCCTGCATTATTTGGCCATTCACTTGTTCGACTGCCCCATTGCTTTGGGGATGGGGACAGAGGCGTAACAGAGCTTAGTACCCAACTCGTCGCAAAATTCTTGAAATTTTGTGCTCGAAAATTGTTTACCATTATCTGTGATTATTCGACTTGGGACTCCAAATCGAATAATCACGCTTCTCATCATGAACCGTTTTGCGGCTTCCGTTGTTATCCCAGTCACAGGTTCGGTTTCGATCCATTTTGTAAACGTATCAATAGCCACAAAAAGGAACTCAAAGCCCCTTGGAGCCCTTGGGAATGGTCCTAAGATATCGAGACCCCAGGTCGCAAAATGTCAAGATAGAGGAATTGTTTGTAATGCCTGAGCCGGTTGGTGTATTTGCCTGCTATGAAACTGGCATTGTACACATTTCTTAATCAACTCTTTGGCATTGTAGAGAGCTGTTGGCCAGTAAAATCCTTGTCGAAAGGCTTTTCCGACCAACGTTCTGTACGAAGCATGAGTTCCACAGATGCCCCTGTGAATGTCATGAAGGAGGTTTTGTCCTTCTCCTTGTGGTATGCATCACATGGGTACTCCTTGAGTGCTTCGTTTATAGAGGACTTCTTCGACCAAAGTATACATTTTGGCCTTTCAGGATAAATGATTTGCTTCGAGATCATCATCGGGTACGGAACCTGTCTGAAGATACTTGTAGATGGGATCTATCCAAGTATCCTCGTATTCTAGAGAGGCTGTCTAAATAGGAGATATCTCTGGTGTGTCCACAAGAGATGGCTTCTGGAGTTGCTCCAAGAAGACTCCTTTTGGTACTTGTGATCAGGAAGAAACTATCCGAGCAAGCTGGTCCGCAAGGAAATTATCCTTTCGAGGGATGAATTGTACCTCGAAACCGAAAAAATACTTTTCAAGCTTTCAAACATTCGATAAGTACCGAGACATGGTTGGGTTAGAGCAATCAAACTCTTTTCCGACCTGATTCATAACTAGTTGAGAGTCTCCTCTCACGAGTAGTCGTCGAATCGCTAGCGCTTTCGCAGCTCGTATGCTGACTAGTAAACCTTCGTATTCTGCCACGTTGTTAGTGGCCTGAAAGTTTAACTGTTTAGCATACTTTAAGGTCTCTCCGTTAGGAGATTCCAGGACCACCCCATCCCCCGAGCCACTTAAAGTAAGTGACCCGTCAAAGTACATCGTCCACTGGTCGTGGGTATCGTACTGGGGATCCTGAACAGGTTCAGGATTTGTCCATTCGGCGACAAAGTCTGCTAAGATATGGGATTTAATGGCCGTTCGGGACACGAAATGGAGGTCGAACTCCCCAAGTTCAACTGACCATTTAGACATGCGTCCCGCTGCTTCCCTATTATGGAGGATCACTCCCAAGGGAAATTCAGACGACACAATTATCTTGTGCGCCTGAAAATAATGCCGCAGTTTCCTCAAAGATATGAGGAGGATATAGAGAAGCTTTTGGACCTAAGGGTAACGCTCCTTAGGTTTGTGCAAAACTTCACTTACGTAGTACACTGGTCGTTGAACGTTTTCACGTTCTACGACTAGTACTGCGCTCGCTGCCTGTGGCGTGACAGCTAGATAAATTAAGAGCATCTCTTCTAGTTTTGGGAAAACCAGAACAGGAACACTCGTAAGATATCTCTTGACACCCTCGAAGGCAGCGTTTGCCTCTTCCGACCACTCGAAACACTCGTGCTTCCTAAGAAGTTTGAAGAAAGGTAGTCCTTTTTCTCCCAAACGTGCTATGAAAGGACTTAAAGCCGCCATACACCCTGTGAGTTTTTGGACTTCTTTCTTCGTGGTTGGAGAGCGCATTTGAACAATAGCTTTTATCTTTTCGAGATTTGCTTCAATCCCTCGTACAGAGACCAGGAATCCAAGTAATTTTCCCGAAGAGACTCCAAACACACACTTCTCAGGATTGAGTTTCAAGCGGTGTTTTCTGAGGTTGTCGAATGTCTTCTACAAGTCTGAAATATGATCAAGCCGTTTGATGCTTTTTACGACTAGATCGTCAACATAGGCTTCTAGATTTCGGCCTAGCTGAGGTGAAAAAGTTGATTGCATCAAACGTTGAAAAGAAGCGCCAGCATTTTTTAGACCAAATGGCATTTTGACATAGCAAAATATACCAAATGGAGTAATAAATGCGGTATTTTATTCATCTTCTAGACACATATTAATCTGATGGTAACCAGAATATGCATCTAGAAAACTTAACGTTTCACAACCAGCAATAGAGTCAACCAACTGATGGATACAAGGTAAAGGGAAATCATATTTTGGACAAGCTTTATTAAGATCAGTGAAGTCTACGCACATTCGCCACTTGCCGTTAGACTTCTTAACCATTACAGGGTTGGCCAACCACTCTGGGTGGTCGACTTTTCTTATAAAGCCTGCTTTAAGTAGCTTGTCTAATGTTGACCTTATAGCATCTCGTCGATCAGGGGCAAATCTCTATAATTTTTGTTTTACGGGTACTTTGTCAGGCCGTAGAGCTAGCCTGTGCTCGATCACTTCCCTGGGGACTCCAGGCATGTCAGATGCTTGCCACGCGAAGATATCTGCGTTTGCTTGGAGGAAAGTGATGAGTGCGTCTTCCTACTTGGGGTCGAAAGTATCCCCGATGCAAACAGTCTTCGAGGGCTCCTCCTGATACAGGAGAACCTCTTTGACTTGGTCGTTCGGCTTGGGCGCAGCTTTAGGCTTCGAGTGTTTGGTCGAAGGCTGCCTTTTTTTCTTCCTGAACTGGTATCTGACCCACCATCTCGAGGGATCGACAGTCACACGTATGCGCCATCTTTTTATCGCAATGAATTGTGATTACTCCTTTGGGACTTGGCATCTTAAGACATTGATACCCATAATGAGTTGCCATTAAGAATTTTGCCAAAGCTGGTCATCTGAGTATGGCATTATATGCCGTATCGAAATCGACCACATCAAAGGAGATCTTCTCCGTCCTGAAATTACTTGGTGAACCAAATGTTAAAGGAAGAGAAACTTGACCAATGGGTTTGGCCAAAGACCCTCGTATAATACCATAGAATGAATATCTTACCGATCTTACCTTGCTCCTGGGGACTCGCATTTCGTCCAGGGTGTTCGTAAACAAAATGTTCAACGAACTACCACCATCAATCAACACTCGATTTACTCGACAGTTGTTGATGGTGGGTTGGACCACAATCGAAAATCGAGCTGGTCGAGTCGAAGGGATCGGACAGTCAACCTTCTTGAAAGAGATGGTGACTTTCGACCACTTCGGCAACTTATTAACAAGAGGAGGGTCAATGGAGTTTACCTTGCGTTCGACTGCCTTAAGTTGTCGTTTTGACTCGTATGCCGGTGATCCTCCAAAGATGTGCTCGATGATGTGCTCGGGGTCTTGAAACGGCATGTCCTCGTTGTCGTCCGACTGTGTACAACCACTAGCCTGTCCTACCTCTTCGAGAGTAGGAAGTGGCCCCTTGCCGTTGTAGTAGTCCTCGAGTTTCTGTTAGAAAACTCGGCAGTTGCGAAGGTCATGTCCTTCCTTTTTATGGAAAGGACACCACCTAGGCTTATCGTTCTTCCGTTTGGGGCGCTTACCTTTGCCTCGATCGGGGTGTTGTTTGGCAATTCGTGGCTCTTTATCGCTTATGGCTAGGACCTCTTTAGAAGCATTGGCTTGAGGATTTTGGCCCTTTGCCTTGTTCTTGGATTTCTTGGCCTTCTTATTCTTCTTCTTGCCACCTTCGCCAGTCTCCTAAGGGTGCTGGTCATCTCGATCGATGATTTTGGTCCACTCGACTACTTCATCAGCAGTAGCGTACCGATCAGCCATCTCGAAGTGTTCAGCGACAGTAGCAGGAGGGTTCAAAGCGATGTCCTCCATGATCCTTCTGCTGCGGACTCCCTGCTTGAAGGCTCTGATAACAGATGAGTTAGAAACCTCAGGAATCGAATTGCGAACCTGATTGGAATGCCTGATGAATTGGCTTAGTGTTTCATGGTCGTTTTGTCGCATCCTATGTAGGTCGTCCTCCTTTCTGGGGCGATGGTAGGTATCCTGGAAATTGGCCAGCAATAGATCGCAGAGATGTTGCCACGAGTAGATCGACTCGACTGGTTGGTTTAACAACCACGATCGAGCAGACCCTTCGAGCACAGTCAGAAGGTAATTTGCCATGACACGCTCTCCTCCTCCTGCTGCTTGGACAACGGTCGTATAGGTCTGAAGGAATTCAATGGAATTTTGAGACCCATCAAATTTCTCCATGTTCGTTGGTCGAAACCGCGGCGGCCAGTGAACCGCTTGAAGGTCAAGCGAGAATGCCCAACATCCGGTAATTACGTCGTAACGCCTCCTTTGTAGAAAAGAGGGGTTGACGTCACCAGGTGATCGTACTCGACGATACCCAGCAACAAGTGAATCTGACTTATGGTAAGCCTCGATCCTACGAGGGTAATACTCCTCGTAGCATGTCTACTGTTGTAGACCTCTGGTTCGGAGTGGTGAATGATCACCTCTCCTAGGAGCTTTATGATCATCAGGCGTTCGAGGAACTCTTTTCCGGTTTGGGGAGCGATGCAACTTGCGGCGATCCCCATGCGGTGAGTTATTCAAACGACTGGAAACTGATAGAGTCGTGCTACCACGACTTCCAGCATGATGTCGACGGGGTCGTTCGAGCTTGCTCATCGTGTTCCGCAGCCTTCGTGCGATCTCTTCAGCAAAGAGGTTGTAGCCAGGTACTCGAGCAAGTTCTCGAGATGGTTTCTCGAGCAGATCGTTGATATACTGAAGTTTCTGAGCTTCTTCCGACTGGTATTGAGTGCGACCAGGCAATTTTCTCTAAACTGCAACTCGTTTCCATCGAATTGTTTTAGAATCATCCATACCTGATCCTTGAGCTTGCCTTAGTGAAGTGCGATGATCTCGAGAATTTCCTGCACGCTCATCAGAGTATTGACTCTGTTCATTGCCGGAGGTGTTCTTGTCATCGCCACGAGCGGTCGTAGGGTGTGATCTTCGGGGAGCGTCCTCAGCCCTATCTGTAGGAGAGTTATTGCTACCTGAGGGCAGGACGAAGACCTCCTGTTGATGATCTCCACTTGTGCTAGAGGCCTTCTCGCTTGAGGAGTCGTCGAATGACACCATCTAGCGACTTGGAGCAAAACCCCTCCAGGAAGGGGAATTCTGGGTTATAGCCGTCTCTATCCGCAAGTGAGCCCTGCGTTGGGATGGTCGAACTCGCAGGAAGAGCATGCTCGAACGCATCCTTGCTGGGCAAACCGGAGGGAGAGAACTACCAAGTGCTAATGAAGATCCGGAATTATGACTTCCAGGAGTTATCGCGCCAGGTCGGACTGTCTCAGGTGGACTTGAACATTTGGAGAGGGAACCCTCTCTATGCCCTGAGTTTGCCTTGGGACAGCCCTTGTTGTGGTCAGATTGACCCTTGCCCTCTTAGGAAGCTGGTTCCCCATCTGGACGTATCGTTGTGGGGGATAAGGATCCCTCCTCAACTCTGTCGATGGTAAAGTCTCCTAGAGAAAGATATCTGGGGGCGACATCACCATCGGATGATGCATCACTCGGCTCGTAGTTGAAACCGACATCCATGTCGATATCTGCGTAATCGGCCAAGTCGAACCAGTTCTCCTCGTTCCACTCTCCTGCCATGAGAGTATGAGAATTGGAAAGACGAAGGAAAGCCGATGACTCGAAGATCCCCACGGTCGGTGCCAACTGTCGGTGTTTTAGGACCGAACTTACGTAAAGATTGTTTGATTCGGGGGTTCCTCTAGGCTCAAAATCACATAGAGATGGAGACACGGGGATTTTTATACAGGTTTGTGCCTTCTCTTGGGAGAATAACAACCCTACTCATGTGTGTATGTATTGAGTATGCTGGATTACAAGATGGAGCCAAAGACTAGAGTATTGTGCTTCTAATGATCTTCGGATCGCCCCGATTGTCCTGATGATTCTGCCTTTTTTATACAGTTCTCAAGGTGTACCGTCGTGCCTCCAGTGTAAAGACTACCTTAATGTCCCAGATTATTGAGCCGTTACTGGAGGTTATTATGGGAGTAGTAACGTTCCCACGCTGCCGGGCAGTTATCACCATAACAAAGGAGTTAAAATCGTGCCATTATTCTAGAGAATAATCGCGTAATTTACTGCCCATATTTTGAATATGGTGCGGAAGATTCCCTGATCGACTAGGCCCACATGTCTGTAAGCCCTGTCGATTAGGGACTGGTCGTAGAAGAGCTTACGACCAGGTGGTGGTCATAGAAGATCTTACGATCACAGACTGATCGTAGAAAAACTTACGATCATGGGATAGTCGTAGAAGGACTTACGATTATAGGGTAGTCGTAAGAGGACTTACGACTACTAGGTGGTCATAGAAGAACTTACGACCTCCGGCTTCTCCCTTATGGCTATTAAAGGGTATACTCAAGAGTTATATGACGTCATTATTATCCATAATATGAATTATAGATATATAATAAAATGAGGATTGTTATATCCTCGTCACCTTTCTTTACAGTAATCCTAAGAATAATTTGGAAATTCTGAAAATTCACATTAAATCCTAGAAACTGAATTTCTAAGGTATATTAGCTTCCATTCATTTGTGAAACCTTAGACCAAGTACACCTTAGAAGCATCATATTTTTGTAGTTTATTTTTCTTGTCATTGTGTGTTTTGGAAAATTAATTAATGGGTTTAGTAATTATGAAAATTGCTTCAAGACCTTAAATTTTTTAAAAGAAAATCCCAAAAATACTAGGATTTTTTTTGCAAATTTATAAAATTGTCTAATAAATAGATAAATTTAATATTTACTATTTCACACTCGTTTCATGTATTTAAAATTATTTACCAGTTGTAAACATATTGAAAATTGCATTAATTGTGTGGGATATATTAGACATCACTAAATGAAAATTTGCTTGCCCTAGATGGCAGCGACTATATCACCTTGGTTTATTTTCATGTCGTACCATTGCCAAGCCTGCCGCTGGCACACCTAAACCTGATGCTGCTGAAAAGGCAAAGGCTTTATAGTTTATGAGGTATCACCTCTACTCCGCCCTTAATAATGACTACGTGGTGAGCAAGAGTGATCCGCTGGCTCTATGGTTTTCTCTAAAAGAACGCATGTAAAAGTAAATTGTACCTAGGACTAGAAGTCCATAAATAAGTGTAACTCTGCCCTGCACCTTATTATCTCTCGACTAAGGTTATGTAATCAGAAGTTACTAAATGCTAATTTGATTGATAAGTAGAAGCAATCTAAGACAATGATAAGCCTATGGTATGTTCTGTGGAGACATGTAGCAATCTCCTAGTTATCCCTTAGCTTTGTAAATATGTCGCTTTCCTGCACGAGTCGCATTAGTAGTATAGAGTTAGCTCCTGTCAAGTTTGGTCCTGCTCATGATGAACATCTCTTATCTTTTGCTTTAGGCTAAAAACTTATGCATTAGATTTCTATTTCCCAGATGTCATAAATAAAATAATGGTCTATGTTGCTTTAGCTCCTATCAAGCTTGGTCCGCTCATGATGAGCATCCATTATCCTCTGTTGAATAGTTGATTAAATTTGCTTAATAGAACGTATTGCCAATAACATATCTTACCTGTAGTAAAATAATTAATCTTTCATGGAATCAAATTTGTAAACCGTATGCCTAAAACTGAAAAATATTTTGCCATGCCTTGCTAACAAAATACTGGACATGCGCTCTTGATATCTACTAAGCCTCCATTCACTAGCTTGTAGTGCACGGATGCCCAGATGGCAAAAGGGAAACATTTTTTCCTGGTGGCACCAGAACAAAACTAGTCATATGCTGATCTCTAACGGATTAATTTGGCTAGAAAACACCATAATCCTTAAATAAGTACATAATAACTTACGCCCTAAGACTTGGAATCTATATAACACTTTCCTCCACTACACTGATTTCTTAATTGAACAACATTGTAAGCAGGATATTACAGAGTATATATTGTTTTCACCCCAATAAAATTTTACTCATATTGAAGTATGATTGTAAATCTTTGCTAAAATTCCAAGTTGATTTCAAGCAAATAGCTGATGCACACGCTATCACTCGGGATTCTTATAGTTGGCGTGAAAAGGAGGAAATTGGGCATGCATGAGATATTGGAACCTAAGAGGTATAGAAAAGATGTTCAAAATAAGAGTCATGGTAGGCGCGGTGGGATATCCTAAGTCAAAGTCATAAGCAAATTAGTCCAAAGAAATAAATTAATCTAGTTTATTTTAGGAGATAATTAAAGTAAATTGCATGATTATCCTTATCTAGTTGATATGGAAAATAGCATTTACGTCATTGCTGATACCCATGTTGTTGGTAACCACAATCATTGCTGCCCGTGAAGGGCAATTGATTTGTACCTTCAGCAATATATTAACCTCCAGCATGCGATAATGCGCACATCAAACCGATGGTCGCTTGACGAGTCGCACATATGCCATATTGGCTACGCACTAAAGCATGCCATACTCATCGGTAATAACACATTCATAATTAG
Organism: Phyllostachys edulis; assembly: GCA_036346405.1. Classification (NCBI taxonomy): domain Eukaryota; kingdom Viridiplantae; phylum Streptophyta; class Magnoliopsida; order Poales; family Poaceae; genus Phyllostachys; species Phyllostachys edulis. The sequence goes on along the minus strand of CM070546.1, from coordinate 61,249,621 downwards.
TAAATGCGGTCTGCAACTACATCACCACCAGAAGCCATATCACTTGCTTGAAGTGAATATAACTCCTGAAATAAAATATAATGACCTATTGGATTTTGTTGATCCTGAATGATCTAGATTTGGTCATGCTTATTCTAGCATTACAAATTAAAATCAAGCATGCAGTTTATCACCCTTAATTAAAAAATAGTGTTCCTATTGAATAATAAAAATTTCCGTTGAATAATTATTATATTTGAGTGTTTCAACTAAATTTGTAGTCGATAAGAAAATCTAGTTTTTTTTTGTGTGCAGATTAAGCTTGGACAAATGATTTATGTTCCAACATTATATCTATGTTTCTGAAGAGCATCCAGTAGATTTATACCATTAGAACATACTACTTACGACCATAAGAAAATATGTTGCGTAATTATAAACTTGAAGTTTAATAATCCAAATTATTTAAAATATGGTATGAGTAATTGGATCAAAACTTGGGCAAATAATAAAGAAGCTAGACTATAGAATAAGTCTTTCAACTCTCGGACCCCCGTATGGGACCTTCGTCGCATATTAATAACCAACTAGAAGTTAGAATAACCTATAGAATGTTAGGATGATGTAGTTTCCATGTCACTGCAATGATAAAAGTCCAGCTCATTGTATATAATTATCAAATCTCTTATTGAAACTAGTGCGTCTTAGAGGAACCAAACATTTCCCACATGTTACCACCACTATAGCATACAACTTTGGGCTACCACCAGTTGTTAAAGATCATGTTGGATCTAAAATTCTATCAATCATGTGCCTATGATAGGGTAATTTTGTAGTATGCTATTAATAAAGATCGAATCTCAGCATTAGGGAGAGAGAAATGCCCAAAAAGTTCGAATGCTGACGTATTTATCAGAAGGAAAAGATCTTTAGTACTAAGATACACGCATTAGCTAAGCTAAACTTATGGTTTAGTTTATACTCCTATAGGCTAGAAGTGGGGAGTTTGCCAAATACTTTCCAATTATGGAGGAGTTAACTTAGTGTTTACCTGCAATAAATATGTCGCTAAGAGTGGAATACCCAGGGTTGAATAGTATATCCACATATACGAAATTGACTTATTGGTCCTTGATCTAAAATCTGCGGGGACGCCTACGGGTGTAAGATCTAATGACAGTAGTCAAAACAATTATTAATAATTCCTTAAACACTCTTGAAGAGAACTCACCTTTAAAGTGAAATACCTCATGAAGAGGCTCATGATGAAGATGAAAACCCCATAAACTTGATGCACACATATTACAATACTGTGAATATGGAACGACCAAGAATCTTTCATTTGGGAAATGACAAAGATCTGGTTCACACTGATATACCCTCAATTATGAGGATATGGGAGAAAAGTTGTTGACAACCACTTTGCCTCTACAATCACTAAAGTTTCTCTTACGAGAACATGGATCCAGAACTAAAGTCCATGGTCGAGCACTTGAAGCGTTTATATCGGGTCATATAATGAAAGCGTACGAGACTAAACCATAATTGATAAATAAAAGTCTTGGAACCAGGTAGTTCAGACTTGATGGGTCATTATGAATATAATGAAGTGGTGAAAGCTATAGTTCAAAGGTCCTTATAGAGACCGTTACTCTCCTATTATGAATCAAATAATGTTATGTTGCATAATAATTCTGGCAAATGGCATGAATAAATACATAAAATATGAAGTAAATGGGTTATGAAAATCCTTGACGAGATCCTCGAAGGACTAAAATTCCTAGTAAGAAAGGAAACAAAATCACAATATATAAAACTCATACCCAATAGTCTCTTACTTGTAGAAACAACATCTCACGGAAGAAAGAGCATCTCCTTGAAGGGAAATTATCTTACCAGTCGACATCTTAATCACACCAATGATCATATGATCCATAGATGTGAACAAGGACCCATCAAGACTCGAAAGAATGTAATGAGGAACCTAATGATCAGAAGTGTGCCACACAAGCACTTATAAGATGCATCTTCCACCAGAAGTTAGTGAAATTGTGGTTTCCTCTAGTACCATGAAGGTACGACATACATTGATGATATTAACAATTAATCCCCTAAATGCTAAAACTAAGACTGGTTATATTTTACTCAAGAGTGGTATAACCATACTTTATAGATATGCAGAACAGACTATTGGTTGTAACTTTAACCAACCGGAGATAGTTGTAAAATATTAAGACCCTGAAAGATTTCAATAAATTAAATCCGAAAGACATACAACTTTGCAACTAATATTACCCCCATATCATCTGCAAGGATAATATACTTCTGTTGCACAATTAAATAGTGATATTTGATAAGTTAAGTATGTTACTCCCAAATATTGTTTATCCTAAAATATCCATATGAGTAATAGGATATTTGTATGTAAGACTCTGCATTGTGATAATTCATTTGATTTGATCACAATATCTTTGCCTATATTCATTTTCGAAAAATGTATGAAAGATATTGGAGCAACAAGACTTCAACGGAAGTTGTCTTCAGGGAGAGTATATGCTAAACACTGATCATCATACTTGAGATTTTGAATATTTTATTTTAGTCAAGCCTAGAAGTTGTCGATACGATGATTACTGTTTAAATTCACCTGGAAGGGAAGGCTTTACCACTTAACAATTTTGATCCAGTTGATCGACAATGCAAAGATCATGAAGATCATGCATAGGTCCTAATGACCATTACTAAATCCTGAAGATATGCTGGCTATCTGTCAAATCCCTATAGTGCAAAATCCCAGACTAGATTTGTATTACTTTGTGGTGGTGCAACCATCGCTCGGTCATCATCTAAGCAGACCTTGGTAGCTATTTCTACCAACCACTCAGAGATTATAGCACTATATGAAGCCTTACTTGAACATGTTTGGTTCAGACATGTGATTAACCACATCTAGAAGTTTTGTGGCATTAATACCGCCAGTGCCCCCTTAATTATCTATGAAGATAATGCAGGTTGTATTACAAAAATGCAAACAAGTTATGTTAAGAGTAACATCACAAACTACATTGCTCCTAAATTTTTCTATCCTTGTGAACTCTAGAAGAATAGTGAGGTAAAGATCCTACAAATAAAGTATTGTGAAAATCTAGCTGATTTATTCACTAAGTATCTGCTTGCATCTAGTTTCCAAATATGCATTCATGGTATTAAAATGAGACAGTTTAAAGAGTTGCAGAGTTCAGGGGAGTAAATCCCTAGATCATAACCTTGTCAAATCCTGAGGATTTATCCAAAATATTGAAGATTGGATCATGAAGATTAAACGTTGTACTATTTTCCTTGGTTAGTTTTCTTGAAGTTTTCTCATATTAAGGTTTTTAGTGAGGCAACAAGTGTAATGCAACTTACTAATATAATGTAATCTTTTCTCAATTCCTTTTCTCTCAATAGGTTTTTGGAAGGAGTTTTTTATACGAAAATTTTATATCGTTAGTCTATTGCCCAAGGGGGAGTGTTAGGAAACCTAATTGTGGGCCAAAAACTAAACCGCCTCGAAGGTGTTTCACCCCTTTTGACCATAAATATGAGGACCCCATGTACAATGACACACAGATGAATAAAAATCTTGGATCCTCATCTACATTGTGTCTCTCTTTGGTGTTCATTGTGTGCTTGGATTGATTGTCTCCCGACTACGATATCGATTATTTAAGCAAACTAATACTGAACGTTAGACTAAGTTGCATGGTATGACACACTAGCCAAACCAAGCAACACTGGTTGCATCGGCCACACACACCAACTCTAACCCATGTCACTTGAACACTTGCCACCTCAGTCACATGCGCGAGTCACCTCGCCACACTCCTCACCTCGCACCATGGCCTGATCTCGTCCGCCCATCACGCCTGCATGCATCTCAACGCATGCTCCCTATTCCCCCACCTAGTGATGGATAGATAGGCCATGCCCGCCCGCCTTGAAGCACGGCACGGCCCACACTGTTCATGGGCCGGGCCAACATGGCACAAGCACCCATGTCGTTCCTGGGCCCGCCCTGTTCACGACCCGAGCCCAACACAACATGGCAATACGGTGGCCAGGCAGCGGAAACACCGAGGGCGAGAACCGAGGAGGAGGCCAAGTAGCGATGGGGCGAGGTCGGTACGAGGAGGAGGAGGAGGCCGAGCAGTGGGCGCGGTGGCACCAAGGAGGAGGATGAGTTGGAGGCGGTGGGGCGAGGCTGACGTGGAGCGACGGAGGTAAGGGTGGTAGGCACGATCGCGTGGGGAGGGGGTAGAAAAGGGAGGCGACGAGACCGGACCGGGCCAGCACGACCACTGTGCCGGCATGACAAGGCATGGGAATAATGTTGCCATTGGGGCCATTCAGCACAGTGGGCCATGCCTGGCACAACATGGCACGATCCATTTGGCCTGATTAGCCTGTTTGGCCCAGCTAACGTTCGGATTTTTTTTAAATCAACCTTTTTAGCCATTGGGGGTTTTAAAAATAGCAAAAAAAAACCAAGATTGTTTTTCTATAAGTAGACACTATACCCCCCTCATTCAGCACACATCCATTCCCCAATCTCTCTTACGAACTCTGTTGTGCAAATTTAGATTCCTTGTGAGATAATTTGGCAAAATTCAAAAAAATTGTGCCAAATTTAGGAAATTCAAATTCCAGTAGCATGTCAGCAAAAGAGGTATAATACTATTTTTTTTTGTATATTTTTATTGTAATTGTTTGTTATGCTAAGATGAAAGAAATAATAGTGTAAGCATCGGTTTTGTAGTTTTCATTGTGGAAAATTATGATAGCTTTGCTCTCGGTGATTACAGGCTTTCATCGAAGGATATTGCTTCCTTTGAGAATGCCGCTGCCTCAAACTAACTGGAGTTATTATTGGAAGGGCAAGGAGGAGTACCGTCATCAAGCTCTATGGCAGCATCTTCGTCGGCAACCACCGGAGCAAAGAGGTCTAGGACAAGTACATCGGGGGTCTGGAAGAATTTTGACAGGACAACCAAGGAAGACACACAAGGAGTTTAAGTACCATATGTTGTTTCTAAAATTTATCGTTATGAATTGTCTGTAAAGTCTTCTGGTGGAACATGGCACTTGCTTAGACATGCTGCAAGATATAAGGCTAAGCAAAAATTGGCGATGAGCCAGACGCAGCTGCAGTACAACCCCGACAGTATGGTACGTAGTTGAGACTACAATTCTGAGGTAGCCCGTCAATCTCTTTGTCGTTTAATTGCTTCTGAGAATTTACCTTTAGGCTTTGGGGAGTTTATAGCTTTCGAAACTTACATAAGGATTGCGTATAATCCTAGATTTTCTACCATTTCTAGACAGACAACAACTAGGGATCTAGTTAAATACTATAATGAAGGCTATGATAAATTAAAAGACCTATTTTGTCCTTGCACATTTTCGGTGGCCCTAACCTCGTACATATGGAGTGTTCAAGTTAGGAAGGATTACCTTAGTGTAGTTGCTCATTATGTTAATGGCAATTGGGAAATGAAGAAAAGAATGATAGGTTTCAAATTAATTAATGTAGCATACACGGGTGAGAATATTATGGACTATATTATCAAAGTCATGGAAGACTTTGAGACTTTGGTATTACAAACAAAATATTATCAAATACTTTAGACAATGCCGCTTCAAATCTAAGGTAATGGATATTCTTACTCCAATGTTGAGTACATACGTCGATTCCTTCTTGTTACATCAGCTATACACTTGTCATATTATTAACCTTATAGTAAAATGCGGTTTGAAGATGTTGACTTCGTATATTAAGGCTTTCCGCGATGCAATATCTTTCTTGAATAATTCTAACATAAGAATAATAGCATATAAGAACTTCTACAGGGCAATGGGTGTACGTCCAAGAAAATTTGGGTTAGACATGACGGTAAGATAAAACTCTACTTACTAGATGCTTAAGAGTCTTTTACCATATAAGAACACTTTTTTTGTTTTTATTCAAACACACTATCAAAGCCCTGACGGTAGTGTACTATTGACTGAGCAACATTGGTTCGTTGCTGAGAAGAAACTTAAGTTTTTGGAAATTTTTTATTAAGCCACTGTTGCTTTGTCTGTTGTGTATTATCCAACATCTCCTATAATTGTCCATACTATTCTGCAGATTGCTACTCAGTTGAAAATGTATGAAAATGACATAGTTTTTACGAGAGATTGTTATTGTTATGAAAACAAAATACCTAAAATATTGGAGAGAAATAACTTTCTTATTTGCATTTGCATTTATTTTAGATCCTAGATCTAAAATTCAAGGATTTGATATTGTTCTTGATCTTCTTAGTGATGCCACAAACCTAGACTATTCTAACTATTTTGAAGATATCCGTTCTAGATTTGCCGAGATTTTTCAAAGGTATGAAAAACAAGTTTCAGGGAGTTTACTTCTAACGACCTCTACTACCACCCACCCCAGGTAATAAGACAAATTTGTAAGTCAAGATCTGGGGTGGAGGTTCTTCCTCCAGATCCAGGGGTTCTACAGCATCGCCTTCTCAACCAAAGCCAACCTCCCACTCAAGGAGTGGAGAACTATCCGGCTATCTGGACATCGATATGGTGGATTTTAACTCAGAGGGCTTCAAAATTTTGCAATGGTGGCATACCTATAAGTTAACATATCCCGTGATATCTATACTTGCACATGATGAGTTAACTGTTCATGTCTCAGCGGTTTTCTCCGAGTATACCTTTAGTCTTTTTGGAAGAATATTGGAGGAGAGAAGAACACGTCTCACGAGTGAGAATTAGATACTTCTAACTGTGAAGGACTGGGAACAAACTGATGCATGAACCCAACACTCTGTAGAAAGTTTAGAGTTGTCGGAGGTGTTCGAAAACTGGTAAGTAGACAAAAACAATTAGAATATGAATGTATGTAGAGCTATAGACTGTACTCCTTTTCTTTTGCCAAAATTTTCTCATATTGAGTTTTTACTTGGAAAATATTTTAACGAGATGGTCATTTAAACATTAATAAAGCTCTTTATTTTATTTTCAGTTTGTTTATCTTATTTTTTATGATTTTTATATGTATTTCTAAATTCTAATTTCTTTTATGATTTTTGGAATTTTTCAAATAGAAAAGGACTACGTTAAACCAACCGTATCTAGACCGGCCCCGTTTAACAGCCGGACCGCGCCCATCTGGCCATATGACTAACCCCACCTCTTCTCGCCCCCCGCCCTCGCCCTCGCCCTGTCCGTTTCCATCCCCGTCTGGGTCAAATCAATTCGAGCCCATCTCGCTCGCGTCTCCACTCCATTCCCCCGAGGGCGCCGCCGCGACCTGAGAGCACTACCACCAGTCCACCACCACCATGTGGCGCCGCCTCCAAACCCTAGCCCCCGCCCTCCGCCGCGCCGCCGCCGCCGGCGCGGCTCCCTCCTCCATCACCGCCGCTCCGCTCTCGACGGCCGCCAACGCCTTCCGCCGAACCAGCCCGCTCCTCTCCGGTAAGTTCACCGCCCCCTCATCAGATCTCGTCTGTCTGACCGTTTCGGGCGCTGATCGGTTGGTGGATTGGCGTATGCTGCAGAGGACAAGCCGGCGGCGGCGAGGGTGGAGGACGTCATGCCCATCGCCACGGGCCTGGAGCTTGAGGAGCTCGAGGCGGAGCTCCAGGTGAGATGGGCTTGGCCTTGGGCTTTGGAACTTTGGGTTGGCCTGCGTGTTTGGATTAGTTTGGTACCTGGAATGGGTTGTGATTTCTCGATCTGGTTGTGGTTTCGCAGGGGAAGAAGCGATTCGACATGGATCCTCCCGTCGGGCCCTTTGGTACCAAGGTGAGGTTGTGGTCGTAGTCGTAAGCTCTCTTGTCGTTCCATAGTTCGCAATCTGAGATCGGCATCATACATGCTGGCCATATCCATTAGGTTTGTTGTTGTGCTTTGGTGCCCCAATCATTGGTGTTTAATGAAATTAGTGGGACGTATGGTTCTGAATTGCTGATGCTTTGGTAAATTACTTGTGACTTGATTTACACTGTGCTGCAAACAATTGACGTTGTTGCGAGCAGTAAAAAAATGCAGTTGTCTAACTCTCGCCATTAGACGGTAGTCATGTTCTGTTGTCTGATTGGATGGTGCTCTGATGCACTTTGGAGATCATCTGTACGTGCTATTCATCAATGTGCCATTATTGTAGAAACTTGTGCACTGTGTGGCTGATGCCGATGGGTTTGGTATCTGTTTTCATTGCCTGCATACCATAGCATCAATGGTTGCTCCACGTTATTGTGTCAGCCGTCAGATGATTGTTAATACTGTTGGTGCAAATCATCCATTTTTCCCTTGTTAAACTGTGATACAATGACTAAGGCCGCAAACCTTCTTCACGGGGAATTGCTTTCCAGTTCTTGTTTGTTTTAAACTTCTATGCATTAATGCATTAAACATTGACTCATTATCTTTTGCACATTGTATCCTGCCCACTATCATATTTGATCAGAAATACATGGTAACAGGACTGACTTGAACTATTGATGTATATGCATAGTTGCATACTAGCGTGCTGCCTCTTTCCGTTTTAAACTTGTTTTTGGATATGCCACTGGGCTACATGTAAACGGCGACATAAACATGTGTTGTGGAGACATTGATCTAATTGTAAGATGTACTTGATATGATGCACCGATCACGCGATCTGCGATGCGGCGATGCGGATCTGGTGCTACCCATTTCGTAAAAAAAACCGATATGGCGATACGGGTGTGTGTGTGTGTGTGTGTCTATATATATATATATATATATATATATATATATATTGAAAATAGTAAAAATATAAAATACGATACTTCATAAGTTCCTAACGAGCTGTGGGCTGCCTGTGGCACATCTAACTTGAGAAAGGCAAAATGTGGCTTCAAACCTAGCATCCCCGTACATCAACAGCAACCACAGAATCACTTGGATTCTGGCCGATTAAACTTATATAGCTAGACATCAAACCTAGCATCCCCGCACATCAACAGCAATTGCAAATACCTTCTTTCCCCCACCGGCCTACATCAACATCCCCTACTTAGCTTCTTTTCCCCACTACACCTTTCCCCCACAGGCCACCTCGCTACTTCACCTTCTTTTCCCCACTCACCAGATCTGAGAGAGCACGCACCTGGCTGGAGGCGCTGGCCGCTGGAGAGGAGGGAGCACTGTCGGCCGTTGGAGAGGAGAACCTTGTCATTCCGAGAGGCCGTGGCTCGGCTACTGAGAGAGAGGAGCATCGCTTACCCTGGAGAGGAGGGAGCACCGTCGGCCGCTGGAGAGGATCAACGCCGCCGGCTGCAGAGGGGGTAGCGCGGAGGAGGTGGCGCAGAGGAGGGAGCGCTGAAGGCCACCGATCACCAGTGGTCACGGAGTCTGGATTGCGCCTGAGAGGCGGGAGGCCTTGGCAGGAGCAAGAGCCGAGGAACAAGGTTAGGGCATCTCCTGCAATTGGCCTTGGGCTAGGAGCTTTGGGCTGGGCTTCTTTTCGGGCCGTATCGGCGTATTGGGACGTATTGGGCCGTATTGGGGATGTATTTTCTTTTTTTTTTTTTAACGCAAAGAATTCCGATACTTCCCGATACATATCGGGGCCGTACCTGTACCCGATACGTATCGGGATACCAGTACGCGACATGGGAGCCGTATCAGACCTGCTTTGGAACAATTGTACAAATAAAAATGAAGATTGAATGCTAGACATTAATCTTGGAAATGTTATCGTTGACTTGCCTTTTTCTAGAGCCATTTGGCACATTGATACCAATAATTCTGAACTGTTTATAAGTAAAGTTTGGTGGTGGGTGTCTGTTAACTGCATTTTGTCGTTGCATATTATACAGTGGGCTACAAACTTGATATGTTTACATGCTTAAGCAGTGTAATGTGAAGACTTTTAGCCCTGATTCATACTTAAGACCCCTCCTAGCTGGTGTAATTTTACGGTCATGGTTGCCTTGGTCATAATCTGTAGCTGAGTTTTAATATGACAGCTTGTTTTTTCAAGCAAAAAATTCTGATTAACTGTTGTAGAATGTCCTTGTACATCTATAACTAAAATGTCCTTGTACATCTATAACTAAAAGTCCACTCATCATTCTGTTTTATGAGCTGTCAAGACCAGATTTTGCTTCCAACCTCTCTGTGCATTCTGTACTAGTCCCAGAACAAGCTAGTACACACAGTTAAACATTGATGATATAACACAATCCATATCACGATTACATAGTAATAAAGTACCGGCCTTATGGCCAAATTACAATAACTTGATCTCGTGACCACCAACAAGATGAAGTAGCAGCGGAAGAAATAACAAAACAACAACTACAGTGAGAAGCCCATTCAAATGCCCATAGGCAATCAACTGGAACGCATCCTAGACATCCGGCGTAGAAGTTGAAGTCCTTGGCAGCATCGAATGCTTCTGAAATTTGTGTTGAGTGTAGCATGTGAGTACATAAAGTACTCCGCAAGTTTAGGAAAAAATACATTATCCAAGGCTTAATAAGGATGGTATAGTAAGTTTTATTTTGCGTAAAGCAACAATTTGAATTTCAGTACCAATATTAGATCACAAAGCATTTAGTTAATCAAAATAACTACAACACTAGTGAAGGTTCCAGCTACCTTACACTACTTTCAATTCTCAAAGGCTCCAACTGCCTTCTTTATCAAACACCTAACTGGTTCCAACTGCCAAAAATGATCGAGAGTTCCAACTACTTCCGAACTTCCCAAAAGGGATTATTTGAAAAACTAAAACCCTTTATCTACCATGTGAAAGCGCACTTTGCCCGCCCTGAATCGTGGGTACGACTGTTCGAACAGTTTTACACTCTACAGAGGTTGTACAACTTGACCTACACGATATAATCGGCATAAAATGTCGGCTATGACACGCTTTTTTAGGCGTGCAACTAAGCGATTATCACAAGATCTTTACAATACTTTGCTCTAACATCAGCCAGCCTGATGAGTTTTGCCCCAAGTCATGGATGTCCTCTACCATCGGCCTGGAACTCACTGTTGTGGGGAAAACTTGCTCGAACATTGATGTCAACATTCGACACAAGGCCCTAACAGACATGGACATCAATTACCATCATCCGCACAATCCCAAAAAGGAACACCTAGCACCTATTGTTCGCGGGCGTACTGCTAGAGCTTAGTAAATTAATTGGCCAGGGCTGTCCCATTCCAGCCATGTGGTTGTATGGTGAATGCTCAGTTTGAAATAACACAAGTACCGGCCCTTAATTGACCAAGGCGAGACACTCAACAAATCCATCCACTCGCCTCAGTCTAAATAAGTTTTCCACCATTTTATTTTGTTTTTCAAACTAATGGCAACACCCATTGCCAAACTTTTGGAAACAAATTTTCATCATTTGAAATAATTTTTCCCATAACCGGCTAGCTTGACTAAGCAGTACTACTGTAATCATATAATCCAATACTGATGTATTCCTATAATTCAACGGTAATTTATTATTAAATTCTTGCTAATCATCTAGGGTGACAAAGGTATAAGGGTAACAACATTCAAGGATATGATAATTCAAGTAGATTTGACTTATCAATCCTATAGATTGAATTCACCATTTCATGTAAAATAGCCATGCATCATAATTTGAAAACAACATATTTGAATATTAAAATCTAGGATTGAAATGATCAAAGGAGACTTGCCTTCGTCAAATGTGGATGGTGCTAGCTGCTCTTGAAAGTCCTCGCTCACGGAATCGGCGTTGAAGTCTACACGCGAAAACAGGAGCACAAATAAATAAATACAAATAAAATCCTAAAATTAGTACTGATGGATAGATATTGAATTTAGATTAATTTAGAAATTTGAATCATCTAAATCGGAGTTCGAACAAAGGAGAACGGACTCTCGGAAGATTTGCTGGAAATGGAAATTTAGAGAAAGGAATATTTTTTTCAGATTAATTAAATAAAAGGAATAGAGAATGGCAGGTGGGGTCTCCTTGTCATTGGGGGAGAGGGAAAAAGAAGTAGTGACATGTGGGGCACTTATGTCAGTGAGATAGAGAGAGAGCAAGGGAGGAAGAATAGAGCAAGAAGAGAGGAAAGGGGGTGTCAGCTCGGCAGCGGCGCCGGTGAACGGCGTCGCGGGAGGGCCGAGTGTTGGGCAAAATGGAATGGTGGCGTCCTGGGGAGGTGATGGGAGGTGGTGGCGCGGGTGGAGCTGCACGGCGGCAGCGGAAGCGGCTTGGGCGGAGTGGGCGCATGGTGGCGGCAACTCTCCGGCAATGCCCTTCGGGAACTAGGATGCGCATGGGCATGGTGATGTTACGGGGAGCTTGTCGGAGGTGGTCTGAGGTGGCGGGGTAATGTCGGCCGGCACCAGAGAAGAAGGGGCAGCGGCGGCGTGGCTCCATGGAGGTTCCTCGGCTGAATGGAGAGGGGGAAATGGTGGAGGACACTCAAGAACATGAGATGACGCACATGGCTTGGCAAAATACTCACCGAAGAGAGTTCGGGGTAGGGTGGTGTGGTGGCCGGCGGCGGTGAAGATGACTCGAGTGGCAATGGCTCGACTCTAGAGGTGGTGGGAGTTGGGGAATGTGTGGGGTGAGGAATTGCGGTGTTGGTGCTCTCCTTTTATAGGTGTGGGTAGCAACCAAGCCAGCGTGGCACGACGGGGAGGCTGGTGGCGGTTTTGGCTCTGGGCTTCATGACAACGCTTCGCGAGGGAGAACGGCAAAAATGAGTGCTCATGGTAGTGGACGCTGATGGTACGCATTGATGGCAAGGCACGACGTGGGCGTCGTGGCGCAGTCGAATGGGCGACGCGGCACTCGGCCAAACAGCGAAAGCGTCGGGAGGAAGAAGAAAGAGGGGACATGGGCCAGGGGACCGGGGAAAGAATGGGCCCGGCCCAAAGCAAAGTGGATTTTCGGCCCAGAACAGAGATTGAAATTATGAGATTTGTATTTGGTTTTTGGAGGGAATTTGAGAATTGAATTGGAGTTTAACAACTTTAATTTAAACAGCGAATAAACTTCAACTGAAAACCAACAAATTAAATTAATTAATTTAACTTAATTTTTCTTTTTAAACTGAACAAAATTGGGTTGTTACATTAGCTGTGACATTATATTTTGTTTCACTATCTCAACAATGTAACTGGTCATGCCAATCTTTGTTGACTGTTCCTGGGGTAAACGCTCCATAGTGACTGTTCCTCTTGTTGTATTTTTTCTGTTAAAATATTTTCCTTACCATCTCCCGACAAACAATGGCACACTCCGAAAAAGAATGAACAAGAACCAGCATGCTGAGTTTTTCGTCTTCTTTGGATGACATATTCTTTTGTTTCCCTTCGTCAATTCTTTTCATGTTAGTTCTATTGAAGAAAGCTTCATTCTCATCAATTTCTGAAAACAGTTATCAGTACCACCACGGTAGATTGTGCATAACTTTGGTGAGATGCTGATGCAATTTATGGAGAGCAAGTGATGTGATCATTAGAGAGCGTGTAGCATTACAAAATTTGAAGACATTTGGAGATTCGAATAACTTGGGTGAGATTAAACATTTGAATTATAACCTTTTTGCAAATCCATATTCGTCAGTTCAGAGGTCATCAAATATTTGTAGCTGTGCATATTTAGACACCTTTCATAAATCTACTACACAAATGATGGATGTGACATGTGAGGGAGCATGCTATGTGAAGCATTCTTGTCCAGTCTCCTCTAGTTCATCCCATTCAAGTATACACTGTTGTCCTTCTGAGGCGTCCTCCTGTTACTTCTTTACCTGCTAACTATGTGTGTTTATTTACCCTTTAAACACCGACTTCGATGTTTGTCTGCCTTTCTGTTTTTCCCTTTTTCTCTTTAAACTTCTCTCTATATTTTTTGTGTGTGCTTGTGTGTATGTACTGTTCCTGTGTTCCACAGTTTTAAGTTACAGTTTCCATTGCAATACCCAGTTGGTTATAATATTTTGATATGTGCTTTATTCTGTAAAAGAGAGAATGTTTTTTTTCCCGATCTGAACCTGGGGAATTGATCTGTTGTTTTCGTTTTTTTAACTAGTACCAGCTTGTAAGTACTCTGTGCCATATTGTTCATCAATTCATTTTGGATGCTTTCCTGCAGGAGGCACCAGCTGTCATTGAGTCCTACTACAACAAGAGAATAGTTGGTTGCCCTGGTGGTGAAGGAGGTAAGTCAGTGTTGAACTGACTCGTCTAAACTCTGAACTTTTAGATATCACAAGACTTGTATAACAATTATTGTGTTATTTACTTGGTTTGTTTGCAGAGGATGAGCATGATGTTGTATGGTTCTGGTTGAAAAAAGATGAGCCACATGAGTGCCCAGTCTGCTCACAATACTTTGTGGTAATTTAACTTGGTTATTTGACATATTACTTAAATTTATACATTTGACGACTATTTTTTTTTCATAGAATATAGCACATGCTACCAAGCGGTGGTGATCTCTTAGTGTTAAACTGTTCATTAACAGACGTTTTGTTGCTTGCTTTATGCAGCTTAAGGTCATCGGTGATGGTGGAGATCCAGATGGGCATGACGACGACGATCATCATCACTAAGGATGCCTCGTGGTTCTGAAAATAAGAATTTGATGAGGTAATTGATGTCATTTACACTTTTTAGCACCAGACTGCTCTACGGCGTCCTTGTTTATGCATATATACATTTGGCCATCAAGCAGGTGGTAGTTTTCGCCTAGGGATTTTGTCCAAACAAAAACTTTTTCCAGATTTGACCTGTGCATTTCTTTTCGAGCATCATCGAATAAAAGATGACTGCATCAGCTGTGTTTCCGTTTGCTACCAAGTGGCCATCGTGTGTGATGGACCTGATCTATTCAATCATGCAACAATTTATATTTCGCTGCGTAGTGTGACGGGCAGTTTTCAAACAGCCTGCTAAATCCTTTAACAAGTTTCTTCTCCAAGCTATTTGCAGTTCTCATGAAAGTTGAGCGATGATTTGGGTGATTCTAGTGTCCTGTGACAAATCTGCATTATGTCATTTTTTGTTCTAGTGCTAATGAGTACAGCGAGTCTTTTGCACCGTTCACCATATTAATCACTGCTGCAAACCGTGCTATCATTGGTTTTTAAGATGGCCTTGGCTGTGAATTGTATCTAAAGCTGTTGGGGCGATATGTTTGATGGTGCACAACGGTTTGCTACTGGACCTCAATCCAGAACAGTACGAATGCGCCTTTGGCTTCAGAATACCTTTTTTTTTTCGTGGGATCTGGATTTGCATCCAGCTCTGTGTATTTTGAGTCAATCTTATGATCAGTGGCTAGTTTACACAGTATAGTTAAAGGCGAACATTACATCCATACAATTACATACATAAAAAGTACTTAAATATTATTATAGGACATGATAAATAGACCGTAGAGCCGAATGTTTACAGAACAACGGGACGACGTGCCAAATAGTTCAAAATAACAGGGTAGTAACAGAAAGAGCATTATAAGAACGGGGCCTCACGCATTGTTATATGCAATTGACTGGGGCTAGGATCTAATTAACGCTGTCTTCATCATTTCTATAGCCGGATGTATAAAAGTATGCACACATCGGGTCTTCAACTTCATAGTCTGAATTTACATATTTGAGCAGCCATGAGTACGAAGGTACTCAATAAGACATCACCGAAAATGCAATTATAGAGATGCAAGGCGTACAAGGGAGGGGTTATATGTTTATTTTATCACAAAGTCAGTTCAAATACTATAATTATCTTTCAAACCTATGACTTAGTATGTTTAACTTCAAAATAAAAGTTTTTTTTGTATAAGCAATTATTATCTCGACCATGCTTTACCAGCATGACCACGTCCATGCGACCATGCTTAGCCAGCATGTCACAAACCCAACAGCCATGCTTAACCAACATACGACACATTCCAGAGACCATGCTTAACCAGCATGTCCCAACTTCCAAACAACCATGCGTAACTAGCATGTTGCAACTTTTGGAGACCATGCTTAACCAACATGTCCCTAACCCGGTGACCATGCTTGTTCCGTTCACACCGACCATGCTTAACCAACATAACGCAAACACAACCACCATGTTTTAGTTCATAATTTAGTAAAACTAACCGGTGTGACTTTCTTCACAGTGCTCATAACCGAGGGCATGACTATTCGAATAGATTTAAACACTTTATAGATGTGTATAACTTTACTCACAAGATATAATCAGTTTATAATGTTAGTCTGACACACTTCCATGGGTGTGTGACTAAGTGATTATCGCAAATCTTTTCCAATACGCAGTCACGACACTAGACTCGCTCCGGTGGGTAAAACCCCTCAACGATTGGGACAGTGCTCTGTTATGAGGCACTCCCAGAATGACCTTATAGATAGTTATTAATTCCATTCCAGAGGCCATTCCGGTTTGCCTCTTGGTATGGAATACGCTGGTACCGGTCTATTCCGGTGTACCGTTTCGTATTACACACACACAAACACCATAGAATCAAAATGACACATCGTTCAATTACTTCATAAATATAAATGCCGTACATAGTTAAATAATACATTCATAATTTCATACATTTTACCATAGTCTAGCATAATTTCACTTACCGAAGGAGTAGTATTAGACTCGGCCTTTCGAACTGATTTAAACAAGTGGTCACTTCAATTTTGAATTTTTTTACCGGTACCAGAATGAGCTGGAATGGCCGATATTGACCGGTATTGAGGCCGGTACGGGATCGAGGCTACTGATGTCTTGGGTTTGGGTGCTTAGGTATGTCATGTTAAACCATTCCTACCGTCTAGGAATGGAATTGATAAGTATGCCTTATACAGGTACATTTTTAATGAATGGCCCTTCGTTGTTGGGGAGTCACGGCCCTTCTCGAATGCATAAGTAAGCAGGGCGGGGGTTTTCGGGTCAAAGCTAAGTAAAGTAATTAGCTAGATCTATCTCATACTAAACTTGTGGTTGTACGTCTTAGTAGTTTAGAATGGAACACATGATTCAGTCCTTAATCGACTCAAGCGAGACAATCCACTAACCCATCGCGAGCACACTACACCGATCTCAAACCAACCACTCACCCAAGTCTCAACCATTTATAACTCCATTTTCCTGTTTTCAGTGGTAACCCATGTTACCATAATACGGTTCAATGTATCCAAGTTCTCGTTATGTCAATGTTTGTGTCCTATTCATGTTCAATTAATAAGTAGTGTCTAAGCACAACTAATAGTCATTTTTGTTTAACTAACAGAAGTTTTACTCATGTAATAATTATCCTTAAGGTGTCAACATTCAAGGAGGGGAATCATAATGATAATTAAACTTTTGCATAGCTAGGTGTCAACCTTTAACATAGCATTCAATAAAAAATAATAAGCATGTAAGTATAATAATTTGAATTGAAATACTTTGCATTTGAAAAGTAGGTTCCTAATCAACAGTAAGGACTTGCCTTGCTCAAGTGTGGATTCGTCTTGGTCTTGGGTTGAACCAGTGACGAAGTCTTTGATGACGTTTGAATCTATTTAACGCAAAAACGACGACTTCAAATAAATGCTCATCACACAAATAAATTAAAAATTAATTAAACTAAACTCTACAAATTATGATTTTGGTACTATTGGAAACATCTTAAATTTATATGAATTTAGAAATAAAAATAAAATCATTTGGATTTAAAATAAGGGAGAACTAGCTCTCCAAAGTTGGACCTCATAGGAAATTCCAAAAAATATGAAAATCGTAACAGGTGGGTCCCACTGGGATTTTCTTTCCTTTTAAATTTATTTTTATTAATGAAAATACACTATGACTAACAGGTGGGGTCTACTAGGGTTTTTATTTCCTTCTCTCTTTATTTTTACTTGGGAAAGTCCCAAGAGACTAACAGGTGGGGCCATGGTCCACCGGACCTGGTCCACTCAACGACGCACGGGGGCTAGGGCCCACTGGTCAGTGGCTAGGGCCCACGGACTTGGTCAACACACTTATTTTCTTAATCCTACAGATTAATTAACTTACTAAAGGTGTCGAGCCACATGTCATACTTTCATTACTAACTAAATAACTAACTGCTAATTACCTACCTAACCTAATCGCTGCCACATGGCGATGCCACATCAACATCTTCCTAAAAAAAGAGCAAAGTCAGAGGAAGCTATGGCACCCAGGTTTGGGCTCATCACCAGCACGGTGGGGCATGACAAACTCCTGGGACATGCAAAATGGAATGTGGTGGTGACGATGAAGCTAACAACTGCGGCGACGTGTCGGGAGGTGGCCCGAGGCAGCAGCGCGACTGCTTGGTTGGTAGCGGTGCTACTGTGCGCGGTTGAAACAACACAACGAAGCCAAACACTAGTGAACGTGGTGCGGGTGAGCAACTACACGCTATTGGGATCCTAATCACAGTGGCGGCATGGCTAGAAGTGCTCGGGAATAGCACGACTACGGTGGCTTGCGGCAAGGAAGAAGGAGCTCGCAGTGACGGCACTACAGAGGCTATGAGACGTCATTAACTAGCCTAACTAGCTCGCGGGAACTAGGAATGTGATATGACGCTAAGAGAAGGGGAAGGGCTTACTGGAGCTGGAGCAAGGAAGAAGTGGCTCGGCGATGGAACTATAGCGGTGACAAGGACGAAGGGGCTCAGGCTGCTCTAGTGGTCCAACTGGAACAAGGAGAGCATCAGCAAGAGGGGATCAAGGTGAATCCAAAGGGTATGGCCTTCAAGGTCGAAGCTCACCGGAACGGCGATGAACACACGACAATAGCGAGGACCGAGGTTGATTTGGGCCACGATCATCGAAGCGTTCTTGGCGATTGAGCGAGAGAGATAGGTGGCGATTGGAGGGGAAATGCAGAGGATGGTGAGGCGTTCTCGGTGACGAGCTCAGGGTGGCATTTAAAGGGGAGAAGAGGGGAGGAGAAGGCGACAATGTCACAGCCGTCTTGGTGGTTTCTCACGAATGTGTGTGAATTAAGGGCCGACGAGCTGGCGCGGCGATAGGACAAGGTTGTGGCAACGATGCGCTCGAGGTCTACTGTGATAGAAGCAACCGAGTGCACTCACATTGATTTCGTGCAGAGAGGAATAGATAGAGGGGAAAGCGCATGCGGGCGAGGGGGAGAAGAAAAACAGTGCTCCAGTGCTGACATGTGGGGCCGGGGTCATTGTTAGTGGGCGCGAGGGCGGGTTGGTGAGCGGGTTGGAGTGGTGCTGGGCTATGGCGCAAAGGCGAACACTGGGTGAGGCAAGTTGGGCTAAGCGAGGATGGGCAGCTAAGGTCACAAGGAAAGAAAGGATGAGAGAAGGTGGCATATGTGCGTATGGTGGTGGAGGGAAAGGAGCTGGCCGACTGGTGGCGACCCGAGGGAAGAGAGAGAGAGAGAATGCTTTGATATCTATTTGAAACATTTTTAGGATTGAATTTGAATAATTTCAGAGAGGTTTTATCACTTAACTTTTCTTTCAATTTAAGGCAAGGATTTTGATTTGACTTTTGAAATGTAACCAAGTTTGTGCAAATTCACAAAACGCATCAAAAGTTTTTGAAAATCCTCAAAATTCAAGGAAATTTCAAATGTTTCAAAAATGAGCTATTACAAAACCTACCCTCCTTAAAGAGAATCTCGTCCCTGAGATTCAGGCTGGTCGGTGAAGAGGTATGTGAACTCGACCTTTAGGGCTTCTTTTGGCTTCCACTCCCTTTCAGTGTGGTTGCTCCATAAGATCTTATAGAAACGAATCACTCATCTTCGCATTTGGTGATCAACCACTTCCTAAATCTTTACTGGGTACTCTTGGTAGGTAAGATCTGGCTCTAAAGCGATGGTTTCTAACGATGTTTGCTCTTCTAGGACTCGGACATTTCTTCAACTGTGACACGTGGAAGAGGTTGTGGATACCGGCCATCTCTGGTGGAAGCTCTAGTTGATAAGCGACTTCTCCATACTTGGCGAAGATTTGGTATGGTCTGATGTATCGCGGTGCTAACCTTCCACGGACCTTAAATCGCTTGATGCCTCTCAGGGGTGAAACCTTGAGATAGACAAAATCTCTGATCTCGAAGCTCAAATCTCGACGGTGATTGTCGATGTAGCTTTTCTGCATAGATTGGGCCGTCTTAAGTTTTTCTTAGATTAGGTGGACTTGTTGTTCAACTTCTTTCAACATTTCAGGGCCAACTACGGTGTGCTCCCCTATCTCTGACTAGATTAGAGGGATTCTACATTTCTTGCCGTAGAGGGCTTCAAATGGGGACATTTGCAGACTGGCTTGATAGCTGTTGTTGTAGGAGAACTCTGCGCACGATAGACTTTTCTCCCAACTGTCGCTGAAGGTGAGCGCACAAGCGCGTAGCATGTCCTCTAGAATCTGGTTGGTCCTTTCTGTCTACGTATATTTAATTAAGGAGTGATACATAGTGCTGAAAGCTAGGTAAGTTCCTAGGGCTTCATGAAGACTTGACTAGAATCGTGAAGTGAACTGGGTTCCGCGATCTGGCACAATCCTTTGAGGATCTCCATGCAGGCGTACAATGTGGATCATGTACAACTCTGCTAACTTGCTTCCTCCATATGTGGTCTTGACCAAAATAAAATGAGCTACCTTGATCAATCTATCCACAATGACCAATATGGAATCATATCATGTCCGTGTCTTTGGCAGATCGGTGATAAAATCCATACCGACTTCTTCTCGTTTCCATTCTAGGACTTTTCATGGCTGGAGTAGTCCTGTAGGTCTTTGATGTTCGGCTTTTACTCTAAGGCATACACGCATGTGATCACATACTCAACTACTTCCTTTTTCATCTGGGGTCACCAATATATTTCATTCAGATCTTGGTACATCTTATTACTCCCATGGTGGATTGAGTATGCAAACTCATGTGCTTCCTTGAGAATCAAGGCCTTAATGTTTGGGTTGCGTAGCACACATATGTGCTTCCCAAACCACAATGTGCCCTCTTTATCTAGGGTGAATACTGAGGCTTTACCTTTACCCATGTCCTTATTGATCTTCAGGACATCCTTGTCATTCGCCTGAGCTTCTCTAATTTGCCCTTCAAGCGAAGGTTGAACTTCCATCATGGCGATGTGTCCTTGATTTACCAGCTCCAAATTGAGTTGACTGAACTCCTTGTATATCTCTGGCTGGTGTTTCTTGACAATAGTAGTGTTGCAGCAATCCTTCCTACTCAAGGCATCTGCTACCACATTAGCTTTACTAGGGTGGTACTGAATACTAAGGTCATAATCTTTGATTAACTCTAACCATCTGCTTTGCCTGAGGCTCGGGTCTGATTGGGTGAAGATGTACTTTAGACTCTTATGATCGTTGTATATCTCACAACGATTACCAATGAGATACTGTCGCCATATCTTCAAGGCATGAACAATTGATGCTAGCTCCAAGTTATGGGTTGGATAGTTCTCCTCATGTGGTCTTAGCTATGTGCAAGCATAAGCCACTACTTTTCCTTCTTGCATTAGTACACATCCAAGTCCTGGTTGTGACACATCACAATAAATGTCAAAGTTCTTTAGGATGTCTGAAGTACTAACACTGGGCATAAGTTAACTTCTTCAGCTCTTGGAAACTTTGTTCGCAGTTTTTAGTCCAAGTGAACTTCTTCTTTTTGAGTAATTGGGTCGAGGGTCTTACCACTTTAGAGAATCCTTCGATGAAGTGTCAGTAGTAACCGACTAATCCAAGAAAACTCCTAACCTTGGTTACTGTCACTGATGTGGGTGTTCTCCAATTGAGAACTGACTCCACTTTGGAGGAACCTACAACAACTCCTACAACTGACATAACATGTACAAGGAAAGCAACTTCTTTTAGCCAAAATTCACACTTGCCGAATTTGGCATAGAACTGGTGTTCTTTAAGCTTTCCAAAACTAGGCTTAGGTGTTCCTCGTGCTCTTCATTGGTCTTGGAAAAGATCAGAATGTTGTCGATGAAGACCACTACAAATTTGTCTAGATATTCCATGAATGTCTTGTTCATTAGATTCATGAAGTATGCATGTGCATTGGTCAATCCAAATGACATGACTGTAAATTCATACAATCCTTATCGAGTTGAAAAGGTTGTCTTGGGAATATCTTCCTGAATGATCTTCAACTGATGATAGCCTGATCATAGATCTATCTTGGAAAATACGTAGGCTCCTTTGAGTTGATTAAAGAGATCATCGATCCTAGGGAGAGGATACTTGTTCATGATGGTGACCACGTTGAGAGAACGATAGTCTACACACATCCACATGGTACTATCCTTTGTTTTGATGAACAACACTGGTGATCCCCATGGAGACGAACTTGGCCTTACAAATCCGTTATCCTGAAGGTGTCTAATTTGCTTCTTCAGTTCTTCCAATTTATTGGCGAGCATTCTATAACGTCTCTTGGCTATAGGAGTGGTGCCTGGTGCCAAATTTATGATGAACTCCATATGCTAGGCTGGTTATCGAGCTAACAAGCTATTATTGAGCTTCATTCGAAATTGACATAGTTCGACTTAAAATCATTTTATTTATTGTTTAAGTGGTTATTTTAAAAGCGAGCTAACGAGCCACTAGCGAGCCGAGCCTCATTAACCTTTTTTTATTCCAAATTGACCCATTTCAATTTTAACCAATTAACTACTATAATCAAATCAATTTTGATTTGAGCCCATAACGAGCTTTTTTGCCGGCCACCATATCTCTATCGGGTGGCAAACCTGGTAGGTCTTGTGGGAAAATGTCTAGGTATTCCTTGACTATGGCTCTTCAAGCTATGGACTGCACAAGCTTGGCGGAACGAGGTTCCGACAATGAAGCTAACTTCAACTCCTTCAGTGTTAACTAGGGTCATTGCCCTGTCGGCACATCAGATCTGACCTTGATGCTTGGTTAACCAATCCATTCCCAAGGTTACATCTAGGGTTAGGGGATCCAATAGCATTAAACTGGTTAGGAATTCTACTCCTTTTATCAGAATCTATTTGGTTGGGCTCACTAAACTGGCTCTCATTTCACCACCAGGTGACTGAACTATCATTGTGTTCTTAAGCAGAAAAACTGACATATGATGCCTTTCCACAAAATGACGAGAAATAAATGAATGCAAAGCTCCAAAATAAAAAAGAATGGTGGAAGGTACTGAATTGACAAGAAATGTACCCAACACAACATCTGTAGCCTTTTGGGCTTCCTCAGAAGTGACATGGTTGATACGTCCTCATCTGAAAGTTGGTATGGAGGTTGATGGCTTCTGGACTGATCCACGGTTTGCTGATGGGGTTGTCAGTGCTCTAGCTAGAGTGACAGTTGGATTGGTCCTAACCGGCGTATGTATCTTCTAGGGACATCTACTAGCGAAATGTCCCTTTTCTTCGCAATTGTAGCATGTGACTCCAACAGCTGAACCGTTGCCTGCCTGTTGATGGCTTCCCTGGTTTGGGGCACAGAATGAGGGGTTAGCAGGGTGTGGTGTTGTGGCTGGTGCTCTGAATTGCGTGGCAGGAATGAACCTGCCAAGAATGAAAGATCCTCCTCGAGCACTTTGGGAGGTGCTCGGATGAAATCCTTGTTGCGGCATCAATCGCATGCGGTTGCTCTCAAAAGCCTTGCGCTTGTTCTCCACCACAAGAGCTTTGTCCACAAGATACTAGAAGTCAGTGAAGTCATTGGTCTCCACCACAAGAGCTTTGTCCACAAGATACTAGAAGTCAGTGAAGTCATTGGATGACAGCTGCAAGCTGATCCCTTCACGCAATCCATCCATGAATCTTTCTTGTTTTTCCTCATCATCCTTGATATTTGTAGGAGCATATCGGCATAATTGGTTGGACTTCATGAGGTACTCATGGACTGACATGTTCCCTTGCTTGAGTTTCCTGAGCTCCTTCTTTAATCTCATCAATCCAGTAGGGATGAAGAATTCGTCGAAAGCTGTAGTGAATTCTGCCCATGTCACGACGTGGCCTTCTTCTTGGCCTGCTCTGAAGTTGTCCCACCAATCTTAAGTGGGTCCTTCTAACTAGTGGTTGGCGTGTAGAACCTTCTCCAGGTTACTGCACCGAGCTATGTCCAGCTTCTTCTCGATGGTGCAGAGCCAATCGTTGGCGTCCAAATGTTCCCTTGATGTAGCGAAGGTAGGGGGCTTAGTTCCCATGAACTCTCCTAATCTTGACGATCCACCAGATGATGATGATGCATTTTGGGTGAGACTCTAAAAGTTGAGTTTGGCGGGCCATGACGTCAGCCATGGTCGGGTTTTCTGGCGGGGGTGGTGGTGATTGCAGGCTACGGCGTCCTCCAGCCATCCTATTTGGGTACAAGCATAGGTAAGAACGAGTGTAGCTAAAGCGGGGTGGCTTAATAACACAAGTACACGAAAGTACTTAGAAGAACAAGAGTAAAAACCAACTGCTTGAGAATAACATAAAAGCAAGTCTTACGTGACTGCATTACATTTCGCACTTGGGCGTTTACGCAGATCACGAGAATACAAAGCACAAAAAATATTACAATGTTCTAGGCTTATGCAGCAGATAAAGATACATGATCATTTCCAAAAACCAACTAAGTGAGCGCTACGACCTATCCTGCTGGCCTAGTCCTGGTGGTACTCCTCCATCTGATCCTCGATGAGTAGTCCACAACCGGTGGACGTCCGTGGGGGTAGACTGGGACTCCGTCATGATGAAGCGGTGGCGAAAGACTTGGGTGCTGCAGACGCGGCGGGGTGGTGGCCGCGACGGTCCAACCACTGATAAAGTCTCGCCTATCTGCTCCAAGCATCTTGTCGGCGGGCGATGTCAAGCTCGCGGTGAAGATTCTCCATCTGAGCGACGGTGCCGTAAAGGTGGTGCAGCTCCTTCAGCGTGTCCCCTGGTACATGGCGTCCATGGTCTTGGTCAGGGCGACCTGCTGTGTCAGCCTGGGGCAGTCCTTGCGGTTGGAAGTGAAGAAGGAGCTGAGCGTCTCACTGTGCTTGAGGGACGGGTAGTAACGGAAGGGTGTCCTCTGCAGGTCGTCCTCACAGATCGCTCAGAGACGGTGAATGGACTAACAGGCGGCGTCTTCTACTCCTAGCTCGTAGATGCCTCTTCTATAGGTGGCGGGAAAATGGTGCGCCTGGGTGTCATCTCCCTCTCGTCCGTAGATGACAGCCTCTACGCACCGCTCGATGTGGTTCCCGATGAAGACGCGGTGTCCCTCGAAGAAGGCGCGCTTCCCGTACTGTAGGTAGCCGAGTAACTTTGCCAAGCGGTCCACCCGTTGACCCATCCTCGCCATGGGTGATCTTGCACGGCTTCGGCATCTACAAAGAAATTTGGGGAGGAGTAGAAAAAGATCGGTAAATCAATTTAATAATCTGAATGGAAGTAAGGCTAGTGAGACACTAAGAGTAAGATGAAGAAACAACAGTAGAATGATTTTTTTTTGTTTTAAGAAAATAGTCCTTTTTCACACCAGATCCTTAAATAATGGCCAATTGAAGTGCGGTTTAGCCTACAGTCAGTATGGCTCTGATATCACCTCTGTGGGGACCCGGATTTGCATCAAGACCCTCTGTGTACTCTTTGCTGGTCCTATGATCTATAGCTAGCTCCACAGTACTAGGAATAAGGGTTATCAACATTCAAGGAGGGGATCCATAATTATAATCAAACTTTGTCATAGTTAGGTGCCAACCTTTAACATAGCATTTCATAAATAATAATATGCACGCAAGTAATAATTTGAATTGAAATACTTTGCATTTGAAAAGTAGTTTCAACATGATCAATAGTAAAGACTTGCCTTGCTCAAGTGTGGATTTGTCTTGGTCTTGGCTTAAAAGGAGTGACGAAGTCTTCGGCGACGTTTGAATCTATTTAACGCAAAAAACAACGACTTCAAATAAATGGTCATAAAAAAATAACCTATGTTACCACACTATGGTTCAATGTATCCAAGTTCTCGTTATGGCAATGTTTGCGTCCTATTCATGTAAAATTACTAAGTAGTGTATAAGCACAACTAACAGTCATTTTTTGTTTAACCAACAGAAGTTTTACTCATGTAATAATTATCCATAAGGTGTTAACATTCAAGGAGGGGAATCATAATGATAATCAAACTTTCGCATAGCTAGGTGTCAACCTTTAACATAGCATTTCATAAATAATAATAAGCATGCATGTAATAATTTGAATTGGAATACTCTGCATTTGAAAAGTAGGTTCCTAATCAATAGTAAGGACTTGCCTTGCTCAAGTGTGGATTGGTCTTAGTCTTGGATTGAACCAGTGACAAGGTCTTCGGCGACGTTTGAATCTATTTAACGCAAAAACGTCGACTTCAAATAAATGCTCATCACACAAATAAATTAAAATTAAATTCAAATGAACTCCAAAAAAATACGATTTTGGTACTGTTGGAAATATCTTGAATTTAGATGAAATTAGAAACAAAAATCAAATCATTCGGATTTAAAAATGAGGGAGAACGATCTCTCCAAATTTTGACCCGAGAGGAAATTCCAGAAAATCTAAAAATCCTGACAGGTGGGTCCCACTGGGATTTTATTTTTCTTTTTAATTTATTTTTATTAAGGAAAATCTAATGTGACTGATAGGTGTGGTCCACCGGGCTTTTATTTTATTTTCTCTTTATTTTTACTCAAGAAAGTCCCGAGAGACTGATAGGTGGGGCCATGGTCCAGTAGACCTGGTCCACTCAACGACGCATGGGTGTTGGGGCCCACTGGTCAGTGTCTAGGGTCCACGGACTCGGTCTACGCACTGATTTCCTTAATCCTACGGATTAATTAACTTACTAAAGGTGTCAGGACCACATGTCATACTCTCATTACTAACTAATTTACTAACTACTAATTACCTTCTTAACCTAATCGCTACCACATGGCGATGCCACGTCAGTATCTTCCTCGACATAGAGCAAAGACAGAGGAAGGTTATGGCGCTCAGGTTTGGGCTTGTCGCCGGTGCGGTGGGGCACGACAGACTCTCGGGGCTGGCAAAATGGAATGCGGTGGTGACGACGAAGCTAACGGCTGTGGTGGCACGTCGGGAGGTGGCCCGAGGTGACAACGATTTTGGCAACGACGCTACTGTGTGTGGTGGAAACTATGCAACAAAGCCAAACACTAGTGAACATGGTGTGGGTGAGCAACTACGCGCTACTAGGGTCCTAATCATAGCGACGATGTGGCTAGAAGTGCTCGGGAACAGCACGACTACGGCGGTTGGCAGCGAGGAAGAAGGAGCTCGCGTCGGTGGCACTACACAGGCTATGGGACCTCATTAACTAGCCTAACTAGCTTGCGAAAACTAGGGACACAATTTCACCCTAAGAGAAGTGGGAAGGGCTTACCGAAGACGGAGCAAGGAAGAAGGGGCTTGACGGTGGCATTGTACTAGCAGCGAGGACGAAGGGGGCTCCGGCTTCTCTAGTGCTCCAACTGGAAGAAGGAGAGCATCAACAAGAGGGGATCAAGGCAAATCCAAAGGGCATGACCTTCAAGGTTGAAGATCATCGGAATGACGAGGAATAGATGGCAACGGTGAGGACCGAGGCAAATCTTAGGTGCGGTCATTGAAGTGTTCCCGGCGATTGAGCGAGAGAGAGAGGTGGTGATTGGAGGGGAAATGTAGAGGATGGTGAGGTGTTCTCGGTGACGCGCTCATGGCGGCATTTAAAGGGGAGAAGAGGGGAGGAGAAGGCGGCGATGTCGCGGTCGTCTCGGTGGTTTCTTGTGAATGCGCGTCAATTAAGGGACGAAGAGCTGGCACGACAACGGGACAAGGTCGTGACGACAATGCGCTCGAGGTCTGCCGTGACAGAAGCAATCGGGTGCACTTGCATTGATTTCATGCAGAGAGGAAGAGAGGTGGGGCTAGGGCATTTGTTAGCGAGCGCGGCACGAGGCGGTGGCAAGGTGCTAAGGGTCATGCGCGAAGCAGCGTCTTGAGGCGGTGAGGCTAGCACGAGGATGGGCAGTTAGACGCGTCTTGGGAAAGAAAGAAAGGAGGAGAAGGTTGGTGCGGGCGCGCGAGTGGGCCGGTGGAGGGGGAAAGGAGCCTGAGGGAAGAGAGAGGGAAATAATGCTTTGATATTTATTTGAAACATTTTTAGGAATGATTTTCAATTCAAATTCATAGATGTTTTAGCACTTAACTTTTTTTGTAGATTTTTATTAATTCAAATTAAGGCAATGATTTTGATTTGGCTTTTGAAATGCAACCAAGTTTTTTTTTTGTAATTTCACAAAATGCATAAAAAGTTGTTTAAAATCCTCAAAATTCAAGGAAAATTCAAATGCTTAAAAAATGACCTGTTACAGTTTCTGGTCAATAAATTGTAGATATCTTACACACTTGGATTGCTAATGCGAGATTGCGAGATGGCCATGTTCAGCTCATATGCACGAACACAGGTACACACAGCCCTTGGATAGGAGTAAGATACCAGCAGGCAGCAGCACTTTGCGACTATATTGAGCATGAGAAGTTGAGAACTCTTGACAACAGTCATCTCGAAAGGTTGTGTGCTATCTGTTCCTCGTTTGATTACCTGTCGTGCAGCCATGGGTTGCATGGCATGGCAAGCTCGGTTTCAAGTTTCAACGAAACGAATGAATGGGCTCAAAAAGGGTCGGAGTATAATCTGCTTATCTTTGTTCTATTCTTTTCATCACCTTTTCCCCATTCCTGCAAAGAAAGAAGGAAAGAAAGAAAGAAAGAAAGGCCTTTTCTTTTCATCATGTTCTGATGTGAACAAACAATGTAATCTAATTCTTTTCCTGGTTGCAGTAGCCGATTTGAGTTTCTATGCTTGCCCTGCTCAATTGGTTACAGCTCCCTCAGCCATCCCAAAAGCAAAAATATATGCTTCTCTGAATTATCTGCATTTCATACCACCAAACATCAACTCATTTTTTCCTCTTCTTTTGAACTGCACAAACATCAACTCATGAAGAACTATCAGCTATGCATTACAATGCAATAATTATGCAAATGCTACCTACGCACATCTAATTCTTCCACAAATGGCGAAGTTTCAAGCGCGCCGATGACACCGCAATATTCCTTGCGCTGCAGAAAAATCTCAGAAAGGAGGAAGGATTCCTGAGGTGATGCCGAGTGAGTGGTGTTCCTGGACGGGCTGAGTGTTACAAGGTCGCTGAATTTAGGAGTTCTAGAGCGTACTTGCTGCCTGTTAAAAGAAAAATATGCCCTAGGTGAACGGGGGCCGTAGAGGGGCAATGTTCTGCCGTGCTCCACCGCTGGTCGGATATCAGAGCAAGCGGCAATGGTGATGGCGAAGGCGATACTGACACGCACGCAGAATTTCAGTATGAAGCAGATCGGATTCTTGCCTAGGTAGGTTTTTTTAGATAATGGAAGGGCAAGTCTCCTGGTCTCTGTATCATATGATGCACACAGTCATAAATTATTACAAACGAACAAATCGTCTTACAAAAGACAGACCAAGAACTAAATGATAAACAAATTGTCATGCTGTGGCCAGTATCAGGAACAGCCCGTCGCTGGTGACAGCTCGCTTCTCCTTTATCAAACACATCTTTATCGCTCGTAGGTGACCTCTCAAGTCTGAAAATTTGAAGCGCCTGTAGTTCGTTCGTTTACAAATAGTGCTGCCTAGCTGTCTGATGTTCTTCATGGCCCTCCCTTTCCAGCTGCTGTATAAGTTTGTTAGGATTGCGATACGCCCTCCTTTTTCAGCTGTTGTAGCCTGTGTGTACTGAACTTTTGCGACTACCAAGATGTAGTACTTTGTATATGCATTGACATTTACACGATGCTGCTGTCCGAGTTTAAAAAAGAAGGAAAAAACAAAGAACATTATTATGCTTGAATTCCCCTATTCCATAAGCTTCAAGCTAGTGTCTCAGTGATTCAGAATGGTAGCAAATAGACGTGAAAAGAACGGCGCCACGAACACGAGAAATTCCGGCAGCATCTCGTCCGACATAGCTTAATTGGATGATGTTGACACGCTCCTTCTCCCATTTCATTGTATGGCACTTTCAGGCGTTAGTTCATGGAGAGGAGAATTGAGTATGCTCCTATAGATTCTGTCAGTGCTTCACATTGACAACAAGGTATGAAATTTATCATGCCATGTCAGAAAAGTGTCAGGAAACCTTTTTCTTTTTGGGGAGAGAAGCTGAAAGCGGGAAGCACGAGAATGAGAAGTGCGGCACACGGCAAACAACCGGGCGGCATTGCAATATATTGCCGGATGGGGAATAGTTACAACCGATAATTACAACAACCAAATCAATTGGTTAGGATACAGAAGATCACAATATCTCCTATACATGGCAATACAAGATGTGATTTTTTATACAACTTGAGAGTCAAGTAAATATACGTGGACTCTAACATCCCCCCATAGTCGTATCGTGAGAATTTTGAACGTAGAGACTAGACCAAAATTTGGTAAACAATTGTGCCGGAAGACCTTTTGTCGTAATGTCAGCAAACTGGAGAGGATGACACATGGAACACCCGAACATGACCAAGAGACACCTTCTCGCGAACAAAATGAATATTAATCTCGATATGTTTGGTGCGGCGATGCTGAACCTAGTTTGAAGACATGTAGACAACGTTGATATTGTTGCAGTACACCACTGTAGCTGAAGGGAGGTGGAGGTGAAGCTCCCGAAGAAGTTGTCGAAGCCAGCAACATTCGGCGACAATGTGGGCAACGACACGGTACTCTGCCTCTGCACTAGAACGAGATACTATCGTCTGACGCTTATACGACTAGGAAATCAAGTTGTCACCGAGATAAACACAATAGCCTGAAGTGGATCGACGAGAGTCGGGACACCCAACCCAGTCGGCATCTAAGTACATAGTCAATGTTGAGGGTGAAGTAGTGCGTAACTGAAGACCATAATCAAAGGTGCCATGATGTAGCGAAGAATCCGTTTGATGAGAGCAAGATGAGGCTCTCGAGGATGATGCATGTAGAGGCACACCTGCTAGACAACATAGGCAATATCCAGTCGTGTTAGCGTCAGATACTGAAGAGCGTCAGCCAAACTCCTGTACTTAGTCGGATCGGTAACTGAGGAACCATCCAAAGCATTGAGCTTAGCGCAAGTGTCAACTGGGGTTGTAGTGGAATGGCACTCAACCATGCTAGCACGCTGGAGCAGCTTGGTGGCATATTGACACTGAGACAAGAAGAGGCTGAGAGGCGAATGAGTGACAGATATGCCAAGAAAAAAATGCAAATCACCCAAATCTGTCATAGCAAACTTAGAATGAAGTAAGCCGGTGAGATGCTGAAGAAGGTGGAGAATCTAGACCCGCCATTATGAGTTAATGGAGTATTTTGATTATTAATGACAAATCTATTTGTGAGACTAACACTTCTATTGTTAAACCTATTGTTTAGTCTCAGTTGGATAAAAAAGTGAAAATCATAGAGGTATGCATTCGACATTATATTCATATATCTTGTTGCATTCCTCGGATCCAAAATATAGGTTGAACTCCACTAGAAGTCTAACTTGAATATGTGCATATGTTTTTATTCGTGTATGCACACATTTAGGGGGAGTTCACTCTATATTTTGTGCTTTCATTAGTATTGATCCATATTCCTTTATTCACATATATTAATGATCTTTACTTTGAAACACATCAGATGAGTATACAAAACATATGTAGTTCATATATACTCATATAACCTTACATTCAATTATTTGCAATTATGATGGTTGTCATCAATTACCAAAGAGGGAAATATTGGAGTATCTTATCCCACCGTTATGAGTTAATAGTATGTTGTGGTAATTAATGATAATCATGTTGTGAGACGAATATTTTTCATGAGTTGGATGAATAGGTTATGTTCCATGATGATAGAGACTTTGGATGACATCATGAGTTGATCGTCATTAAGTCAAGGTTCAAGTCAAAGATGCATCATGTGTTGATGCGTATCAAGATATCGAAGAAAAGGAAATCATCGTGTGTCGATGATGTTCAAGAAGAGGAGATGATCATGAGTTGATCATCAAGTCA
The DNA here is from genome assembly GCA_036346405.1 of Phyllostachys edulis. Classification (NCBI taxonomy): domain Eukaryota; kingdom Viridiplantae; phylum Streptophyta; class Magnoliopsida; order Poales; family Poaceae; genus Phyllostachys; species Phyllostachys edulis. Next base: position 61,217,499 of record CM070546.1, on the reverse strand, counting down.
AAAGAAGACCCATCATGTGTTGATGGAGGTCAAGTGAAAGAGTGCATCATGGGTTGATGCATATTCAAGTCAAGAACTTGAAGTAAAGGAAATCATCATGTGTTGATGGTTATCAAGTCAATGACCCAGTCTTGAAGTGAAGATGTGTGTCATCAAGCTTCATGTGCATGTGCAATGCAAAGGCATGACTAGCTAAGGCTAAGGTTGTGTTCCTAATCTTTTATCAGTCTTAGTGTTTGGTTGGAAGACTGGATTACTAGTATATATTTGCCATACTATTAAGAGGGGTCTTGACTAGTAGCTTGAGAGTGTCATGTGTTGATAGCTTGTTGTGCTTGCTTTAGCTCTCGTCAGCATGTTACCGATATTTGTGCATGTGTTCTGCAAATGGTCGTGGCTCATACATAATCCTTGTAGTATGTGACTTTAGTTTGCGAATGTGTTTTGCAAATGGTTTTAGTCCATGTATCTTATTCCTTGTGGTGTGATTTTAAAAGTTGGCAAATGTGTTTTGCAACTTGTTGAGAATCTCGCCTTTAACCTTTGTTTGCATCGTGTATCAATTGGCAAATGTGTTTTTTTTCAAATTGAGTTGAAGCGAAGTGCAATTTTCTCTCTTTCAGCTCTTGCGATCTGGCCGCAGGCCCATGGGTGGTCTGACCAGAATGTTCGGACTGGGCGATAATCTTTGTGAACTGGCTGTTTGATCGCCAGTAGCAACCGGTCTGATCGGTGGGGAGTCCGGTCTGACCACCATGTGTTGGTCGGTCTGACCGGTCACTGGTCAACGGTATGACCGCATTTGTTCTACGGTACTACCAGAGTGCGGTAGTACCAGTCTTTTATTAGCGGTATGTTTTTTCCAGGGAGGTGCTTCTCTGGATCTGGCTTGCTCCTTTATGGAGCGGTCTGACTGTCCCTTTGGCGGTTTGACCGGTGTGGTCCAGTCTGACCGGCCATTGGTTGGCGGTCAGACCGGATGTTTGTCCAACGGCTAGTTTTATAGCCATTGGAGCTCTGGCGGTCTAACCGGCCATTAGTTGACGATCAGACCAATTTATTCCTATTTCTCTGTAACTTTGCCACCAACGGATAGTTTTTGTGTGTGGGCTATAAATACCCACCTTGGCCGGTTGTGGAAGTAGTTGTTGTTGGTGCTATTCATTCCTTTGAGCAAAGAGCAAGCCCTCTCCTCTCCTATGTGCATGTGTTGCACTTAGTGAGCTTAGAGAGCAAACCTTAAGTGCATGTGTTGTATTAGTGTATCCATTGAGCTTAGACACTTGATTCGTTCAAGTGAGAGTCTTCGACTTGTTACTCTTGGTGTTTGTCGACACCTAGACGGCTTGAAGAAGTTGCGTCGGTGATCTTCTCAAAGAAGATTGTGAGAAGGCCCGAGCGGTTGTGAGTGGTTGGTGCTCGACATCTCCGGAGTGGAGGAAGAGTAACCCCAAGTGGATCGAGGTGTTGGAGCCGGTCCAAGTGGTTGGACTTACCTTGGAGGTGTTTGGCTTAATTCGTGGAGCCAGTCCTCTTAGTTTGTGCTTACCTCAACGTGGATTAGGGGAGACTAGCAAGTCTCCGAACACCACGGTAAAACATCATTGTGTTCTTGTGGTTTGTTTTTCTTGTGCTTTACTCTATTGCAATTTATATTTTTAGAATTAAATTGTTTACATGTCTCTGTATGATTGCTATCATTATCAATAGTCTTATTGTTGGTGTACTTAGTAAAGACTACTTGATTTAGGCTTTAATTGTGCAAAACCTAATTGTTGTTAGCTTTCGCTTTAGAAATCAGTTTTGTCCAAAGAAGTCTTTAAAACCGCCTATTCACCCCCCTCTAGTCGGCCTCCTCGATCTTACAGAAGGTGACTGGAGGAGGCCGTGGGGATAATGTTGTCGGCATATAAAAGAAGATAAGCGAGACGCTCACCATCCTTTAGCACAAAAAGAGAAATGTTGGAGACAGACGAAATGAAACCAAGAATGCATATGTATGTGGAAAATCGCTGGTACCAGGCACGAGGTGCCTGTTTGAGTCCATACAAGGATTTATGAAGTCAACAGACATGGGAAGGATGGGCTGGATCAACAAAGCCAAAAGGTTATTGACAATAGAGAGTCTCATCAAGATGGCCATGAAGGAAGGCATTCTTGACATCAAGTTGATGAATAGGCCAAGAGCGCAAAATGGCAAGGTGAAAGCATCTAGGCCCCTAAAAATGGTTTTGGTAATTAATGATAATATGTGAATATGGGATTAACATGTTTATTGAGTATTTACAAGGTTAAGTCATATTGGTGAATTTGATGTCTTGAAGATGCATGCTAAAGGGCAACATGAAGATCTTTTGGATAAAAGACAAGGTACAAGTAGTCTAGGATCCTTTCTGTATTTTACCGGTCTTAGGAGAAATGGTTGGAAGACCGGATTATAGGTTAAATGTCGTACTATTAAGAAGGATCATGACTAGTAGCTTGATAGCATGTTCTTGTGCCATTTGGATCAATTTAGGATCATGCATGCATTTGAATTTGATTTTGAAAGCTCTTTGTGAAATTGTCTGCATAAACGATAGTACCGGGGTTTAATGGGCGGAACTACTGCTTTGCGGTATGACCGCGTATCCCTTGGCGGTATTACCGTGGGCCGTTCGGACCGTCTGAACAGCACATGATCGTGTGGCTTATACGCATGGTCCGAACAATCCAATGGATCTGGAGCGTCCACATCTGCAGTCCAATAGTGCATGTCAACTTATTTATGGAGCGGTACTACTGCCCTTATGAGCGGTACGACCGTGTCACAGTAATTCCGTTTTGTAGTTGACGGTACATAAAATCCATAGAGACTCCTTTTGGTTAAGTTTGCAAAACTCTTGAAACAGTAGTACCGCCGTTGTTTAAACGGTACTTCCGCAAATTGGAGCGGAACGTATTTTCCAGAGAGACTTCTTTTTGGTGCTCTTGTGCTCTCTTGGGAAACGGTAGTACCGATGCTTGCTTGGCGGAACTACCGCTTGGCGGTATTACCGCACTTTTTTTGGCGGTACTACCGTGGGCCATTCGAACTGTCCGAAAAGTTCAAGATCGTGTGGTTTAAACGCATGGTCCGAACAGCCCATTTAATCTGAGCAATCCACGTGGCCAACGCGTTTGGATGTGCCTGTTCAAATAAGGGTTGCGGTAGTACCGGAGCTTTAATGGTGGAATTACCGTTCCACGGTAGTTCCGAATTTTATGTGGCAGTACGTAAATTCCAGAGAAGCACCCTTTTCGTTTGAGATTGTAAACCCTGTGAACGGTAGTACCGCGCTTGTGAGCGGTATGATTGGGCTAAGCGGTATGACCGCATGATAGTTGGCGGTAGTACTGCGCCGCGTTTAAAATGGCTATGTCAGAGGCAGTTAATGCTCCTGTTGTAGCCGTTATAGAGCGGTTGGTGAGAAACGGTAGTACCGCACCTTGGTTGGCGGTGATACCGCATTTCGTTGAAAATCTAAAGTTTCTCTCATAACGGTTGGATTTTGTTCTGGGGGTTATAAATACCCCCCCACCTGCTCTAGGACAGATAGCAACATATCATTTAACGTCCTTAGAGCCAAGAGCATTCACTCAACACCTCAAATACACTTGTGCATTCATTGTGAGGTAGTCGAGCCAATTCAAGTGCATTCATTCTAGTTGATCCATTTGCACTTGAGTGCCATCAAGCGAAGGTCATCAATTTTTTACTCTTGGAATTTTGCTGAACTCCTAGACAGCTTGGTGGTGAGAGCACGGTGATCTCTTCAAGAAGCTTGTGAAGAGGCCCGGTGCCAAGATTGTGAATGGTTCGGTGTTCACCATCTCCGGAGCGGAGGAAGAACAACCAATAGTGATCGTGGGAAGGCTTAATTCGTGGAGCCGGCTTGATTCGTTCAAGCTTCCTCAACGTGGACTAGTGAAGACCGACAAGTCTTCGATACCACGGGAAAATATCGCTTGTCTCATTTGTGGTTATTTCTCGTCTTTACTTATTCTGTATTTACAATTCTAGCATTTATCTTGTGTTAAATTGCTTAGCTAGAATTGTATCTAGTTTAGACATTATTCACAATTGGCTTAAATTATTAATTTGCTAAAAAGTTGTAAAACCTCCTATTCACCCCCCCTCTAATTGGTTATCCTTGATCCTACAAGTGGTATCAGAGCTTGGTCTCTTATTGTTTTAGGCTTAACCGTCTAAGAGAGAAAAGGATGGCTTGTGAGGGAATTGCTATAGGAAAGGCTCCTTTGTTTGATGGCTCTAATTATGCTTATTGGAAAATAAGAATGTCAATTTATTTAAAGGCTATAAGTCCAAGCATTTGGAATATCGTAAATGAGGGTTACGTCATGGTTCTCAATCCACTAGCTCCCACGGATCAAGAGGCACGTGATGCTCATTTAGATGCCCAAGCTATGAATGCTCTCTTTGGTGCTTTGAATGCGGATGAGTTCAATAGAGTGAGCAATTTGGAAACCGCTCATGATATTTGGACCACCCTCTCGAAAATTTATGAGGGGACATCCACGGTCAAAGAAGCCAAATTGCATAGGTTTCGGATTAAATATGAGACATTCGTAATGTTGCCTCATGAAAACATCAATGAGATATATTCACGACTCAACAACATTGTGAATGTGCTTAAAGGCTTTGGTACTAACCTTCTTGATGTTGACATTGTGCGCAAAATCCTTAGGGCTCTACCGGACAAATATGAGACGTTGGTGACGTTATTTCTCAACTCTCCCGAGTTGCCAAGAATGACGCCAACGGGACTTTTGGGCAATCTCATAACTAATGAGTTGTTCAAGAAAGACAAGGAAGAGCTCTTAGAGTCATCTTCCTCAAAAAAGAAGATTACCGCTTTCAAAGCTAAAGCGGAATCAAGCGATGATGAAGATGAAGAGGGAGACTCCGAAGAGGAGTTTGTATTTCTTGTGCGAAGAATGAAGAAATTCATGAAAAGGCGTCCACATAGAAGCTTCAACGTCGACAAGAACAAGAAAGGACAATCTTCAAGCAACAACAAGCGTTGTAGCAACATTCGGTGCTATAATTGCGAAGAGAAGGGACACATTGTCTCACATTGTCCCTTAAAGAAGGATGACAGGGACAAGCCATTCAAGAAGAAGAAGTATGATGACAAGAAGAAGCTTTTCAAGAAGCTTCACAAGGATGGCAAGCATGAATCCCATATTAGAGAATGGGATTCAAATGAGGAGTCAAGCGACTCCGACTCCGATGAGGATGAGTCCCCCAAGAAGAAAGGACTCGTTGGCATTGCCATCAAGGAGGCTCCATCACTATTCTTCACTCCTACTTGCCTCATGGCAAAAGGAGATAAGGTAAAATCCATTGATAATGATGAACCAACTTATGATGAATTAATGGATATGCTTGAAGACTTGAATGAATATCTTGGAAAAGAAATATCAAAACATAAAATCTTAAAGAGAGAGCACATCTCTCTAAAAGAATCTTATGAGGAGCTAAAGGAAGATCATGACTTGCTTATCCAAGAAAATTCAAGCAAGTCTTGTTCAAGTATAGGAATTACATGTAATATAATTGATGATATGCCTAGTATAGAAATTGCTAAAACTAGTGCATTTTCTTCATGTAATGATCCTATTGCTATGTCATGTTGCTCAAATATTAATGCTAATCATGATAATGTTGAGCTAAATGATGCAAAGTTTGTTGTTGAAAACAATGAGCTAAAGGATAAAGTGACCAAGCTAAGCAAAAGCTTGGAAAGGTGCTTCAAGGGTAAGGCCACTCTTGACAAGCTTTTGAATGAGCAAATGTGCTCATTTAATAAGGAATTACTTGGGTATGTGCCCAAGAAAGGTAAGAGGCTAGCAAACAAGCTCACAAGGTTTGTTAAGCAAAATGTCAAGTATTGTCATAAGTGTTGGGAAATAGGATATGTACAACAAAATTGTCCTAAGGGTAAGACTCCATCTCTTGGTATATATGATTTATGCTATATGCTTAGAAAAACTAAGGATGGTAAAATCATTGCTAAATTTGTTGGCACTTCGATTTTAGGCGCTAAAAAGAATGCTATTTGGATGCCTAAATCCTTGGTCACTAACCTCCAAGGACCCAAACAAATTTGGGTACCTAAAAGAACTTGATTTTTGTTTTGTAGGTGAACTATAAAACCGGTGGAAAACATTGGGTGCTTGATAGTGGATGCACTCAACACATGACCGGTGATAGAAAGATGTTCACCACATTCGAGAATGGTAAAGGAATTGATAAGATCACATTTGGTGATAATAGTAAAGGAAAGGTAATAGGATTGGGTAAAATTGCTATATCAAATGACCTTTCCATTTCAAACGTATCTCTAGTAGAATCATTAAATTTCAATTTACTATCGGTTGCTCAAATTTGTGATCTTGGATTAATTTGATCATTCTCTAATGAAAGTGCTACAATTTCAAATGCAAAATATGACTCTTTAGTTTTCAAAGATTTTAGATTTGGAAATCTTTATTTGGTTGATTTTACTTCGAATGAATCTTGCTTAAAAACTTGTTTAATTGCAAAAACTTCATTGTGTTGGCTTTGGTATAGAAGGCTAGCTCATGTTGGAATGATTCAACTTAAAAAGCTTTTCAAACATGATTTAGTTGTTGGCTTGAAAGATGTGAAGTTTGAGAAAAATAGACTTTGTAGTGCTTGTCAAGCCGGTAAACAAGTAGCTAATTCTCATCCTTCTAAGAGTATCATGTCAACCTCTAGACCATTGGAACTCTTACATATGGATTTGTTTGGGCCAACAACCTATAAGAGTATTGGAGGTAATAGCTATTGTCTAGTCATTGTGGATAATTACTCTAGATACACATGGGTGTTCTTCCTAGATGACAAAGGTGAAACCTCCAGCATTTTCAAAAGTTTTGCAAAAAGGGCTCAAAATAAATTTGATTTCAAAATAAAGAAAATTCGTAGTGATAATGGTTCCGAGTTCAAGAATATTAAAGTTGAAGACTTTTGTGATGAACTTGGAATAAAGCACAAACTTTCCACAACCTACACTCCAGAGCAAAATGGAGTTGTAGAAAGGAAAAATCATACATTAATTGAAATGGTTAGGACAATGCTTGATGAGTACAATGCTTCCGATAGTTTTTTGGGTAGAAGCTATTAACACCGCTTGTCATGCCATAAATCGTATTTATTTGCATAAGCTTTTGAAAAAGACTTCCTATGAGCTTCTTGTAGGAAGAAAATCGAACATCTCTTACTTTCGTGTATTTGGTTGCAAATGTTATATTTTGAAGAAGGGTGTTCGTCTTTCAAAATTCGATAGTCGTTGTGATGTTGGTTTCTTGCTTGGTTATTCTTCTAATAGCAAAGCTTATCGTGTCTTTAACCAAAAGTCCGGTTTAGTTGAAGAAGGCACAATGTGTAATTTGATGAAACTAATGGCTCTCAAGAAGAGTATAAGAATTTGGATGATGTAGGTGATGAAGCTTTAAGAAAAACCATGAAGAACATGCAAATTGGTGACATCAAGCCTAAGGATGATCTATCATCTTCTACTCAAGTTGAACCTCCTACCTCTTCCACAAATCAAATTCAAATTGATGAAGAGGACAATAAAGAAGATGATCAACCATCCAATCTACCACCAATAATCCACAATGCAATTGCTAAAGATCATCCAATAGATCAAATATTGGGTGACGTAAGTAAGGGTGTTCAAACTTGATCTCGTGTTGCCTCTTTTTGTGAACATTACTCTTTTGTCTCTTCCATTGAGCCAAAGCATGTAGAAGAAGCACTTGATGATCCGAATTGGGTGAATGCAATGCATGAAGAACTAAACAACTTCACTTGAAATGAAGTTTAGACATTGGTGGATAGGCCCAAAGAACTCAATGTCATTGGTACAAGATGGGTCTTTAGGAACAAACAAGATGAGAATAGTTTGGTTGTAAGAAACAAAACAAGGTTGATCGCTCAAGGCTATTCACAAGTCAAAGGTTTGGATTTTGGTGAAACCTTTGCTCCCGTAGCTAGACTTGAGTCAATTCGGATATTGCTTGCTTTTGCATCATGCTTTGATATCAAATTATTTCATATGGATGTTAAAAGTGCTTTCTTAAATGGTAAAATATCCGAACTTGTCTTCCCGGTTTTGAAGATCTAAAGAATCCAAATCATGTCTATAAACTCTCTAAGACGCTCTATAGTCTTAAACAAGCTCCTAGAGCATGGTATGAACGCCTTAGAGATTTTCTAGTCTCAAAAGGATTCAAAATCGGGAAAATTGATTCAACTTTATTTACTAAAGTTTTAGATGATGATTTCTTTGTTTGTCAAATTTATGTTGATGATATTATTTTCGGGTCTACTAACCAAGATTTTTGCAAAAAATTTGGTGATATGATGTTTAGGGAATTTGAAATGTCCCTGATTGGAGAGTTAAGTTATTTCCTTGGACTTCAAATCAAGCAACGAAAAGATGGAACCTTCGTGAGCCAAACAAAGTATGCAAAAGACTTGATCAAGAGATTTGGCATGGAGGATGTGAAACCCATCAAGACTCCCATGGTAACCAACGGTCATGTTGACTTAAATGAGGGAGGTAAATTGGTAGATTTAAAGCTTTATAGGTCTATGATTGGTAGTTTGCTTTATCTTACCGCATCTAGGCCCGATATAATATTTAGTGTTTGCATGTGTGCACGTTTTCAAGCAACTCCAAAAGACTGCCATTTAATGGCTATTAAAAGAATACTAAGATATTTAAAGCATTCCTCTAGCATTAGCCAATGGTTTCCCAAGGGTGCTAAATTTGATTTAATTAGATATTCGGATTCCGATTATGCGGGTTGTAAAGTGGATATAAAAAGCACCTCGGGTAGTTGTCAATTCTTAGGAAGATCTTTAGTATCATGTTCATCCAAGAAACAAAACTTCGTAGCATTATCCATTGCCGAAGCCGAATATGTTTCCGCGGGAAGTTGTTGTGCTCAATTGCTATGGATGAGGCAAACTTTGATGGATTATGGAATTAAATTTGATAAAATACCTCTTTTGTGTGATAATAATAGTGCTGTGAAAATTGCCAATAATCCCGTCCAACACTCAAGAATCAAGCATATAGATATTCGCGACAATTTTTTGAGAGATCATGTGAGCAAGGGAGATATTGAAATTAGCCACATCCGAACCGAAGACCAATTAGCGGACATCTTCACCAAACCATTAGATGAAGGCCGCTTTTGCAAATTGAGGAATGAATTAAATGTCATAGACTATTCAAATGTTGGTTGAACTCTTGCCTCATGCATTTTGCTTCATTTGGTGTTATTTCAAGCCTTTTATGAAAATATTTTCAAAACAATTATTAAAGCTTATTATGATTCATAAAAATTATGTTCTCACATAGACATTAGTCTGTTCAATGCATAATGATCTTATATGATATTTGTTTGAGTGCAAAACTAAGGATCATTTGTATAAGTCTTAAAATTCAGAGTAAAATTCCCAAAGTTCCAGGAAAATCGGAACTACCGACGGTTTTAGCGCGGTCTGACCACAGAGCGGTACTACCGACGTTATTTCAAAGGTATCACCGCAGTGCGGTACTACCGGTGGTAAAGGAAAGGTACTACCGTGTCGGTTCGTTTTTGGGCATTAACTACTGTGCGGTTACCTTTTTGTGCCTATTTCTCACCCGCAATGGTACATCTACTCATCTCAGCGCTTCAGTTCTCTCTTGGGCTCTCTCTCACCCGAAGAAACCCCAAATCCACTCGAAAAATCCAAAAATCTCTTCGGTGATTCTTCGTTCCTTGTTAATTCATTGCATCACTAGGATTCATCTCCTTCAATCCATAAAGGTAAAACCTCTTTTGATCCTTGTTTTACCTAGCTTTGGAGCCCTAGGTCAATTTTAGGGTTAATCTAGAATGTAGATGTATATTTGAAGTTCTAGTTGGGCAAATAGATAAAATTGGTGTTTTATGATGTTCTTACATCTATTTTATGGATTCAATCCAAAAGAAACATCAAAATTTTATTGAAATTCATGCCCTAGAACTAAGTCTGGAAATGCGGTCGTACCAGTGTCTTGAGCGCAGATCGTTGCTGATGCGATCTTGATCATCGTATCGCCCAAAACAGCAGTACTACCGATTATCTGGATAGATCAAAATGACATTCATTCAAATTAATCCTATCTTGTTTGATCTTTTGATCTCCTTGTAACTTGTCCTCTCTTTGTAAAGATGCCAAGGACCAGAGGTACCACTCGCAAGACCGTTGGTGCTGGTAGAGGTCAATCCTCCTCATCCCGCCTTGTGACCCACATTCAAGTGAAGAAACTCAAGAAGTGAGACAAAAGGCAATACAAGACAGAGGAAAAGGTCCAGCAGTTGAAGAATCAGAAGATGAGGATATTTTGTCTCAGGCTGAAATAGAATCAGAAAGTCTAGAAGGATCTAATGAAGAAATGGGAGAGCCAGAAGAGCCTCAAGATGATTTAAGAATGATTACAGCTGATCAGTTTGCCATCAAGAGGCATATAAATCAATATCTCTTTACTTCAAACTCCATTAATCCGAGATTCCACACAAAGTTTCAAGAGCAAGTCTATGAAGAACTGTATGGCCCTCATAGAAAATTTGCTGATCATAAATGGATCAAGTGGGAGCACATCAACTCGATGGAAAAATATAATGGAGTATACCAGATGTTTCAGCGAGTCCGTCTTCATGATCTAGTGGCTCTAAGGAACAACTATGATGATGAGATCATAAGACAATTTTATGCCACTATCCATGTGTCTCCAGATCTTTCAACCATGAAATGGATGACATTGACAAGTTGCTTGGAGTGCACTAAGCATGACTTTGAATGTGTTTTGAGAACACAATCCGGCACTTGGGATAAGCTCTATGACAGTCCAACATTGCTTGCTCCTGCTTGGACAGATTTCTATGACCCAGCTGTCAGATATACCCCAGAAAAGATACACGGTCTCAAGCCAATTCCAAGTTTGATTAATAGGATTATTAATCATACCTTCTTTCCAAAGAGTGGAAACTTTGATGCAGTGAGAGGACATGCTTGGAATATCATTGACAATATCATGAATGTCAGAAAATTTGATGTGGTGGAAGTCATCATGAGGGGCATAGTTAATTCAAAGAATGATAGGGTAAAAAGGATCTACCATGCTCCCTACATTATAGCTTTGATACTTAGTAAGTTTGAGTATCATGGAGGTTTGGGTTCTCCCCACAAGCCATATAAGCCAAGGGAAGGTCCTCTAATGCGCCGAGAACAGCAAGAAGAAGATGCTCAAGAGGAGGCGGCTGCAGTTGGTGCTCAAGATCAAGTGACACTTGCACAGATTCTCCAAAATCAGCAATTGATTCTTAACAATCTGCTTCAAGTCAAGGTCACTCAACAGGAGATGAGGATAGCACAGCTTGAGTTTCAGAATGAAACTCACAACACGCTAGCAGCTCTGTCTAAAAGTGTTTATACTATGGAGAAGATGATGACTACTTCTCAGTGCTACACTCGTCGTCCTCCACCTCCAAGGGCTTCCTCTACTCCAGCTGGTCCTTCTTTGGCCATTGCTGCTGCTCCTTTAGCCCCTGCTGATCCAGCCCCTATTCCTCAAGCTCCATCGCCTCCAGACCAAGCTTCAGCTCCTCAAGATCCAGCTCCTCTTCCTCCTCAAGATCCAGAAGTTTGAGATGTTTTATGGTACTTTGATGCCAAAGGGGGAGAAGTAGAAGAGAAGAAAGAGAAGAAAGATTTAGGGGGAGCTAGACTTATTATAATATACTCTGTGTTTTGTATGTTTTGTTGAACTTATAATGGTTGAATGCTTATGTGCTTGTAATAGTTTAAACCTTGTTATGGTGGTTATCTTATTGAACTTGTTTAATATAATGATTATGTTCATCTCTTGCAATGCAATCTTTATTATGTTCATTATATATTGTTGCAAGTTTTTCCCACAAGTTCAAAACAAGCAAAAGAAACTCCGCCAAAATTTCTGAAAATCTACATGTGCTTGCAAAAATTCTCTACCTTTTATATGCACATGTTTAGGGGGAGCTTTCTTTTCCTTGGCTTCAACAAGAAAATAATTCTCTAAACTCTTTTGATCTCATTGCAAGAATATTTTGTTGTTAAGTCATCAAAAGAATATACTCTTGTCTCACAACAATTAGTATATTAAAAAATAATCTTTCTCACATATTAATTGTGTTGTCATCAATTACCAAAAAGGGGGAGATTGAAAGCATCTAGGCCCCTAAAAATGGTTTTGGTAATTAATGATAATATGTGAATATGGGATTAACATGTTTATTGAGTATTTACAAAGTTAAGTCCCATTGGTGAATTTGATGTCTTGAAGATGCATGCTAAAGGACAACATGAAGATCTTTTGGATAAAAGACAAGGTACAAGTAGTCTAGGATCCTTTCTATATTTTACCGGTCTTAGGAGAAATGGTTGGAAGACCGGATTATAGGTTAAATGCCGTATTATTAAGATGGATCATGACTAGTAGCTTGATAGCATGTTCTTATGCCATTTAGATCAATTTAGGATCATGCATGCATTTGAATTTGATTTTGAAAGCTCTCTGTGAAATTGTCTGCACAAACGGTAGTACTGGGGTTTAATGGGTGGAACTACCGCTTTGCGGTATGACCACGTATCCCTTGCCAGTATTACCGTTCGGACCGTTCGAACAGCACATGATTGTGTGGCTTAAACGCATGGTCCGAATAGCCCAATGGATCTGGAGCATCCATGTGTGTAGTCCAATGGTGCCTGTCAACTTATTTGTGGAGCGGTACTACCGCCCTTGTGAGCGGTACGACCGCATCACGGTAATTCCATTTTGTAGTTGACGGTATGTAAAATCCAGAGAGACTCCTTTTGGTTAAGTTTGCAAAACTCTTGAAACGGTAGTACTGCCATTGTTTAAACGATACTACCGCTTTAACGGTACTTCCGCAAATTGGAGCGGAACATATTTTCCAGAGAGACTTCTTTTTGGTGCTCTTGTGCTCTCTTGGGAAACGGTAGTACCGATGCTTGCTTGGCGGAACTACCGCTTGGCGGTATTACCGCACTTCCTTTGGCGGTACTACCATGGGCCGTTCGGACTGTTCGAAAAGTTCAAGATCGTGTGGTTTAAACACATGGTCCGAACAGCCCATTTAATCTGGCCAACGCGTTTGGATGTGCCTGTTCAAATAAGGGTTGCGGTAGTACCGGAGCTTTAATGGCAGAACTACCGCTCCACGGTAGTTCCGAATTTTATGTGGCAGTACGTAAATTCGAGAGAAGCACCCTTTTCATTTGAGATTGTAAATCCTGTGAACGGTAGTACCGCGCTTGTAAGCAGTATGACCGGGCTAAGTGGTATGACCGCATGATAGTTGGCGGTAGTACTGCGTCAGCGTTAAAACGGCTATGTCGAGGCGATTAATGCTCTGTTGTAGCCGTTCTGAGCGATTGGTGAGAAAGCAGTAGTATCAAGACCTTGGTTGGCGGTAATACCGCATTTCGCTGAAAATCTGGGGTTTCTCTTATAACGGTTGGATTTTGTTGTGGGGGTTATAAATACCCCCCCCACCTGCTCTAGGACAGATAACAACATATCATTTAACATCCTTAGAGCCAAGAGCATTCACTCAACACCTCAAATACACTTGTGCATTCATTGTGAGGTAGTTGAGCCAATTCAAGTGCATTCATTCTAGTTGATCCATTTGCACTTGAGTGCCATCAAGCGAAGGTCATCGATTTATTACTCTTGGAGTTTTGCTGAACTCCTAGACGGTTTGGTGGTGAGAGCACGGTGATCTCTTCAAGAAGCTTGTGAAGAGGCCTGGTGCCAAGATTGTGAGTGGTTCAGTGTTCACCATCTCTGGAGCGGAGGAAGAACAACCAATAGTGATCGAGGGAAGGCTTAATTCGTGGAGCCGGCTTGATTCGTTCAAGCTTCCTCAACGTGGACTAGTGAATACCAGCATGTCTTCGATATAACAGGAAAACATCGCTTGTCTCATTTGTGGTTATTTCTTGTCTTTACTTATTCCGCATTTACAATTCTAGCATTTATCTTGTGTTCAATTGCTTAGCTAGAATTGTATCTAGTTTAGACATTATTCATAATTGGCTTAAATTATTAATTCGCTAAAAAGTTTAAAAACCTCCTATTTACCCCCCCTCTAGTCAGTTATTCTTGATCCTTCACAAGGCTGAGAACAACTCGAATGGTGGATGGTTTGACGACTGGACTGAAAGTGTCATTAAAATCAACCCCTGGTTGTTGAGAATAGCCACAGGCAACCCAACGAGCATTATGACGAATAAGGGATCCATCAGAGTGGAATTTGTGTTTAAAAATCCACTTGCCAGTGATGACATTGGCATCATGGCACCGAGGAACCAAGGACCACGTATGGTTGTCAATGAGTGCCTTGTACTCTTCGGACAAGGCATGATGCTAGTGTGGATCAGAAAGAGCACTACGATATGACTTGGGAACTGGAGAGAATGAATTTTCTGTGGCAAGGAGGTTCAATCTATTCACGGGTAGGACAATACCATGTTTGGCTCGAGTGATCATGTGGTGTGGACCAGGTACCAACCGAGCGACTGAGACAATTGTCACGATAAGAGTGGAAGCTGCCGTGGTAGGTGGGGATCCTGTCGCGACAGGGATCTCTATGGCGGTAGCTAGCTGTGCTGTGGCAGGAAATCGGGTTGCCACGGCAGGCGATTCGGTTGCAACGGCCTAGGAAGCACTGATACCTCCCTAAGTCAGTGTACCGATATCGGATACCGTATCTGATACCGCTACCGCACCGATACTACACTGATATGTATCGAAGGAGTATTGGGTTGTTTTTTATTTTTTTTTTAAAAAAATAAAATCACTCTGATACTCCTCTGATACCCCGGGATACTTCTTTGATACAGCCCAGCCCAACAACGACCCACATCTCCTGGTCTCCTGCCACACCACACCTCCAATCTCCATTCCCATCTCTCCCGACGCTTCCTCCTGCCTCCACACGCACAAGACAACAGAGGAGACTTGAGGCAACGAGGACTCGACGGGCGACGATGGCAGAGAGGCGAGGCGGCGACACTTGACTATTAAGTCATAATATTATCTATGACTACCAGACTACGACTATCTTTTGTTTTGTTTTTTTAATACATACATACATACATACATACATACATACATACATACATACATACATACATACATACATAGACATACATACATACAAACATACATACATACATACATACATACATACATACATATATATATATATATATCGCAGTATCGATGATTTAGGGGAATTGTTGTATCGTCGTACTAGTATCGCGTATTAGTGCTTCCTAGGCCACGATAGAGGGGGTTGCCGTGGGAGACTCGGTAGCGAATCAGTGTGCCGCAGCAGAAGAAAGAGTTGTCATGGTAGGGGAGTCCTCGGTGGCTAGAGTTGACACAGTAGGAGGGATCGGTGCCGTGGCAGGGGAAAACCGAGGCACAGCAGGAGATGCGACTGTGGTGGAGGCATTGTCAAGAAGAAAATCAAGGAAGGATGGATCCATGGGAGCCAAAGGTGTTTCGAAAGGAAAAATGGATTTGTTGAAGATGACGTGACGGGATGTGATGACCTTTCTGCTAGTGATGTCTAAGCACCGGTAACCCTTGTGAGTGGATGGAGAAACCGAGAAAGATGCAAGCTGATGAGCGATGAGATAGTTTGTGTGTTGTAGTGGACGAAAGGTTGGGATAACACAAATAGCCAAAGACACGAAGGTGTTGACAGGTAGGAGGTCGGCAGAGGAGTTTTTCAAAAGGGGTAATGGAGTTGATTTACTTGGAAGGGCGTCTATTCAGGAGATGTGGCTGTGTGAAGGACCTTTGAGCAATAGGAGGTGTGTGTGTGTGTGTGTGTAGGACGCCCGTTTCGTACTCCTAGGAGTACATACTCCCACTTCGAATATACCACTTAAACAAATATATTATACTTCTTTATCATTTTCAATATACTTAAATACCAATTATAAGATACTCCAACGCGACTGAATTGAAAAAATTTCATTGCAGCCCTTTATTTTTGCTATATACCCTTTTTATATATAAAAGAAGTATATACATAGATTTTGCTATAAAAAGTGGCATTTAATGAGTTTTTTCATGAAACTCACTTTGGAGTATCTTGTAATCATTATTGGAGTATGTTCAAATTGACAAAGAGGTATCATCATACAATTTAAGTGGTATATGAGAGGTGGGAGTACGTATTCCCAGGGGTACCATACCATTTTCCTATATATATCAGTGTGTGTGTGTGTATCGTATCACAGCATCGATGATTTTTGGGAATTGTTGTATCGTCATACCGGTATCGCGCATCAGTGCATCCTAGGCCACGACAGAGGGGGCTGCTGTGGGAGACTTGGTAGTGAATTGGTGTGCCGCAACAGATGAGAGAGTTGTCGTGGTAGGGGAGTCCTCGGTGGCTGGAGTTGACGCGGTAGGAGTGATCGGTGCCGCGGCAGGGGAAAACCGAGGCGTGGCAGGCGGAAGCCATGTTGCGGCAAGAGATGCGACTGTGGTGGAGGCATCGTCAAGAAGAAAATCAAGGGACGATGGGTCCATGGGAACTGAAGGCATTTCGAAAGGAAAAATGGATTCGTCGAAGATGATGTAACGGGATGTGATGAACTTTTGGCTAGTGATGTCTAAGCATCGGTAACCCTTGTGAGTGGATAGAGAAACTGAGAAAGACACAAACTGATGAGCGAGGAGATAGTTGTGTGTTGTAGTGGACAAAAGGGTGGGATAACACAAACAACCAAAGACATGAAGATGTTGATAGGTAGGAGGTCGGTAGAGGAGTTTTTCATAAGGGGTAATGGAGTTGATTTACTTGGAAGGACGTCTATTCAGGAGATGTGTGGCTGTGTGAAGGGCCTTCTAGTAGTAGGAGGAGGGCATATGAGCTTGAAACAGAAGGGTGTGAACAATGTCATTGATAGTGCGAAGTACACATTCTGCTTTCCCATTTCTGTTGTGAGGTGTAGGGACAAGAAAGACGTAAGGCAATGCCATGGTGGCGAAAGAACTCGAGAGAAAGGGTGTTGACAAATTCCTTGCCATTGTCAGTTTGAACATATAATATTGGCAATTGGAATTGGGTACGAACATAGGCGTGGAAGGAGATGAGTGTTTCATGAGTTTCAGATTTCTTGCGTAAAGGAAAAGTCCAAACAAAGTGGGAGAAATCATCAATGATGACTAAGTAGTATTGAAACCCAGAATTACGCAAAGCAGGTGATGTCCACAAATCACAGTGTAGTAATTGAGAAGGAACAATTGAAACAAAATTGGAGCTGGGAAATGGCAGACCAACATGTTTTCCTAGTTGACATGCATGGCAAACAGAGCGATCTATCTTATTACATGTGATGGAATATAAAGTTTGGAGGGAGGTCGTGGCATCTTGGCTGGGATTGGCCCAAGCGTCGATGCCAAAGCGTTGGTGTAGGGGTGGTTGACAGGAAGGTGTGAGGCGATGAAACTAGTGCGGTTGGGAAAATAGTGTAGAGGTCTCCCTAACTATTGCAGCAAAGAATTACGGTCTTGGTGTACAGATCCTTGATAGAAAAACCAAGAGAATAAAATTCAATGGAGCAAGAATTGTCATGTGTGAATTTGCGAATAGAAATAAGACTTTTAATCAAGGAAGGGACAACGAGGACATCATTCAGCTGGAAGGGAGCAGAAGAAGTGGAAAGACAGGTGTTACCCATGCAAGATATCAGAACGGTGGATCCGTTACCGACCGTGACATGAGAAGATGGATGGAAGGAGATGGGTTGGGAGAGAGTACCATGTGAGATGTCATGTGGGAAGTGGCATCCGAGTCCATGATCCAATTGCTCGGTCCTTGAACAGATAGATTGTTCATGGTGGTGACAAGGCCGACCGAATCCCATGTCAGCGATGTAGTCGTCAAGCAGGCACGATGGTGGGTGACATCATGATGTACGCTTGTGGGAGCGATGATGGATGTGGACCGAGAACACCGGCACCAGTGGTCGGCCGCCACGAGAGGGACCATTGTTGTCCTTGTCCTGGAACAACCCATGGATTGAAGCACACCCATGGGCCTTGCGGAGTTGGCGTCGGCTGTTCTGGAGCAGGAGCACAATCGCCCCAAGTGGTACCCTTCTTGCCCTTGTAACACCCTTTGCCACGGCTGAAGGAGTTGGTGTTGCTATGGTTGTCGCGGCATGCAGCGTTGGTGCATGATGATAGAGATGCGGTTAGACCAGTGGTGGCACCGAGAAAAGTCGTGCCAGTAGCAATCTTTGATGTATTGCTATTGCACATCTCTTGGAGGAGCATGAGGAGCACGCAACTGTGAACGTCAGGAACAGTGCCTGCATAGAGAGGATGGTGGCAACGTTGGAGAAGCATTTGTTGAGACAACGTAGCGTATTGAGGACAGGCCAATGATCAGAGACGGGCTGGCTGACGTCACAGAGAGAGTTCACGAGCGTCTTCTGACGTTGACAGTAGGAACTGATCGAGAGATCACCTTGGATTAGAGTTGTGAGCTCGGCTTCAAGGTAAAGGGCGTGTGCCTCCATGTTGTCACGGAAGAGATCTTTGGCGCGTGACCATAGATCACATGCGCATTGGTTGGGCTCCATGACGATGTCCAGAATATCATCAGCAATGGAGCCGTACAACCATGTGAGGACGGTGAAGTCACGTTGAACCCAGTGAAGGTCATCGGGGTGAGCAGTAGTGTCGTCAACGTGGTGAAGGAGACAGAACTTCCCGAGCATGGCGAGGAAGAAGGTGCGCCACTTGGTGTAGTTCGATGTCTTCAGATCGAGACACATAGGGATGTTGTAACATCCCAAAAATTTGGTTTGTTTTAAAGTTTTAAAAACAAAAATAACCATTTGAATTTTCCTGTTAAAGCTAAAGCTTAATTGGAATTTTCAGAGTTCAAAAACAATTTAATATGAATAATCTCAACATCAACTATTGTCAAAATTATTTTATTTGGATTCTTTGTGCTTGGATATATTTTCTAGATTTTTCTAGAATTTTTCCGAGTGCATTTGCTATTTTCAAGTTGCTATTTGGATTTCCTGCTATTTTCTAAAAAGGAAAACTTATATAAATCTCAGATTATCGTTTGGGCCGAAATCCAATTCTATTCCTTTCTTTGACCCGCTTGCCTTTCCTTCGGCCGACCCGCTCCTCGTTTGTGCATGCACCTTGGGCCATTGCTCTTTCCTTGGCCCGAGCCGGTCCAGCCTGCTTGCTGTTCCTTTCGCGTGTAAGCCAAGCCCAACACCATGCTGCCGCTTCCTTCCTTTCTCGCTAGTGCAATGCCCAGCCGTGCTTCTTTCCTTTTCTTTTGTCACACTACTGTGTGGGACCGCCGTTGCCGGCCTATGCGTCGTCTTCCCCAGGGACTCAGCGCCCGTGTCCGATCCAAACTCGCACAACGCCATCGTGCCCCTTTCAAACTCCCTCTCTCGAGCCTTTATAAGGGCGTCCCTCTGTGTCGAATCGATCGCCCCTCGCACCTCTTCCGAAGCCCTAAACCTCCAACCTCGCTCCCATCTGTATCGTGCCGGATTTCGTCACCAAAGTCGATGGCCACCGCACGAGTTCTTCGCTGGAATCCTTTGTCATCCGTTCATCTCCGGCCGAGCGGTCAACCTCTCTAACTCCGCATCAGCGTGGGCTACACTGTGCTCGCACCCTTTTTGCTTGAAGAAGCTCCGTTCGCCGTTGTCGGTTTCGTCATCAAGTTCGGCCACCGCCACCGCACTTTGATCTACAACCTAGGTGGGTATCTAGCCTAATCTAGCGTGTCATCTTGTGCGCAACTCTATTCTCTTTCGATCCTTGCCCTTGTTCTTCTCTCTCGGCCACCGAGTTATTGTTGCCGGCCATCTTCTTGTCCTCCGGTCATCCTCAGATTGCCGCCTGTCTAGCTCGTCTCCGGTCGTACCGAGCATCTCTATGAGTTCCCTGGGTCACCCTTATCCCGGTGCTCACCTTGGCTTTCTTCGAACGACCATGCATCGTCGTTTTCGTCATCACCCGAAGACCTCACCGCCGGTCATGTCCTTTGCTCTCCCTTGTCGTTCTTTCTTGACACCTCAGCTGCCACCTCCTCGGCCACATCATCAAATTTGCTTGTGTGGCGTCCTCGTCAGCTTCTTGATCATCAGCCACATGGCACATCCAAAGTCCAACCCGAGCCCATAGTCCATGGATCTAGTCCACCATGCACCAAGCCATTGACAGTGGGCCCCACAAATAAAATCAATTTTCCTTTATTTCTTCTTAGCCGAAAATCTTTGATGATGTCACACCGATGTCATAATTCCTTTTCCTTTAGAAAAGAACTTCCAGTAAATCCTGAATTTTCATGATTTCATGTGATTTCAATCTTCCAAAGCTCATATCTTTTGCATCCGAACTCCGATTGAATCCATTCAAATTCCTAAATTCATCTAAATTCAAGATATATTTATCTGAGATTTTTATTTAATTTTTGTAGTTTGTTTTCTCTCTGTTATTTATTTATTTGGTTTATTTGCTTGTTTGCGAGTAGACGTTGATACTTCAGGAAGTTTTGAGCAAGGAGGAGTACACCAAGATCAAGATCAATCCTATGATTTATTCCAAGGTAAGCCACAGTCCTTTGATCATATTGAACCTATGATTGCAAAAGTATATTGTTTTATACAATTGCATGCTATCTTTATACAAATTGTTTTGGGGTTAGCTATTACCTGTTGTCATTATGCTTCCATTGATTATTTGAATGCCATGAATCCTTTGTCACCCTAGAATTGATAATTTTAGTTGGACATATTTGTATCACCAACATGGGTATTGTACAAATACTTAGTTCAGCTTAGTTACAATGGGTTCATGATCACATGTGTCATAATGATTAATCTTGACTTAATGAGATATGTAATTGTGGTGGTTAGCCACTATTGTTATTAAAATTTGTGTACCATGACAAGGGTATGTCATTGGTCTTGCTTAAACAAAATGGTTTTCGCTCGGGCGAGAGGATGGTGGAAATGGAGGGTGGGATTGACACGTCATGGGTTTGTGGTAGACTCGCCTGAGTAACTTGTCAAGGACTTAATATTATGCGCCATTGAACTGGGCCTTAACCGTACAACCACATGCCTGGTATGGGACAGACCTAGCTAATTAATTAGCCATGTTTTGATTTGGTTCTGTTTGGGTTGTGTTTGGCGCAAGAGGGGGGCCCTGTCTGGTCGGAACGAGACATTCAGTGTTGAAACATTAGCGAGCAGAATTGGATCAAAACAAGACTTTGTAAAGGCCTTGTCACGTACTCTAGACTGCTTACCTAAGGTAGTGAGCAGTGGTATTGACGGATGCCAAATAAACTAGAGAAGTCGTGTCATGTGGGTCAAGCTGTACAACCTCTGCAGAGTGTAAAACTATTTGAATAGCTGTGTCCACGGTTATGGACGTGCTCGGGGATTTCACACGAGAGGTAGAGTTTCTTATAAAATGAGTCGTAGTGTGAATGGGAAGTTCACTTGATGAATATAATGTTTATTTAGTGAACAGGTAATTCACTTGGTGGTTTGTATCGATTGGTGAATTAGGGATTCACTTATAATTGGTTTGGTTTGGAAGTGAATGGGAAGTTCATTGGTTGTTTCAAAGAAATTGTTTAATTATTTATTATTGTTTTCAACTACGCATTTCAATCTATTTATTGTATTTATCATCAATGCTGCTTTCTGCAAAAGAACCATACTGCTAACCTTTGTCAAGCCGTGCATGAATACTATTTGCATACATTTCCCTACGGCTTCCTGAGTGCTTTATATACTCACGGTTTATGCCTTTGTTGATCAGTTGAAGAATATCAAGCTGCTCAGGAGTTCTTTCAGAAAGAGAACTATGACGGTTTTGTGGATTAGGATGCGTTCTCTACTCGATTGTCTGTGGGCATGTTGATTGGCCTTTTCAAGAGTTTCGTTCCGCTGCAAGAGTTTATTTGTTTCTTTAACCCTGCGTGGCAAGTTAAGTAAACGTTGACCATAAGGTCCAGTTATTATTACTATTTGTTACTTTGAGATCTTTTTAGTTAAATCGAATAAATAGATGGTATTTCATCACTGTTTCCTGTGTGAGCTAGCCACTGATTTGGGACTAGTTCAGAATACAAAGAGGGTTCCTGCATCATATTTTTGGGTCCCGACAGATGTGCATCTTGATACTAGCCATGTTGATGGCCTAGGATGCGGGTGGGATTGCCGAGATGACCGAGGAAGCCATGAGAGGGTTGGAGGCTGAGGTGAGTGCACCGGCGGCGGGATGCTGACTGGCGGGTGCGTGAGAACCGGTGGCGGAGTGCTCACCTACGTTGGAGGACATGGTGCAGAATAGTGGTGGGAGGATCGAAGATCAATCTGATACCATAAAAGCGGGAAGCACGAGAATGGGAAGTGTGGCACATGACAAACAACCGGGCGGCATTGCAATATATTGTCAGACAGGGAATAGTTACAACTGACAATTACAACAACCAAATCAATTGGTTAGGAAAGAGAGGATCACAATATCTCCTATACATGGCAATACAAGATGATCTCTTATACAACTTGAGAGTCAAGTAAATATACGTGGACTCTAACAGAAGCCATACCAGAAACTTAAGTGTAAGTGAGATAAAACTCCTCTTTTCCTTTGCTTTGGATGATATTGTAGTTAATGAAAGTGTGCGCCATGCATGGTTTCTTTCCAGTGAAGAAAAGCATAACAGTTATCTTATACACATCGCCATATTCTGTTTTGTCTTTTTTGCCAATTCAGTGCACCCAGACACAGAATTACTGCATGCAGAAACGAAACTTGTGATGGCAGGTTAAAACTCATGGAATGTTGACAAAATGTGGCACCAAAGGAGCACATAGAATGGCAGCACCATGGATGGAATAAAAACCGATTTTTAAAAAAACTTTATTATGTGTGCTCATGTGAAAGCTTGATTTAAAGTTAACAATATTATATTTATAGCTTTTGATCTCATATTCCTTTTTCCATCACATGCAAGGACATTTATCAAACAACTCAGAAGCAGCCAGATAAACAGAACTACTTTTGTTCTGGATTATTGAACGTTGATCAGAAGATAAGTTCTGCACTAAAATTCACTTTAAATATCTTTTTCCACCAAAAACACTTTTAAAAGCCTCAAAGTGTAGAAACTGAATAAAAAGGACAAACTGTATACAAAAAATAAAAACCACAGAATTAAGAAGCGAAAGAAAGTGCGGAAGCAGGTTTTACTCGAGAATTTTCAGGTGAGATCGTGCAATTGCAACCGGCAGAAGGATTTGGAGTCTTTAGATGGAATTATTATTTATTGAGACAGTGGTGGCCTCAAGTATATCTCTTTATTTTTGCACCATTCCTTGTTGCGTTTTGATGGTTGACTTGTGTTAAGTAGGCCTTGATGTGGACTCAAATCATACAGTAAGTCATCTTTCCGTTGTTTTATTCAGTGGGAGATGATGAGTCACGGGGCCGTACCTAATGACACACACAATCAGAAGATTTCTTGAAGCATACCGCAATCAGAATTCAGAAGTATTCCCTGTGAGAAAGGAAGAAGTTTATACATGGAACCGCGTTGAAGCATAGGGTGCGGTTATTTATTTCAGACCCACATAGACAATTCAAAGGACATATGTAGTGTTTTCTAAAGATTCCTGCGAAAATTCATGGGTTAAAACAGCCTTTTGGGTTGAAACACTTCACATCCTCCTGGTTGCAATTGCCTTGTCTCACCTGAAAATGGATGAGGGGGTGTGCAGGAGGCCATTGTGTACTTTGGCATCAGCTAAGCTTTACTTCAAACCGACAAGGTTTTTAATCTTGTGAAAATAGCAATGATTACAAAGACATGTATCATATCACAAAATACCATATGTACATCAAATATGCTTGAAATCCAAATAGGATGTTCTGACAAAATGCCTCCTGTGGTGCTCCAAATGCAACTTCATTTCTAACCCTTGTTCTTGTATGCAAATCATCAGCTTCCTTTGCTTTTTCTTTTCTTCCTTGCAAGCCCTGTTGTTGGCAAGAGGGCTGCGCGTTGCACTTCTCTTATTGTTCTCGAAAAAAATAATACTTACAGGGTGCTAAAGGCTTACATGACACTCTTAACAGATGGGATTTTGAACCAGTAAATTCATGAGACTCATTTACTCAACCATCCATAAAAAGAAGAAAAAAAATCAATTATAGAATATTTGTGCAAATTTTGTTTGCTGTTCCAAGTAGCCGACAAACTGTAAGCTTTTCAGGACCGACAATTGTTGATAGTTCACTCGTGCAGCCTTTTCAGAATATAATTTTTATCACATTTCATAGGAGCATATGCAATTAGAACAAAGCTATGCTAAATAAGGAATATGTAGGCTCCAAGCCCTATGAAACAACACAATCATGGCCTATAATCTCTACCAAGGAGTAAAGATTAGGTAGCTAATAACCTTCTATAAGAGAAACTTCATCTAGCCCCTATATGCAGCCTCTGTTCTCTCAAGCCAAGATAGGAACAAAAATCACACGTAGCCCACATAATTTAGCCTGAGTTGCTCCCCACATTGTTAATCTCAATGAATAGAAAATGCAGAGTAGGAGTGCATATGATTCTTGCTGTATGTAGTGGGACTGACACAAGAAAAACTTGGTGCAATCCTTTGCATTATTCTGTTATCACAAACTCTTAGGGGTTAGTTTAGATTTGACCTAGGCCTTTGTTTAATCCCTTTTAATTTTGCATCGTCGAGGAGGGATCAAAGCCTACCACTATTCTGGAAGCTACCCTTGTAAAAGAAAAGTTGCATCACTTTCTTCGCAAGCCGAACCTAAGAATAGCACTTTGTTAGAAAAGCTCACCTCAAACGAGGAAAAGGCGTGTTGCTGAGGAATATTTTGGCCGATCGTCGATGTAAACGTGGCGATATTTATAACGGAGATGTAAGTACCACGAAAGAATAGCAGCAAAGTGCGCAGAATTCTTCGAGACAGGTCCTTGTAGTTCCTCTCAATGCTCAATTTTACTGTTAAGTGTTACTATCTTGGATTAAGTATACTTTTGGTCTCTCAACTCTTACTCTAGTTTTATTTCTGTCCCTTATTTGTAAAACCGGATAGAACACGTCCTCCAAATATCAAAACCATGCAAATATTGTCCCTTTGTAGGTATCACGAGTGGTTTCGTCCTACGTGGCATCCAACTCGGATCAAACCTAGCAATCTTCCACCACTTGGCCACGGTCCCCACTTGTCAGCCGCTACCCCTGCTTCTTCTTCCCAATAGCCAGTGAACAATAGAGGGGGAGAGCAGGGTAGCGCCATGGGAGGCGGCGTACCCACACTGTGCCCAGTCTCGTGCGCGTTGTGACCCGTGCAACTCATCTTTGGCCTTGCCCTCACCTTACCCACTCCTCTTCCTCCTCCATCCTTCCCTCTCCTTCCTCTTAGTTTGAGAAGTGAGCAAGGCACACAGGCAGGCGGCGATGGCGGTGGCGAACGACGTGGAGGTCCTCAACTTTGACTTCGATGACTGCGACCTCATGGACGACGACGCCGCCACCGCCGAGAACAACCCCTCCCCCATCCTCACCCCGCGCCTTCGCTCCATCATCGCCGCCGACAGGGATGACTCCCCCGCCGCTGTGCACAAGACCGATGGCCGCGGGTTCTGTGAAGAGGCCATGGTCACGGTAAGCCGATTGGAAGCGTATTCATGATCTTGGTCTGAGCTCCTGCTCTTCACCCTGCCGTCGACCGAGAAGACTGCCCTACGGTCGATCTCCTCCATCGGTAAGCCTCCCCTCAATTCCTTGAAACCTTAGCATTCTCATCTCCCCAGGAAGCTCATGTGCCCGTTAATTGCAGCCTCCCGCCGTCGTTGAGCCATCGCCACGGTCCTCCATTGCCACCGCCGCAGTCTGCCGTCGCCACCACTTTCCGGTGAGTCTCCAGCATCGTTGCCACCACCGTCAAACTCCACTCCCTCCTCTCATTCCGTTTTTTGGGTCGCCACCACCTCGATGGCCGTCGCTCGCCACCGATGAGTTCCATAGAGAGCCCCTAAGTGTCTCCCCTGTTTTGTCTTTCTCTGTTGAAACAAAGAGCTTTGCCCAAACAAAAATCCCCAAATTTGTTGTCCTCACTGTTCCCCTCTCCAAATTGAAGCTACCATCTTCTTCCTCGCTCCCTTGCAACCACACCAAGTCACCCCTTCTTCATCTTCTTAACTGAGAGCCTCGTCGCCCCATGTTCTCTTCGCGCTGCCTCACACCCATTCTCTCCGTTCCTAGCCTCCCTCAACTGCACCGTCTGTGTCATCACCACTGCCACCTCCTCCTGAACCCTTCTATTCCCTCGCCCATACCAGACCTTCGCCAGAACTCGCCGTCGTTGAGCGACCACTGTGGCACCAGAGACCTCGCTGTTGCTAGCCACACATGTGCTACCATGCACCAAGACTCCACCATAGAAGGGATCCCCGAGGTCGCGACGTACTCGTGCGCTCGCAGTTTGGGGCCAAATACCGCCGGAGTTCGCCACCAGCGAGATCCTTTGCCCACGGCTGCCGCCTTTGGTTTCCCCGTTCCGGCCACCACCGACCTCCCCATCCTCACAAGCTGATATAAAAGGGACAGCAGTACCTGGGAACGCGACGTTGCTTGCCCCGTCACCATCGCCCAGCCGATGTAGCCTGCCGCCCCCTACCTTGCTCCCGGGAGAGAGAGAGTACAAGGAGGAGGAAGAAGGGATTATATGGCAGCCACATGAGCTGAATCAGTGATAGACTAGATCCGATGCAGACACCACGTGGGACAAAACCAGGTTTTATTGGGTCAAAACCATGGTCAAACAGACGAAGAGGTCAAGTTTATCTGGTATTGAGAGATGTGAGATGGGTTCTACCCGATTTTACAAACGATGGACGGAAATTAAACTAGAGCAAGAGTAGAGACACCAAATATATATACTCAGTAGCAGATCCAGAACCGAAATAACCGGAGGTCCCTGAGGCAAAATGGACTATATTCGGCTAGACTGTGGCTTATGGTGTCCCCTCATATTGGGTTAAGGGTGTCCGCATTACATATACATAGTTATATCCAAAGAAAAATGATTTTTGGATCCGATGTCCTATGCACCCTGATATGGTGCTGTAGATCCGCCCCTGTAATATACTTAATCCTACTATCTTTGTACCTGCATATAGGCCTGCTAATGGGCCAGTGCCCAGTCCAAACCCCACCCTGGCCCACAAGTATGTGGAATGGCTCCAACCCTCATCCAGCCCTCTTCTCTATGTCTACATCCAACCCAACCCAGCCCTTTATGTATGAAGACCCTAATCCTATCCAGCCCTTTAAGTATAAAGACCCTAATCCTATCCTGGCCCATCTTAGATCCTTGGGCCGGCCTAGAATACTTAACCAGAGGGCCCATGAGTATGCCAAGCGACTATGCTCGACTTGACCCATGCGCATGGCGTTTGTGCTTTGTTCACGCATGTCGCAAAGAACGGGATCTAACAGTACAGGAAACAAAAATGAACTTCTGAGTAAGCAGTACAGGAAACAAAAATGAACTGTAAACTACAATGTCGCTGTAAACTACAAGAGCGGATCCACATAACAATATCCAAACTTCTCAAATGTGGATACAGAGACAAGCCCTTCAGCTTGAAACTCAATCTTTGAATTAGGTAATAAAACAAGAGCGACATCACATATGTATCAAGATTTGATTGAAGAACATCTAACACCAGCATGACGGATTGCTTGGGCATTGTCAACATACACACAAAAAAGCAATGTTCATTGATTCTTCATCTTAATTTAAGCAAAGAACAGCAGAGTCTCCGCTTATCTATTCCTTAGATGTTGGTTATTCTCACTTTGTCAATTCCTCGAAATTGGCACAAGATATCTGATAATAAGGACATAACCGATCAACAATGAAAACTCTACGACATCGATAAAGGTTATGGATAGTCAATAACTACTTAGGAATTAAAGATCTGAATTAAAGATAGAATTAAAGGTTACTATCTTGTCAATTTACATTAACTACTTAGGAATTAAAGATCTGAATTAAGTCGCCAGACGCCAAGTAATCCGTCAGGAGGAGTATTCAATTGTTAGACACAAGTCTATCGTGGTTAGCGATATATCATCAGGTCTATGTCATTATCTGTAATTGGTTCAGCACATATATAGGTAGCTCCATTCCATATATCACAAAATATATACCATTTACATCATACCTGACTATATGCATCCTACATAGTTCAAATTCTTCCAGCTTCCAATCGAGCTTTCAATCTATGTCCCATATCATCCTACATAGTAACTTTTTCTCTTTTTCTTCTTCAATATAATAACTTTTGCATCTAGGGCCTGAAAAAAGATTGTCAAAGTAAATTGAACTCAAAGTTGTACCATAGTATATTACAATAAGAACCAATTGTACCATAGTATATTACAATAAGATTCGAACTTGTGGTGACAAACAATACCTTGAAATGTCCTCTTGCAACTCACAAACACTATATCCTTCCATTGCTTCTCCTGCATATTGAATCACAAGAAAATAGTTCATATTATTGGAAGGTACAACTACTGCTTAAACTGAAAGTAAAATACTCCATTAATTATCAATTTACCTTCATCATCATCATTATTAAATCCAATAAACCAATCTTTCTTTGCAGATTAGAGCCTCAAGGCTTTTAGGGATAATGAGGTCCTATTTTTACCAATAAGTCGCGGCTGAAGATGAACGCCGATTCAGATGACACCGTCTTGACAGAATTGCTAGAAAATCTCTAGCCATCAAAGACAAGATTGGGTAGACATCGTGTTTCTCTTCCACCAACCCAAAACATCAAAATTCTCATCGAGTTCGGGGGCCCTAGGATCTTGTAAGTATGTGTCCAATTAGGATAATTGTGCACGTGCTTCTAGATTTTGTGAACTGAATCGAGCGAAGGCAAATTCTACCCGTCGTTTACCAAAAATGCACCTCTGGAGAACTAGGATCACTAGC
Organism: Phyllostachys edulis; assembly: GCA_036346405.1. Taxonomy (NCBI): domain Eukaryota; kingdom Viridiplantae; phylum Streptophyta; class Magnoliopsida; order Poales; family Poaceae; genus Phyllostachys; species Phyllostachys edulis. The sequence goes on along the minus strand of CM070546.1, from coordinate 61,188,241 downwards.
AACCATATGTTCATCTGATTTGTACAAATGTAGGCAAGGCGGCTCCTCACAATTTTCTCATACTGAATAATACTTACCTCTGTATATGCAGCTCCTCATCTTTTCCTCAACATCTTGTTCAAGAGTATGAAAATAGAACCTAAGAAAGTCAAATTTTTGTGAAGGGTCCAACACACCGCAATAAGAAGCACAACATTTGGCTTAGACCAATACTTCTCAAACTTGACATACATAACACGAGCCATCTCCTTTAGAAGCTCATCTTGATTCCACCTTTCATCAAGTAAAACATCCCGAATCGCCAACACCAATTTCAAAAGGAGGTGTGCTGTAGGGTGTCGATCTGCTGAAAATGCCTTTGTGGCATCACTAAAAGCTTGCAAAAACCCATGAAGAGCTTGAGCCTTTGCCCAATCTTCCTCAGTTGGAGCATCATAGTATTGCTCAGTAGCATATCTATTGAGAGCAATCTTATACTCCAAAGCCTCATGGATCATATCATATGTTGCGTTCCATCTATGAGGGACATCCAGTACTAGCCCTGACTTTGTTTTGAGGCCCAATCTCTCAACAACTGAATTAAAGATCTGCATTCGTGATGGTGAGGATGTGACTGTTTTAACAATGTCCCGCACCCTCCCAATTGCATGAACAACCACCTTTAGTCCATCTTGAACCATGATATTGAGCACATGAGCAGCGCACCTTACATGGAAGTCCCCAGCTCTAAGAAACATTTCAGCACCCAACGTGTCGCGCAAGTCCTTTGCAGCTTTGTCATTAACACTTGCGTTATCCAATGTTAATGTAAACAGCTTGCTGATTAAGTCCCACTCTACCAAACAAGAGGTAATTGCATCCTGGACAGCATAAGATGTATGTGGATAGGAAGTTTGCTTGAATGATATGATTACCTTATGAAGCTTGAATTCCTCATCAATATAGTGCGCTGTGACACAAAGATACCCTAGGTTTTGGTTTGATGTCCAGAGATCTGCAGTCAAATTGACATGAGAGACTAGTTTTTTGACACTAGCAAGCAACCGTTTCTTCTCCTCTTCATATAGTGCAAGACAGTCTGAACGAATAGTTTGCCTACCAACTACTATGAAAGATGGATGGAAGTACTTCAGTAGCTTCTTCCAATAAGGATCATCAGCTTTTCGAAATGCAATCTCCGCACTAATGAAAAACTTGGCAATTAGTGCACGACACACTTGAGGGTCAAAGAGAGACTGATCCTCATCCATGGCCTGTCTCTTGCAACTCACCAGAAATCTCTCCCTATCTTCATGTGGAATATTATGACAATGAAATCCTATATGCCTATTCAGATGATTAGTGCCTTTCCCATGTTCACAAGATAATTTCATCTTACAGTACTTACATACTGCCTTTTCTTTACCATCTATAGTTTCTAACTCAACGTATTCCCAGACTTTAGCCCTTTTCTTTGACGTGCGACTTGGCGGGTCACCCGAGAGGTCACGACTATCCTTGAAATTTCGACATGGAAGCGGTCCTCTCCATTATAAATAAATTACCTAGTGAAAAAAATGAAATGAACACCTATTGCAAATGTAATGAACATGGTTATCCAAATGTGAAATGTATATCCTTATACCTTGGCAGAAGACACAGTATCAGCCAAATAGCTCAGTGGCTCAACAGTGGAGAATGTAGACCTTGTCAAAAGCATGTATTAAGAGTGAGAATGAAGACTACGGAACCCATATGTTGTATCAAATTCCTGTAAGCAAATGAAAACAATTTTCAGCCATCAATTGTTATTAAGAGTGAGAATGAATACTACAGAAGAGAAATTATATCCTTAATTGTTCGCACAATATCACAGCAATATCACATCAATTGATCGCACAATATCACAACAGTTCACATATGAACACTCTATAGTTTGAAGTCACAATTGTAGAGGAGGGTGCTACAACACTCCATAGGATACACCTACGATTATTCACATATGAACACAATATCACAGGCTTCACAGCAATATCTCAGCAATATCATACAGATCGGAGCAGAAGCGCGGATCGCACCTTGGGGTTATACTGCGTCGAGTCAAGCTCCATCCATGATGAGAGGAGATGCCGTGGGGAGGCGCTCGGTCGAGATCTTGGCGCGATCGTGGCATGATAGAGGAGATGCCGTGGGAGGCGCCGATCGAGGATCTTGGCGCGGAGGAGGCCGACGAGGAGGAGATGGCGCAGTCGGCGGCCGCGGTAGAGGGAGGCGCTCCAGACCTCCAGTTGAGGAGATGCCGTGGGGGGAGGCGCTCTAGTCGAGGATCTTGGCGGAGGAGGCGAAGAGGAGGAGATGGCGCGATCGGCGGCATGCAGAGAGGAGGCGCTCTGGACCTCCGGTCGAGAGAGATGAGTGGGGAGCCGCCGAGCCGGTGGTGGCCCGTGGGGAGTTACGGGAGTCGGGAGATGAGGTGATGAGGCAACCCTATTCCCCGTCCGTGGGTCACAAGATTGGATTGGGCCCTTACACGGCCCAAAATTTCTGATAAATTTCAGTCTCAACCCAATCCTATTTAAAGTTGGCCCAATCCTATCCTTACCCCTTTTTATTTCTACCCATTTAATACAACCCAAAATAAATCCATTCACCGGCCCGATCCTTTCGGCCCGATAAATCATGGCCCATTACCAGGCCTACCTGCATATGCTTCGTGACGAGGCACCGAGTAGTTCTGCTTGCGGTACTGCAGTATCAAACTATTAATTCCTTCATGAACAGTGCCGTCTTGTACCTGCAATTCTACCAAGTGGCCTGATACCTGTGCTGTGTCAGTGTCGACACCTTCGAGATATTTCTGGAATCTTCTTTGCTGCAGAATTCTTCACTTCATCCGCCTCCCTAGCATATGAAACAATACCACTAGCTTGCCATATCCATAGCTCTTGAGTTTCAGTTCTGTGTCGAATTGCGCTTTAAACTCTACTGAAAATGCTGATATTCAGACTTTCAGTCCTGTGTCGAATTGCCCCTAAAACTCTACTGGAAATCCTCTGGTATTAAATGAAGGGAAACTTCACGCGCAGGCAGATGGCCGCGTCGTCTCTTTTTTTTTGGCCGTCGGATCTTTGTTCGATCGTTTCTCGACCGTCGGATCACTCGCTGATTTTCCCCAACGGCGTCAAGCGCTTGAGTTTTTTCAGCGGCGCCGAAGTTTATTGGCGAATCACGCCTTTCCCACGCGGGCCCCACCGGCCTTGACTCACACGACGGCATAGCAATAAGCGCCGCAGCCCACTAATCTTGATAATTCCTGTGCCATTGTGCATTTTTACATCCATGGGTGCTTTTTATCAGTGTTAGCGGCGGCAGCGGCTGCAGCGGTAGTAGGCTAGTAGCCTGCTGAAACATTCTACCAGAAAAAGATGCCAAATGTTCTGCCTTTTCCTGCTAAATATGGGGTGTTGTTCGGCACTGAGACAGTGAAACATTCACCGTCTTTTTTTTCCTTCTCTTTTTATTTATTTTCTTTCTCCAGAGAGAAAAAAAGAAATGGAAAACCACTTATGCTTATTCCTTGTCATTTAGATTAAGGTTACATATATATTATGTTAGGAATTGTGATGTCGACCTAGTGGGCATTAGTACCTTATCAAGATCACCAGCATGGGAAATTGGGTGGTTAGCAATTGGCTAAGAGGGGTCCTAACTCCTAAGTAATATTTGTATATTTCGGTTCCCTCTCCACTGAAAGGGATGCATCTATTCTCCTGTGCCCCAGCCCAAATGCATGGCATGGCATGCTCCTCCCTTGCATGGAAACTAGTAACCAGTCGCGCCCACTTGGGCGCGCGAGACATGTGCGTGGGCCCACGTGTGGAGGCCAGCTGTGCAAGCGCGCGAGACATGTGCGTGGGGCCCACGCGTGGAGGGAGCAAGGTAGCATAGGCAAATCGGACGGCTGAGGAACGGATGAAACGAGATCTGATGGCCCAAAATATAAGGGTGATGTGGCCCTCAGATTTGAGGCTGAATTTTCCCTCTAATTATACCGGAGGATGGGTGAGCCCTGTGAGTCGTGACCATGGAACACTATTTCATTTTGAAAAAAAAATGGCGGGGATGAAATCACCAAAATTTTGGTTGAAAATTTCGGCGGGTTTTCTAACTGGACGAACGGGACGAAATTTGGACTTGAAAATTAGACGAAATTTGGACAAATTCAAATGTTGCCAAATTTAGCATGTAATTTGTCCAAATTCAAATATTTCCGATTTTTTTCAACGAATCATAAAAATTTCGGAGGGAGACGAAATCACCGGAATTTCGGCGAAATTGTTTTCCATGGTTGTGACATGTACCAGTGCCCACTCTCCTGGCTAGCTTGTGCTTGTGCAAAAACCCCAATCTTTTTCAGACCTGCTATACGTACGACGATATGACATAATATCTTTGTGCGATCTCTCAGCTAGGAAACTACAGCAATAAGACCCAGTGATTTAGCTCAGGTCACGTCGTACTAGCCTGGTCGTGTGTGAAGCTTTTCCCAATCTTTTTATCCCATGCTACCTCCTCTCCTCTGTTGTCCTCTGCTTGCCTTAGCTATAGCCAAGCCATCTCGCCTTTCCCTTTCCACGCTCTCCCGGAATCTCTTCTGATGACAGCTTGCAGCGACGCATGGCGGGCGCGGAGCCGTAAACTGTTACCGGAAGCGGATTCAGACGTGGGGCTGTTCATATTCCCCCCGGTTCTTCCCGGGCTCACACTATAAATACAGGGTCAGTTGGGGCTGTGCACTTCGTACTTCCACAGGTTTCCAGAGCTAGCCTACACACAACTACAGGCAGAGCAAGCCTGCCTCTACTTGCATTTGCAGCAGCAGCAGCAGTAACTGAACTGAGCAGAGTTGAGCTGAGCTGAGCTACCTGATCACCATCAGTTCTTGCTCTCACAAGGAAGCACCCTAGTTTTCTGCAGCAACACACCATGAGCTATGGGAGCAGCTCTTCTGGTCTGTGTCCTTGCTTGCTCTCTCTCTTCTACCTCCATGGTCATTTGCACTCATGGTGACTGCAGATGCTGATCGATCAATGCTTGGTGTCCATGAAAAATGCAGGCGCGCGCAGTAGCAGACGCGTCGAGTACGGCAGGACCTATGTGGTGAGGCCGAAGGGGAGGCACCAGGCCACCATTGTGTGGCTCCATGGCCTAGGTGACAATGGTGCAAGGTAAACATGCTGCTGCTGCACAGTAAGATCATATTTTTCAGAAGTGAACGAACTGCAAAGTACTATACTAGATAGATAGATATTAGTTGTTGCTAATCTGCTCGTCTGAATGCAACCTAGCTAGAGAGACATGTGAGGCACATATGGGGTGAGATGACATGGGATAACTAGGTTAGGCTGTCCAGATGTTGATGCACTCGATCGCTTTATTCTCTCAACCTTCCGTTGGTAGAAATGATTGATACGGCCTCACCATTTCTGTCCATGCATATATTCCTAGTATTGCTTTACTCCAAAGTTGATAATTTCCTTGTCCTGACTCCCCTGTTGCTACCTAACAAACAACCATGGAGTGCAAGTGCCCCTTCGCTTTCATGCAGTACAAGGCAAAGAAGCCATGGGAGTGTGGATACTTCTGTGCTTTCCGAAAAGTTTTTCTTACCGCTTAACGATCGTAGTTGATTCAGGATTTGTGCGGTTTTTCTTGAGTAAGTGTAAAATACACGCTAGAAGAATGTCAAAAGCTTTTGTTGAAGTACTGACAAAATTATATACATATATGCTCCTATAGCCTCAGTAGCTGCAGTAATAGGTCCAGTTTGACCTATGTAAGTTTTATTTTTTCCTCACTCTTTACTTCTCTTATTGCCCAATGCTTTCTGATACCACGCGTAGTCAACATGGTAATGTTAGAAGAAGCTATAATTTCTATGAGAATATCTACACCAGTGGCTGATTAGTTGTAACACTTTTCTTGAAACACTGACCTATTTTTTCTCTCTTTTTTTTCATAATTTTGTCTTGCAGCTGGTCCCAGCTCTTGGATTCTCTTCCACTGCCAAATGTAAGAAACCATACTATACTACACTACTACTTTGCAGTTGGGTCAATCATACAGCCATCTATAATCCTATTCCTATTCCCCTGAGTACAACAATAGTATATGTATAGCTGCTTGTTATCTTCATATTAATGAAACTTATCTGAATCACTAGGTTAGCCATAGCATTGTACCCTGCTAGTTCTAAGTTTATTGACTCTGAAGCTTATCTCATCCTCGCGCAGATCAAATGGATTTGCCTTACTGCACCAACACGGCCTGTCGCAGCTTTCGGTGGATTCCCTTGCACTGCATGTGGGTTTCTGAGCTACATATGACTTGGCTACAAAGCCTGCAACTTTGCTTTCCAAGTTTCTAGGCTGTTTCTTTGCTGCAACTTGGCTACAGATTCTGAGACAAAATGGTGTTGCCATTCTTTTTTGGAGAAAGATTTGATTCGTTTTTTTTCCTACTGAAATGCAAACAGGGTTTGATGTGGAGGACACTTCGGTGGATGGCCGTGATGATATTGAAGGGCTGGATACTTCAGCTGCGCATGTTGCAAACCTACTGTCCTCCGAGCCATCTGATGGTACTCGTTTCTGAATTACACCATAGCAACAAAATAAAACAGAAAGAAAACTAGTGAATCATAAAGCACATGTAGCAACTAATTGGCCAGCGTAGATCAGCTGTCGACTTATTATTCGCTTCAAAATCTTTGCAATTTTCTACTTAGTGGAGCATATAAACACTTTGCCAACAAAGAGCTATGTGCAAGCCATCATATAGTATTATACTAGTAGTGTTGATAAAAATTGCAATTTCAGTGAGGCTTGGGATAGGCGGTTTCAGCATGGGTGCTGCCACTGCCCTCCACTCTGCTGCATGCTATGCCCATGGGAGATTCACAAGTGGCGTTGCGTACCCGATTACCCTCAGCGCTGTCATCGGTTTAAGTGGCTGGCTTCCCTGCTCAAGGTCTGATTCTTTGATCTTTTGGAAAAGTAACAGTGTTATTAATAGTTTGTCTTTGATGTCCTCATATGTGATGTAATTGATGTCTTCTTGTTTAGGACCCTGAGGAGCAAGATGGAGAGCTCACAGACTGCTCTTAGAAGAGCTGCTGCCTTGCCAATCTTACTCAGCCATGGAAGAGGTTAACATTGCTAGTGTTTTGCAGTAGATGCGTAAATATATGTTAAATCTCCTGGAAATTGTAAAATGCTAAAAACGGCTTATTTCTTTGTGTTCTTGCAGCTGATGAGGTTGTCAAGTACATAAACGGTGAGAGGTCAGCTCAGATTCTGCGATCCTCGGGTTTCTCATTGCTGAATCTCAAAGCCTACAACGGGTATAGATGAACATACTTAATTTTCCACACCATCACTTTCTCTTTCATTTTCCTGAAATTTAGAAGAACTAACAACGTGTCATTTATGCAGACTGGGCCATTATACTATCCCTGAAGAAATGGACGATGTCTGCAAGTGGCTCAGTTCAAGTCTGGGACTTGATCGATCTCACGGTTAAATCAAAGATACGCATGCAGTGCAAGGGCTCTGCTAGTGATATATAAGAAAAGGTATTGACAATATACAGGAGAAGGTTGATAGGTTACGTGAATCGTGACCGCCATGGCTTGATAGCTTGTAACACTGTGCTTTCCTCACGACTGCATTTCATGTTACAGTAGTAGTTTACTAGTAATTTAACTTGTTACCACTAAAGAAGACGCCTGTAATGTAGTATTGTATTGCTTGTTTGACTACATTAGTAATAATGCTATTGAATCTCATCAATCTTGCAGTTACAATACACATGTGTTATGATTTTTAGATCATAGGGGTAAACATCATTAGAAAGATAGCCGGGTGACGTCGACTGCTAGGGAAGAGAGAAGACTATAGATTAGGGAGACGAAGGGGATGAGACTTAGACTATTGTATTCTCATTGCTTAGATTGATAATAGATACATGCTATCTCTTTTATAGGGACGACCCGATTTGACTCTAAGAAATAATCTATAAAGAAACTTATCTCTAACAATCCAATCTAAAAATAACTTGCCTAACTAATAGATAATACCAAACACCTAATAGATGGATTCCCAAATAACAAATCATGTATAATATTTGCGCTGCTACAGTCACACGACACTACAATCATGTGCTACAGTGCTCATCTGGATATTTGACCAGAACACTTTTGCTCTAGATCAGGTTAGCGTACTTTTTGTTACATGTCATATCATCAGATTTCCCAAAACATCAAAAAGACAAGATTAGAGATTCAGAAACTGACCCTATAATATATCACGGCTTCAAAGTTTGATCAAGTATTACACTGAGCAAAGATCATAACCAGAGGAGGTATATCACTATGTACTAAACCAAGTGGAGCAAAGCTCACAGCTGCAAACATACCTACCTATACTAAGTGGAGCAAAGCTCGCAGCTGCAAACATACCGACACTGCAAGGACCACCGAACGCCACAAAATTTTCCGTCATACTTGCTTCTGTTGGCCAATACATCTCGTTGTCCGTAACTGATGCTGTTCCATTAGATGCTCCATTGGGATTGCCATTCTCTTCAAGCTGTTGTGCATCTGTTTCAGCCATCGACATGCAAGAACAAATTGAAGCACCAGAAATCAAAAAAGAGAAGAAGGGGAAATACACAGGACGCATATCCGATGCACTCACCGCCTTTTGCCCCGTAACTATTGCCACACCCGTTGCATTGGCATCTCGCAGTGCACCCAACTTTGTTCTTGAAATCGCAAAGCAAGCATTAGATTGAGCAGTACAATCATGGCAAACATATATCAAAGGACAGCGCTTTGATACCTTGAAGCACTCGCAGTACCGCTTTTTGCACTGGGACTTGCTGCAAGTGCATCCCTTGACATGCCTCCTCGGCTCTTGTCCCTGATGTTCATCCAAAGATAGCCATGAACAACCTGAGTCAAGTAAACGATAAGCTAAGTACTGGGAGCAAACAGGTATGATTACCACGGTGGAGTTGGCAGCATCACCGGCGATCTTTGGCTTGAAGGCCTCAGGCTTGTTCTTCAGTATTATTTCGGCGCGCTCTTCCACCTCGTCCTCATTGTCTTCGGTGTTTCGGCAACCCTGGCACGAGCATTCTTCAGAGCAAAACCACATGGTGCTGAAGCACTCGCAGTAGCTGCAATCGAGGCGGCAGAAGGGGGGGAAATCGTAAGCCAAATACACAGATAGCAGGGTTCATCGGCATCAGTTCCTTACCGCCGGAGGCACTCGGCCTTGGAGCAACCGCAAACTGGCCGTTTCTCTTCATCCATACTGAAGGGTTAAAGAGAACGCGCGAGAGGAAGAAGATGCGCAGGATAGGGAACAGACGAAGAGGTCGGGAATTAGAGATAAATCTGCTTAAACTTTATTGATGGACTTTGCCTCCTTATATAAAAGGATTCTGAACAAACCGACTGGGACTCTCTTAACTGAAACCGACTAGGGAATTGATCCTAGCTCAACTTAGCATGACACGAATTGACTCTTACGTGGATACTAATCCTGAATTCCGGACACCTGCTGGATCGGCTTCGTTTCTAGCTTGGTCACCGGCAGGGATCTGATAACCGGCCGAAAACCGGTTTTACCGGTCCCCCCCGGTAGAAACAGTAACCGGCGCCGAAATTTCGGTTGTGGTTGAATTTTAGCCGAATTTGATTGAATTTTACTCAAATTTGATTTTTTAAAATTTAAAATCCGACAAATTCAAATTTTTTTTGGAAAATTTCGGCCGAAATTTTCCGGTTATCGGCCGTACTGGCCACCTAACCGGCCACCCCCGGTATTTTTTTTAGCCGGTTATCAGAACCCTGGTCACCGGCTGGACTGGTTCTTCTACGAGCATACATGCGCCAGCTCAAATCCAAACACGCAACGCGAATATCAAATTTCAAGAGTGGTATATATGATCAAGTTCTTCGACGAGGAAATAACCTAAACGCCATGCAACAGAATTTCCACAGCAAATCGATCAGAATCATCAACGCATAAAGAACCTAAACGCCATACAACAAATTCTCACTGTAACTAGAATCAAATTCTTCAATGCAGAAAGAATCTATTGAGAGAATTACAACGCCGCGAACTGGGGCTGTTTGGTTTTGTGCCAAATTTAAATCAGCAAGCCTAACCAAAATTACCAATGTTTTGGGCAGAGATTGGGAAGAAAATGAACTAAGGTGCCAATGGAGAAGAGAATCTTGCCAAAGTTTGATAGCAAACCAAATGCTTACCAAATTCGGTCAACCTAACCAAATTTGGTGGCAACAATTGGCAGCAAACCAAACAGCCCCTGAATTGACATGATGAACACAACACCACCACTGATGTTTCTATTTGCTACATATTCCAGCAAATACATTAAAAAAAGACACTAGAGACCCAACTCCACCACGGTTGAGCATATCACTGCATTGCTAATTCCTCTGAATTCTTCTTGCACATAGGCAGGATGTCCTGACTACGCCTAAACAACCATTTTTCCTCCCAACATGCGGCCCTGGATGCCCGGCGAACCCCATAGATAGTTTGCTGGCTAGACTTTTCATTCCAAGAGCACGCCATGACACCTACCATCTGCATCATTGCGCAGGGTCACCATCAACTTCTCCAACATCATGCTGGGAACCAGCAGATGCCTCTGTAGACAGTGCCAAGTTGTCAGGTTCCTCATTGTCAGGAGCAGAGGCGTCAGCATCACCACTGCCGCTTGCTCCTTCTGCTGGCGAGGGTCCACCGCCGAAGGGCTCTCCAAGCAGAAGAACCGTTCTTATTTGATGGCCCGGAGGTGCTTCCCCAGAGTTTCTTGTGTAGTGGAGGATGGACCTGCCTGACCGCACAATGAAGACCATCGTTATGGATGGGCCATGTAAGGACCTCTCATTGGTATCCTCTTCACCTTCACTGACTCCAATTCCATCCTCCCTGCCACTGAATCCCGATCGCAGCATGCTGAACAAGTCCCTGAGATCACGCTGCTGCTCCATCCTGTGCCAGTCTCGCTGTCGTTCAGGGTCCACCTCCGTTGGTCTCACAGTAGGATGGTCCTCCCTGGCGTGCTTTCTCAGCTGGTTGTATTGCCCCTTGAACTCACACGACTCCTTGGTGCACGCCCGAACCTTCGAATTCATGTACCTCCGTGCATCATAATCCTTGGTCCAATGGCTGACCGGCCCACGACACAATGGACACAACAGTTTCACCTGCTGCTGGCACTCACTGCATTCTGCCGCTGCAGCGGCCCCTGAATCCTTAGAAGACTCCTTAGATGCCTTGCGGTACTGATCAAGGCAATTGGAGTGCCGGTAGCTCGTGTCGCACATGAAAGGGCGGCAGCCCTTTTCGTGCGACGAGCAGATGAGCAGAACAGAGTTGTGCGGGTGATCCATGCACACTGGGCAGCGGACCTCCTCCCATTCCGCAGCCTGCTTTGCCGCAGCCGCAGCCGCAGCCGCTGCAGCAGACTCCTCTGACCGGCGAGAACAGCTCCACCCATGCGACGAGTATGGCGAAACACGGGATCGGCGGCGCTCGAACGAGACTGAACGGGAGCTCCTGTCCTTTGGCATAGTTACCTCAAGTTAGTCAGATGCAAGGTGGTGTTGGTTTGTTTGAAAATTCTGTGCAATCCAAAGGAAATCGCTACAGAGAACACAGATGCGAGGTTGATTTCTTTATTTCCAACTTCAAACTCTGAGAGAGAAACACAGCAAGAATCAAAAGAGTTTTAATCAGATCGCAAGCAATAGAGTCCAGTAGGCTACACCTATATACAAAAAGGGATCAGACAGTTATGAACAAGAACATATTTGCTCTGAATCCGTCACGAAATCTAACTCTGATAAAAAAATATCTGGGAAATGGACTCCTCACCCTTGAAAGGCAGAAATTCCCCCAAAAATCACAACTTTTTTTGCGATCGGGCATAGCACAAGTTCCTAATTAGTTCAGATTCCCGCAAGAATCTGAAGCAACAGAGCCCAATAAAGTAGACAACGAGTTCGAGGACTACACATCTGCCAACCAAAACCTAGTTGAACAATTCCCATCTCAAGAACGCCCCCGCACAGCCAAAATCAACTCACAGAAAACCATCCCCTCAATGGATCCACTAGAAAACCCGAACACAAACAACAAATCCCTTGAGAAAAACGCGCACGGAGACATGGGCCGCGCGACCTCGTCGAATCGGGCGGGGTCAACGGCGGCGGGGGCCATATCGGCGCCGGCGAGATCGGTATCCGGCGGGAGCGAGAGGGAGGAATCTTTACCGTGTTTTCTGGTCGAGGGTAGCGGAGGCCGCGGCCGCCGGCGATCGTCGGCGGCGGCGGGGAGAAAGCAAAGGTACGGTGAGGGTAAGGGGAAGGGGAAGGGCAAGGAAACGAGGGTGTCGCGTGGGTGGAGGGCTGGAGGCCTGGAGGCCTTGCTGCTTTATAGGTGGGCGTGACGTGGACAGTGACGTGGTTGGCTAGGAATCTCTCTCGCCGTCTCGCCACGCCCAGGCGGCTCCGCCCCGTCGACCAGCGAGCCACGTCGCGTGGACCGACCTCACCGTGGCCCGGTCCCCTCGTCCGGCACGTGGGCCCCGCGTGTCGGTGTCACCTCGGTGCTGCGCAAGCTGGGGCGAGCTGCGGTCCCTCGTGGGCCCCGCACGTCGGCGAGGGGCTGCTGGAGTGTGGTCAGTGAGGATGACGGGTGGGGGCCACCGGGGCGGCTCACGAGGTGCAGACCGTGAACGTACGCGACCCACCACGTCAGCGCCTGGGATGGTAAAGCTGGGGGCTGCGTTCCGCTACGTGTCCCACACGCGACGAGGTTAGTGCCTCGTTCACGTGCATGACAGGTGGGGTCACTCAAGATGGTGTTTACGCGGTGGGTGCGTGGAGCGGATGCACGCGTGGGTGGGACTACTTCTGGTGGGCTAGGGGAAATGAGAGCCACGTAGTTCGTAGGTGCACATTGCTTGAACTTTTGCTCCCTTGTTTTGTGCACCCTGCTGCTGCTGCTGTAATCTTGGAGTTTGAACAAAAGTTAAGGCTGGCCTCCAAAATTCAAAGTATGGAACTTTCAAAACCACACGAAGCAGCAAAGAGAAAAACTAAAGAGGATCTAAGGTCCGTTAGAATATTGCCTTCACCATACGATACACGATGTAACATGAACGGCCTAGGTCAAACATTCAGTACCAAATAGAACAGTAAAATAGATACAATGTTTTTTGCTGTAGTAAATACATATCACTTTGCTACAGTATTATCGCATAGCACTGTCCACACAGACTTAAAATATTGTTTACACAATGTTCTCTGCTGTTAGTGCAGAGAATCCGAATCCCACAACGTTTGGGCCGTTTGATACAAGTGTTGTTACCAAAAACATTTTAGTTTTTTTTGCGGTTGGATTTGTGTGTAGATGGGTGTGTTATCCGATTTGAATGTTAATATGATGGATCGAAATGTTGCTTAATACGTAGTACTGCTGCTTAAGAAAAAAAGTAAGGCAATGTTTACATTGACAGCTCATTCGTTGTAATATTTTTTTTGCAAGGAAAGAATTTACAAGATAATAAATATTCTCTCCAAATGTTTATATGAGTCTTATACTGGTGTATTTTGAGGTGTAAAAATTGATGTTTTACTTTGTTGTAGTACGTATGCACAAATCTCTCATAATGTGTGTCGTGCGATCCACCTATCTTGCCACATAAGTGGGGCTTGCATCCGTCCGCATTGATTCATGCAACGTTCCACGAGTCTTCTATGCATGAATTTCCTGGAAATAAAGATGAGACTTCCTTTTGCTTTTTGAAACCAAAAACTTCCTTTTACTTGAAAGCCATCTATTTATTCCATTCAAATTTTACTCAACCCTTTCATCTTGCCTTTTTTGTGTTTGTTTTGATTAGGCTTGACCAAAATACAGCAAATATATTGGTCCTTAAAAAAAGGAAAGGAAGAAATGTACATTGTACTACCCACTGCTCGCAACCATTCGATAGTCTTCTCTTTTTTTTTTTTCAAAATTGGTTACAGGACATCTAACTCTTATGTCATTAGTCATTATATATTTAAATTTCGTGTCTTTCTCAAAAGACAATAAAATCTTATGACTCTTTGCTGTATAACAATATAATATTATTTTCGAGCTAAAGAGGATAGAAGACCAGAGAAATGTCCATTTTGCTCTTTATCTCCTTTCTTTCTTCTTATTCCTCCCCCTTTTCTTCTTTCTTCTTCTTCTCTCCTCTTCTCTTCCTCCCCGGCCGAATCGGCCCGGATCTGACCGTGGGCCGCCGGATCTAGCCGCCGTCACACCGCCTCATGCCGCTGCCACCTCCAGCGCTCAGGTCGCCGTCTCCCTGAGGAAGCCGCCGCAGCTGCACGTCGTCGTCGTCGCCGCCGCCGCCGCCTCCTCCCTTGAGAAGCCGTCGCTCCAGCCCCGGCTTCTCGACGTTCTCACCCCTTGTCATCGCCACCATCGGAGCGCTGGCTAGCGCTTTCCTCCTCGTCAGCTACTACACCATCATCTCCAAGTACCGCGGCACCTTCAGCTCCCTCTGAAACAAGGTTCTTGGCTCCGGCGCGGGCGGTGGCTGTGGCCACGGCAATTCCCAGAGCCAGGAGTCGTGGAATGTCTCACCATCGATCGGACGGGCTGGACGAGACGCTGATCAACAAGATCACCGTGTGCAAGTACAAGCGTGGCGACAGGAGAACCGGAGAGACAATCACAAGCTGGTTTTGACGATAGACAACTACTCGGAGCATCTGCACGAAGAGTCGCACACCGTGGTGAGCAGTAATGGCGATGGTGACCAGGAGGCGAAGGATTGTCCGGGGAGGTCCGAGGAGGCCAATGGGATAGTTGAGATCAGAGAAGACGGCGCCGTGCGGCCATAAGGGTGTCGTCGTCATTGTCAGACATGCACCGTGAGGGTCGCATGTCCATCGCGGACGTGCTGCAGGCCAGTCTAGATGACAAGCTGATGGTGGCCAGGAAGAGCGGCCTCTTGGCAGGCTCCTCGACGTGCGCTGTGCCTCTGGCCCGTTCGACTCCGGGTGCGGCACCGCCGCCAGCGCCTCGAGCGGCTACCACCGCCTTCACCGCCTTCGGCTCGCCGCCACCTACGCCGCCTCCGGTTCGGCCCTGACGTCGCCTCGCCCCCTAAGGTCCTCGGTGCGGCCGGGTGGCCAGCGCCGCTGCTCGGCCCAGCCCGCTCCTCTTGGCGCTGCCTCCGCCGTCCTACGTTCCTCTAGTGGCTGGCGCCACCCCGCCGTCTTCCTCCTCCTCCCTCCTCCGCCCGCCTCCCTCCTCCTCGGATCTGGCGCCTCCACCCACACACGACGCCACCCTCCTCTGCCTCCGACCAGATCTGGTGCCTTCGCCGCCTGCGCTGTTAGTGCCTCGGTTGCTTTTCTTCTCTCATTCCCCGTTGCTCTCTCTATCTCTCTCTCTCTCTCTCTCTCTCTCTCTCTCTCTCTCTCCATTTTTCTCCCTATTCAATTTCTCCCTAGAGCTTTACCTTGGGCCGAATGTTCTTGGCGCTGTGGGCTCTCGGCACAAGATCCGATGATCGCCGCCTCCTGCGCCCACGCCTTGCCTCCATTCCGCTTGCTCGACCGTGCTTCTCTCCCGGCCGGCCCTCTCATGGCGCCGCCTCCACTATTGCTCCGCCACCGGCTCGGCTCCTGTGCCCTCGCGCAGTGGCCTTTCGCCCGACCTTGCCGCTTCGACAAATCATAATATGGCTTGATTACTACCTTGTTATATGTTGTCATACTTGTTCATGTCTATCCTCTATCTTGATTACAATATGTTGTCATACTTGTTCCTATCCATCCTCTTGTTATTATGATTTTTGGATTCCTATCATTGTAGCTGTGTGATTTTGGAGGAGTGTTCTGTAGATTGGCTCTAAGACTTTTGTATGTGCATTTATTTCATTTGGGAGGTGGAGGGCATGATTTGATTTTTGTGTGTGTGCATTTCTGATTCATAAGATGGACACGAGGCAAGGAGCCTGCTGACCAAGCATGAAGGCGGGTTTGCTTGCAAAGCTGAGAGAGTACAAATCTAACCTCAACAACCTCAAGAGTGAGCTCAAGAGGAGCTCATCACCCAATGCTAACAGGCTACACGGGAGGAGCTCCTTGAGGCTGGCATGGCTGACACACTCACGGTGAGCTCCCTAATTCGTATTATTAGTAGTTCAATTGACACACAGATTCCATGTACAAAATGTGGGTTGACATTGTAGATTTATACAGGTGTCTGGTTTTGTTAATTACATTGTTGTGTAGTATGTGACTTATATTGCATCAGGGTGTTCACTGTATATTGCATGGAAACATTAGGGTGTTTGTGAGATCATAATTGGTGATAAGTGTTAACTAGCTGTATTTGTACTTTTAACTGTGGTTCTTGATATTAGATGGTTTGGTTGGTCCTGAAATAATGATTGAGAATCATATGGTTGTGTTTTTTTTTTTCAAATGTGGTAGTATACCTATATGTCATTGATAGTATTATGGAACCTTAAGGTTTTTATTGGTACCCATGCCATGGTTAATATTTTACAGTATTGTGTTGAACTTCAATTATGTTATTAGGTTGTATAATATTATTTCAGTCTTTATTTGATTATGCCATTAGAGTTGTATTTTGTAACCTTGTGTACTAAAAGTTTCCAATCATGGTTAGATTGTGTAGAGTAATGAAATCAATAATTTTGTGATCTAGTATTGGATAACATGTCAATTATGAGAGGAAATCTTTCGTACTTTATAATATAATTTTCTTATCAATTGGGTAATTCAATTTACAATTTTGTTAGGTTCATAGTTAAATAGATTTTGATGTTGATCAAGCTAGCCGAGTTGCATTATATTTTGGATGTTGCTTTCTTTACTACTGGGGCATTTGTGTTCATAGTTTTAGTGTTAAGGACTTGGTATTAAAACAGCTTCATGGCATGATAATGAGTTTGTGTATGTTCTTGCCAGTCATGCATGTTAGACTTCCTCTATGGCTTATCTTATGTCCGACACAAACCCATCTAGTCAAGGAATATTAATGGCACTCTGCTTTAGTAAGATCTGCCATTAAAATACATGACTTTGGATGGTACAGCTAATTGGGAGGGCTTTTATTTAACTTAATATTATTTGAGGGAATTTTACTTCTACCATGTTAAAAGCAATTAAATAACATGCATAGAAATAAAATGAACAGGAATATAAAGGCATTCACAGACAATCAAATTGCATTGTGATATAATATGACCCTTCCATATGGTGATCTCCATCTCCGTGCTTCCTGTCCGCCATGTCTCCAAGTGATCAATGCCTCCAAGTACTCCCACTAAGCCATTACTCCTAATAGCACTAGTAATAAATTACAAGGAGTGAAGAAGCATCACAAGTCGACATGCAGGCCGTTATACAAATATAGACAGCCTTGGACTACAATAAACATGACACGCAGGTCATGAATATTACACACATACATACATCTCATACATCATGGGTCATACTATTCACATCAATCCCTGCAAAAACAAGCTATGCATGGAATCCAATTCTATCGAGCGACATGAACACATACTACCTATAACGCGTGGTACGATTACCCAACACGGCGGTCCCGCTAGCCGGTTAGCAGGCGAGGTTCGAAGGGGCAGCGCCCCTCGCTGGTCGAGGGTAGCGCGCTCGGAACTTTTTTCTGGAACATGAATTTTATTCACGTAATCGAGCCTTGTAAATTATCGGACTAATCATATTAACCATATTCTGAACCAATCCGATCATTGCCTTGATACGACCACACATTGCGGCATACTCCGATGGCGGAATTCTGACCGGTAGGAGTGTTATGCAGTGTGGTCGTGAATAAGCGCAATAAACCATCTGGTCCTTTTTGGCTCATACCTCCTCGTAGACCCATCTACTACCACCGAAAACCAATCGATCTTATCGACCAGGGCCTAGATCATTACATCTATATGAACTGATCTAGGTTACCAGACCCGACCAGTAATAGATCCAATCTACTACTACCACATATCAAGTATAGGTGACCGATCCAGATCAAAAACTACGCAGGATGGCTTTGATACTATTGAAGGGATACAGGTAGGCTACGCTAGCTAATAATTCAAAACTTCTACCATGTAAACCAGGAAACCATACAAGTAGAAGATCACAGATCGTTACCACTAGACCCGCAGTACAGCGGAAGAAGAGTTGGAGAAGCTTGATCCAACGTAGTGCGCATCGATGAAGTGGTCGTAGTCGATCTTCCAACGTCGAGCATGCCGATATAGTCGATCATCCAGTGTCCTCGTTAGTCGATCGTCTCCTCCAGCCACCTTTGCACATCACGAGTTGTGGATCGTCTTAGTGCTGATACTTCGCAACAACACCTCCAAGGTATCCACACATACGAGACAGGGACACCACACGCTGGAGTGCTAGCGCCTGCGGCGTGGTTGAGGAAGGCGTGGCTGTTAGGATTTTGGGAGTTCTTCAAAAGATGATCATCACACCCCATGCCACCGCCCCTCTATATATAGGCATCCGTAATGGATCTCGAACTTGAGGCCCATTAGGAACTCGAGGCCTACAAGAATTCGGATCACTATCCAAATCAAATCCTAGCCCTTTAAGTGTGCGACCTTATAGGTTCATGTGTAATCGGTTGTGACTCAGAAACTCTTTTCTGACCACGAGTCATTAGCGGTACCTAGCAGCCCATAACGATTCCCAAACACACATAGAATATATTAGACGAATCTTAATGTAATATGATATACGATCAGGTCTATATCACTAACTACCAGCTCGTATCACTATACGACCAGTTTCTATTTGGTCTCGACCAATTTGTAACTCCTTACGACCAGATTTCGACCACTTAGTGACCATGTTCGACCAGCCTACGACCAGCTTGTATCTTCATACAACTAGTTCGTATTTGATCGAACTGAAAGACCTTCTCGTGTATTCTCCCTTTGCCTCACAATATCTGGTTGAACTCTAGGTGAGATGTTGTGTCATCCATAAACTGTTCAATACTTTCTCGATCAAGTGTCGGATAACTTTACGTGGCCGAACACTTCGACCACTAGTGGTATGGCCATGCACTTATTTTATCCGACCACAACGAGGGGCCCACAGATATCTCTCCTATTATGTTAGGAGGGGCAAATTCCATATCCGACCAGTCATATTCCTCTGCATGTTTCATAGCATACCCGAAAGCTACCTTTATAACTACCCAGTTACGAGTAGCATTTGGCAACCCCTAAGAGTTTTATTACACATGTAGAAAACCATGCTGAACTCAGGTCTAAGGATTATACATCATCATTGCTTGAGACCAACTGATGATACATAAAATTATAACAATCTCAACAGTGTCTCAAGGTGGGTCAAACCAACGCCATGTTCTCTAACATGTGTCCATATTATTTGTTTGATATCTTCATATCTATGACCTGTGAAACATAGTCATCAACCAATACATATGCTAGTCTATTCATATGTGTTCTCATATGTTTTCGACTAGGGAACGTTTTAAGAATAATTATCGCAGAAATATAGAGTTTCACAATCAAATCACATACTTGATAATAAATATTAACAATATATTCTAGGAACAAGATAACATATTATCCAATGTTATGAACATAATGAAATATAATCATCTTTATGACTGCCTCTAGGGCATATTTCCAACAAAGGCTCCTCGCAAAATATGTAAATAAATAACTTCTTAAGACTTTTGTGAGATTGTAAACTGTCGGGACCCAAAAATACAATTCTGGACCCTTTGTGTATACTGCACTAGTCCAGGATCACGCTAGTACACACAGTGACAACATCAGTGAAATATCAATTCTATATACAAAGATAATTAATAAATAGGCAAATACAATAAACATCAAAGTAAAGACCTTAAGGTCAAAGCTTACAATTAATGCCTCAGAAGGCAAAAAGCTCAATGAAACTGCAGCGGAACGAAACGGGATAACTCCAGTGAAGCCCATCTATATGCCCACAGGCAATCGGCTGGGGTGTGCGACCTAGTTCTCCACGATCCTTGAAGTAGATCTTGTTGACTGGCGATTCCTTCAGTTCTGCTTGATTCGTCAAAGCAAGCATGAGTACACACCGTACTCGCAAGTCATACCACAGAAATACAATTATACATGCAGGCTTATTCCAAAGGAATGACATTCTGTGGTTATTTTGCAGAAATGCAACATTTGCAGTTGAATTCAAATAATAGATTGAAAGCAAGTAAAAACAAATAGATAATCATAATTTAATAATTTGATTTCACAAAGACACACATAGCCTAAACAGATTATTCACATAGCCATATGATTTGGATCACACAGCTCCCTTCCCACACAGTTTATGAAGATCTACCCCTCGTGTGAAATCCCCGAGCATTGTCCATGACCGCGGATGCGGCTATTCGAATAGATTGTTTAACACTCTACAAAGTTTGTACACTTTACCCACAAGATGCAATCAACTGGATCAGAGCTAATCACAACAAAACCTTTCAGAAACTTCATCTCAACATTGACACTCCCAGTGTGCTTTGTCGTCATACCAACCCTAACACAAAAGATGGTACAACACACACCGTTGGACAGGGAAGCGGCGAACCGTCCCGCGATGCGACTACTTGGTAGCACACACCTCCATCCATCACTAAGCCTAACCTACTGCCTGAGCAATCAATGTCAAGAATTCATAACTTACTAAGTTAGGCCCGTCTCATAACAGGCATGTGGTTGTACGAGAGGCCCAGTTCAATGGCGCACAAAGTTCAGTCCTTAATTGACCAAGGCAAGACTTCCAATTTCTAACTAAGCCACACAGATTATTTTGACACACAGATTCATATTCCCATATCACATAGCCACCATGTCACACAGTTTCCACCACTTGTCTCAGTCTAAATCTTTTCCCACCCAGTTGGTTAAGTGCAACACATGCCATAATAGCACACAATACACACAGTTTTATCACATAGTTCCATAGTCACTTAGTCAAGTTGATAATTGTAACTTTACATGAACAGGTGATTCGTGGCATGGCTAAGCAATCTAATCGCATCTAACCAACCCACGTTGGTGCTACAATATTACCAACTAAATAAATAACCAAGCTAGGGTGACAAAAGATTATGACATATCAATTATACAAGGAAGGTATAACAAATTGGATTATTAACTAAACTCAAAAGCATTTAAATAAATACTTAAAGTAAATGCAATAATTTGAATCAAGATACTTTTAGAACACTGGGATTCGATATGATCAAAGGTACAACTTGCCTTGCTAGCAATGACGATCTTATTTAACTTTAATCTTCTACTTCATTGATCTTCTACTCCTTCTTGATCAGCACTTCTCGCAGTATCAACATCTACTCGCAACAAGCAAATAAACCAAATAAATAACTAACAGAGAACAAACAAACTCCAAAAATTAAATAATAATCTCAGATAAATAGATATTGAATTGAGATGAATTTAGGAATTCGAATGAACTCAATCGGAGTCCAGATTGAAAAGATATGACTCTCGGAAGAATCACAAGAAATGATGAAATCGAGAGAGAAAAGAATATTCAAAAATATTCTTTCAGATCAGATGATTAAATAGAATTAGAGACTTACAAGTGGGGTCCACTGGTAAGTGAGAGAGAACAAAGG
Source organism: Phyllostachys edulis (assembly GCA_036346405.1). Classification (NCBI taxonomy): domain Eukaryota; kingdom Viridiplantae; phylum Streptophyta; class Magnoliopsida; order Poales; family Poaceae; genus Phyllostachys; species Phyllostachys edulis. Next base: position 61,166,426 of record CM070546.1, on the reverse strand, counting down.
TAGAGAATGACACGTGGGACCAAATGGATTTCAGAAATTAAATTTATTTTCGAAAAAGGAACAGTGGATGACGGGTGAGACCCACTGAATAAATGAATTTCTAGAATTATAATAATTCTAGAAATAAGGTAAAGGGAAAGACAAGTGGGCCATTGGTCCATAGACCAAGTCCACGGGCTAGGGTTTGGTGCATGGTGAACTGAGTTCACAGAATAGGGTCTGACATGGGGGACCACGAGTAAATGACCCGGCTTAGTGAGCCAAGTCTACCCGGGTATGGCTCAGGGTTAGGTTTACATCTAGGGTTTGAGATGCCTGGCTGACGAATGGGGTCCACGAGGCATAGAGTAGGTTCATGGTAGATTGGGTTTAGGTCAGGGTGTAGGCCATGTAGGCGCTGACAATGCGGCCATGTGCGCAAAGAGAAGATGAGGTGGCAAGATGGCGATGACGTGGCTTGCACGGAATCGGAGACGGGGATGCCACATAGGACAACACACAAGCACAAAGGCTTTGGTTTAAGGTTTGGGATGTGATGGCGCTTACGTGGTATACACATGGCGTATATGGCACATGCACTGATCTAACGTGCAGGACCCGCATGTAAGAGAGAGAGACTAATCTAGGGTTTCTAATTGGCTGGATGACATATGGGGTCAACATGTAAGTGTAATGAATAGATACGTGGTTTGGATTAATTGAATGGCAAGAGGGCCACACATCAGAAGGAAAAGAAAAGAACCAGAAGAAACAACAGAGAGGAATCAACCGAAAGAATAGAAACTAAAAGCTACGGAGGACAGAGCACAGGTAGCTGCTGCTGGCCGATTGGTGTTGATGCATGGAAGTGGCGGCCGGCTTGGTGACAAAGCAAAAAGAAATAGAGAATACAGAAGGCTTGAGTGCGGCACACATCAGAGAGCTACTAGTGAATTCAATGAAACAGTAGAGAAGAACTAGAACAACAGAGCGTAGAAGGTTTTTCAACAGAGGCTTGCAACCGGTTTTGGTGCACATCGGCAGTACATGGCAAGCAAAGGGAAAGGAATCAACCGAGAGGGCTCAAAGCTGGAATTGGCTGGCTGCCAAGAGGGAATCACATATCAGGAGAGAAAGGAAGAGACCAGAGAATCAACAGGCAGCCGAACAGGACCGAAACTAACAAAACTCACGTATTGGAACAACAGGCATGAATAGTAATATCTTGCGTCGGCTTGGCATGATGACAGGATCTAAAGATATTGTCCTGCATACAAAGAGATTAGATAAAGAATTAACAAGGAGATTGATGATGTCTGGCCACACACCATAGAGACAGAAAGAAAGGCAGAGAAGCAACCAAACAGAATTCACGTACTGACCTAAGACATGAACAGACGGACGCGTGAGCGCAAACGGCTCGCTTTTATACGCACCGAGGAGAAAGATATGGAATTTTGAATTTTAAGTTTGGAACGATCCCGTACTGGACGGAGACTCGGCTGTTCGGTTCGTTCCGAAGACAACAATGAACAGTGTCTCGCGATTTACTGTAGCACAGGATCCGGATGAACAGTACCCGACGGGTACTGTAGCGGTGCGGCAGGAGAGAGATAAGAGGATTTTCGGAATTAAAGAAAATCCCAAAAATCGAGGAGGCCAAATAAATAGCAAACAAATCCAGAAAAATTTCAGAAAATACCAGAAAATTCCTTGGAATACAAGGAAGCCAAATAACACAGGTTTTTTTTTATTTATTTAATTGAAGTTTAGATTAGCCAAATTAAATATTTTTAATTTAGGAAATTCCCAATTTAGCTTTATTAATTCAAATAAAATTGGTGAAATTTTCCAGGGACCTAAACTACTCAAAAGATTTTTGAAAACCCAAATTTTGGGACGTTACATGAACTACGTGATGCATATTTTTTATGTGATCACTAAGTTGCAATAGTGCTAAGATACTGAGTGCAACTTGCTATATGTTTACGATCAAGTAAACTGTTTGCAAATATTGTCTGTGTGAAAAGAGTGGTTAGTAATATTTGTTATGATACCCATTCTCCCTTTTTGCAGTGCATATGAACACATTGTGCTAGTACAATATAGAGAAGTAGCTGAGGTATGTGACATATCTTTGTATGCAAGTATACATTTGCATGTTATCCTTTCCTCTTCGTATTGATTCTTTATTGAGAATTCCATATATGACAAGATGACGGTTTTCCATTACGTACAAATCTGCAATAGAACCTCTTCGTATTGATTCTTTAATGAGAATTGGTCTTTGGACTGACAAAGAATTTTGCATGCAAATGTAGGTTGGATCGGCTATGAAAACAGGATTTTGGACAATGGTGGACATGGCAAGCGGGCGGTACCTTTGGCGGACCGTTGTTTCATCACCGGCAAAATGTGAATATGAGAAGGCACAGTGATGAACTTTTGTTATTTATATCATATTTTGTTGATTGGGGGACAGAGGAAAAAAATCGCCAGTCTTTGTGGTGGTTACATGTTGGTGTTGATGTGTAATACAGTGGCAATTGTAACATGGGGATTATATGTCACAGTAAATGTACAAAATTGTTTATGTTTGAGCCTTATGTTGTATAAAGCTATAATTTGGGGGGCAATGCTATGGGAGTATGGACTTTGGACATGAGATTTGGACTAAAGTTTGCATGTTATGTCTTTCCACTAAATTCATGGTTAAAATGTGTGGCTTGAAGCATATGAAAAATGTGTGTAATTAGAATCTGAAAGTTTATGAAAAATTGATTGGATTGATCTTTGATTTGTTGAATTGATATTTCATTATAGGTTTGTTGAATTGATACTATTTCCAAGTGTCCTTGGTTGACATACACTCACGAAAGTATTCCGTTAATTTCCCGAGTGTCCTTGACTGACAAACACTAGGGAAAACTAAATATTCCCGAGTGTCCTGGGTCGACATACACTAGGGAAAGTATTCCGTTACGGTTGGTGAACCCGTTGTGCGAACTATTCTCCTAAGTGTTGTATGTTTCCCGAGTGTATGTCCTAACACTCGGGAAAGTTATTTTTCCCAAGTGTAACTCTCAGGAACACTCGGGAAACCAATTTTTACCCGACTAAACGATCCCGAGTGTTTTTCAACGACGACCGATCTTCGAGAATTAGTTTCCCGAGTGTTTTGAGGACTTTTCTGAGTGTTTCAGGCACTAGGGAAAGTAACGGATTCTGGTAGTGAATAGTCTTTTGGAGGGGGAAGACCTAATACCACTTATAAGGCTGTTGCTATAGGACTTGCATGCGGCAGCTCGTGAGCTTAATTGAGTTCAACCTGTTTGGACCTGTGATCTGGAAAGTAAACCTGGTTGAACCTAGGCATACTGCCAAGGTCCGATCCAACAGCATAGCAAGGGGGGCGGCGTAGCAGCGGCTGGGCATTGCCGGATGTAGCAAACACTGCACCGACAAAAAGATTGGCACCAGTTGGGAGGTCATGCTTCCAAGAGTGGCAGAGGAAAGGATTCAGTTCTTCCAATGCAGAACTTTTTTTTTATTAATTAACCTTTTTTTAAATTTTATTCTAAAGTTAACCCCTGGCGCACTTTATTTCCAAATCTGACCCCTTTAGTCACGCCACCACCCATGGTGTGACAAAATAACGCTGTCACGCTACAGAATAAGTCCGCAAAATAGCATTTTTGGTCACGCCACTGGTCGTGGCATGACCAAACAATACTGTCACGCCACCACCCATGGCGTAACAAGAGTTTGCCCCAGCGTGACAGCGTTGTTTTGTCACACCATGGATGGTGGCGTGACAAAAGGGTCAGATTTGGAAATAAAGTGCGCTGGTGGAGATCAAGGTGCCAACTGCATCAATGTCTGGAGATTTCATCGTTACGATCCCTTCTCTTTGATGCCACATGCTGCAGAAATCGTCCTTCCTCTGGAATGCCTGGTGACTGGTGAGATCTCCCGCACCTGCTTGGTGTTTCAACTCGGAAGAGAGGAAAGAGAAGAAAAAGAGAAGATCATTCAAGTCATTTTGAGTTGTTTCTTTCTTCAAACCAAACAAATATTTTATTTTAATATTCTCAGAGTTTGACAGCAAAGTGACATAAAAATATAGTATTCTAAAGCAAAGACACGATTTTTGGTTGTCTCAAGACCAATATCACAAAGTTGGATATCTGTAGCCAATTTTGCCTCTTTTTTTGTTTGTTTGCCTGACATACTGTAATTGAGAAACCGCTTGATGGACGGGCAGTAGGTATTGATGAATTTATACAGGGGAACAATTGTTAATGCTCATTATCAGAACTTTTTTTAAAAATTAATTAACACAATTTTAATTTATTTTTATTATAAACCTCCCGCGAACTTTATTTCCAATTTTGACGCTTTTGGCCATGCCACCACTCGTGACGTGACAACATCATGGCGTGGCCAAATTCTATCACTTCACCACCAGTAGCGTGACAGTGTTGTTTGGTCACGCCACCACCAGTGATGTGACAAGAAGTGCTATTTAGCTAGTCTTGCCTTATGACGTGATAGTGTTGTATTGCCACACCACGGGTCGTAGCGTGGCCAAAAGGGTGAGATTTGAAATAAAGTTAACGAGGAGTTAGTAATAAAATTAAAAATTAAAAATAGGTTAATTAATAAAAAAAATTACAATTATCATGTACCCAACAAATCTCGGTTTTTGCATACTTTAATCGAGGAGTTGCCAGGTGTTCCTTCTATTCTCGTTTGATTTAGCGATGCTTATTTTATTATGACGCAACTAGTTTTGTTTAGATTGTTAGTGTTTTCAGAGGATGATTCTTTTGTTTGTTGTTAAACAGTAATCAAGAATTACCAATCAACGACCTGTAAAAAATATAGCTATCGATGATTCAAGATACACGATCAAGGGTCTGTTTGGTTGTTTACCATATTTTGCCACAATTATGTGCCACAAGTGTGGCATGCCACAACTTTTGTGGCTAGCAAACGGTTGGCCACAAGTCTGGCAATATTTGGCAAAAAAAACTCAGTCTATGACATGTCAGGTACAGTGCTAAGAAAATATGGCAAGACACAAGTTTGGCAAATAACAAAACACTAGTCTAACAAAATCAATCATGCCTAACTCATGTGTGACAACTTGTGGCAACAAACCAAACACATCCTAAATGTACATTTTCTTAATAAATCAATTTTTAATCATTTTACAAAAATAAACCATGACTTATTTTTCTTACATAAATAACCCTTTTTGCGGTGAGTTCGTTGTGCTTATGCAATTTGTTGGTCAATTCAATAAAAACATGTTAGGTTTGCAACAATAAGTTTAGCTTAGTGGTAGAACTAGGAATTATAGTTGTAGATCGGCAATTTTAGGGTTAATGTCACGTATAGTGTTATAATGTAGGATGTTTATGTATTTATTATAGCGTAAAAACGTTAGGGTACCTCCATTAGTAGATCGATTATTGGAAAACCTAGGTTTCTTAGGTTTAGATCCGCTAGACCTAGGGATACCAATTTTAAGTTATTTATATATTTTTAATTTAATTGAACATTTGCAGTCGTATTTTTATAATTTAATTGAAATAGAGAGTATTTTGATATGCGCCGTATGATTTGGTTTTCATTAGACACAATGTAGCATGCTTAATTAGCATTTGTTCTAAATATCTTGACTTGTGTGGCAAGTATGCCAGGTCAAAAAAATTTCTGAGTGTTTTATGGGCAAAGAGAAGTTCGTGAGGGGGCATGTGGGGTTTATTTGAGTAGTCTTCTGCAAACCACACTGTATCACCCGAACCCGGATAATCTAAAAATTTGGGAGGTGTTGCATTGGCTGATATACAGCTTCTCACTGGACCCAACACGGTATGGTGTCACTGTTAAATGCTTGTGGAGCCATTCGCCAGAAGTGGTATGTTGGGAGTTGAGGCTCATTGAGCGAACGAAGTCATGGCAGATCTAGTTGGAAAGCATGTAGTCATCGTGGTTATGAATGGGTGTTGTTGGTGCAGCGTGTCTGAGTACACTTGGCAGTGCCCGTGAAGTGGAGGAGACTAGTGTGGGTGTGCAGGTGGAAGCTGAGGATGGTGGGATAGAGGATTGGGGTGCAGATGTAGCTGTGGTGGAAGACAGGCATGTCGATCCCAATGAACAGGTGGACGAAGGAGAGGACATTGAACTCATAGTGGATGACTTGGAGCAGGAAGACTAGAGGGCTAGGGCCGAAGAACAAGCATGGGAAGAGGACGAAGAGGATGACGACTGTTCGGATGATGATGATGTCCTCAATATGTCGATGCCTAATGCTTGAATAGACATGACCCAGGAGGCCTGGTTGTGAGTGATGTCCACAATTCCCGGTGTGAGTATGGGAAGAATGAGGTGTGTGTTAATGCCATGTTTGCAAATAAGTCAGCTCTACAGTATGCTATCAAATTGTAGGCGATGTCAATGCAGAGATGGTTTAAGGTTGTCAAATCAAACAAAGATCAATACATTGTGAAGCGTGAGAAAGATGGGTCTCCTTACGTGTTCACTCCTACAAGCTGAAGTATGAAGTGCACTAGATTGTGTCGAAGGTGGAGGACCATTCGTGTGTTCTAGGCAACGTACTGCCAAAGAACAACAACCTCATTTCTTCTTTCATCGCTGCTTGATTCGATATGTTGTAAACCCGACTTATACGCTAAGTAGTACTCATATGTTTGTTGTGTTTTCTTTATGCTAAGTCGCAGTAATTTTGCGGCGACAATTTTTCTCGTTTTATTATTACCATCCAATTCATTCCAGTTAATTTATTACATTATTTATTTGTGAAATATTTATTTCTTTCTCGAATTGTTACATTTTTTTTGTTATTCCGTAAGCATGGAGGGTCAGGGTGGTGGTGCCGCTTGTCCGTACCATCTTTTGGACCGCATGCTAGATGGTCGGCATCGCAGTCGGCTACGTACTTCACTTCCGCCAAAGGGATAGGTTCCCGATGAGCTAGGGGTGTTGTCAACCCGCACTTCGTTGAAGTCTTGGAGGCTGGACCGACGTTGGTTCTCCATGTACGACACTTGTTAATTGTTTCATCCAATGTTTACTAATGCTCATGTACTTACATCCTTCTCTTCAATGTTGCATTGCAGGTTAGGAGTTGCTGGCCAGGATGTTGCCCCGGAGGCGGATGTTGAGCAGTCCTGGTGCTTCCATTTCGACCGCTTACTCCTCACCGCTCTTGTGGATCATTAGCGGCCGGAGGCGCACACTTTCCACCTACCATGTAGTGAGATGGCGCCTACTCTACAGGGTGTGTCCATGCTCACTGGGCTACCGATCGATGGTCACCAGTCATGCCAGAGGAGCCCGCGGACGAGTGGCGGGCTAATTTGCTGCAGAGGTTCCACAGAGTTCTTCCACCACTGCAGGAGGGGGATGCACCCTACCAGGTCTTTGCGGAGAGCCGGAAGCACGGGCTGACGAAGAGGTGGCCACAAAAGTTTAGGGTTAGTGCATTTACTACAGAAAAGTCACATGTTTATGTGGCGCATAATGAGTACATGTGTTTCATAAATTCCCATCTAGGGTTTTGTGATTGCGTGAATATTGAAGGGTTTCCTTTCTTCCATGATCCATGATTCCTTGTGTATCATCTCACCAATTCGTGGCATCCTCAATTGCTCATGGTTTGGTGTTGTTCTTTGGGCTTGATTTTGTTTCTTTCTTCGGATTGATTCAACATCAACCAAGAGTCATTACTTGATTTGGAGATACACTTGTTCTTCCTTTTTGCCGAACCAAAGAGGAATGCTAGGGTTTTGCTTCGATCAAGATTGAAATACAAGTACCATGAAATATTAGACCACATTACGAATCAACCACACGTTGATCCGTATCATCTTTTGAGTTGAGAAATGTTTAAAATGACTCCAAGGCAAGTGATGACTTGTTTGATGCCGTCTAACAGACATTATGAATGGATTTGATTTTTTTTGCACATTCACATAGAAATGTAAATTTAAGAATGAAACATACTAAAGTCTCAATTGCTGTAACATCGCAATTTTTGGGACTTTTTGAAATTTTCAAAATAAAATAAACCAATTGAATTTTATTGAATTGATTAAAGCTTAAATTGAAATTTCAGAAAATGAAAATATTTTAAATGATTAAATCAAACTTCAATTAAATTCTAAATGGGTTTATTGGATTTTCTAGACTTTCTTAGATTTTCTCCAAATTCTTTTACTATCTTCTTGGAGTTCAATTTAATTTATTACCTTTTATGTTTTCCCAAAATCTCTTTTCTTTGTTGTAAAATTTAATTTAAATTAATTATTTTAAAAGTGTCAGATTTATTTTGGAATTTCTACAAGTATTTAAAATCTGAGTCTGATATTCAAATTCAAATTCCTTTTCTTAAATTCACGCTCGTCAGCAAAATTCCAAATTCAAAATTCAAAATTTTAATTTTCCCTGGCCCATTTCTTTTTCATTTTCCCTTCCTCTTTCTTTTTTCCTTCTCTCTTTTCTTTTCTCCCTTCCTTTTATTTTCTCCCGGCTCCCCTGCCCCGGCCGTCTCTATCCCGCACGCCCTTCCTGAGCCGTGCGTCGCTTGTATGTCCTTTACTGCGTCGCCGCACCCACGCCTTGCCTCCCCTTGCCCCGCGTGCCTATGCTACTCCTCGCACTGCGTCGCCCGCATCCCTTCCCCATGTGTGCCCATGCCTTACTGCGTGCTGCTACCCCAAGCCGCGCGCCATGCCTTCAATGCCGGCCAGAGCGTATCCGTGATTCCTGCTTGCGTTCCCCGTCGAACCGAGTACTGTCTTCATGCTACAAAAGGAGCACGGTGGGTTCCATTCTCCCCTCTTCGATTCGCCCCAAACCCCACCCTCTAACTCCTCTCTGTTTGCTCAAAATGGCTGACGCCATCCTCTCTCTTCTCTAAGTCCGGCGATGTCGCTTTCTCATCAATCTCCTTCTCTGCTGACTCTCCGACTGAGGTGGCTGCTTGATAACATGTTCCCGGGCATCCTCTCTCTATCCCCACCTCAATTCGATGTCCCCCCTCACCAGAGCATGCCGCCACCACAGGCTCATCTTACTCGCCGCCGATCACCGTGGACGTGCTTCCTCGACCACTCCCAAGCCGAATCGACTTCGCCATCACGTTCACCATGCTACCGGCCACCTCATGCTCCCTCCTTTTTCCTCGGAGCACCGTCGGTTTGTCAGAGTCCCGCGCAGCCCACACGTCACCGCCGCCATATGCGCCACCGCCGCCTCGCTCCACCACCAGTGTCGCCACCACTACCCATGGGAACCCCATCCCCGTGGGGTCCCATTTTGGTGCTCGCCGCTGGCCACCCGATCACTGTGCGCCTCCTATGGCTCCCTGCTGCTGTTCTGTTCTGTGTTTTTCTTCTTCTTTGCTCTTGGGTGACTTGCAAGTAGGGCCCGAGGGTAAGCCTGTCATTCCCCTCTCTTTCTTCTCTCTCTCACTAGCAAGTGGGTCCCCCAAAGTCAGCCATTCTTTAATCCTTTTATTCCTGAAAAGGAATATTCTCTCCTTTTTCCTTTTCTATCATTTCATGTGATGGCAAACTTCCAAGCGTTCGTTCTCCATCATACAAACTCCGATTTCGTCGATTCTTGTTCCTAAATTCATCTATATTCAGTGCCTTTCTTTTGGTTCTAATTTGATAATTTTGGGATTTTATTTGGATTTATTGTATTAATTGACCTCGTTTTGTGCGTATAGATTCTGGTGTTTCTGAAGATTTCCTGGTCCTGTCTACCGAAGTAACTCAAACCTTCAACGAAGCCAAGTCGTAGACCTTTGATCATGTTGTACCCATTTTTACAAAACTATATTGTTTTATATCAACATGCATGCTAATTTTATATTAATTATTTTTAGGAGTAGCTAATTACGCATTTGACATTATGCCACCTTGAATAATTGTGATTGACATATACCCTTGGACACCATAAGATGGGTTGATATTAGTTGGACATTATTGTAATGCCAACATGGGTATCGAAGTATGCTTAGTCATGCTTAGTTAGTTACGATGGGATTCACGATCATATGTTCAAAAATGATTAGTTTTGACCTAATGATATGGAATTGTGGTGCGATGCTGCTGTTATAAAATTTTGTGGCATGGCAGGGTTTGTCATCGGTTTGGGTAAACAAATTGATTTATGCTCGAGCGAGTGATCGTGCAGTAAAGGGAGTGTGGGAGGCACATAGGTGCGCGAGGCACATTGGATGAGGTAGTCTCGCATGAGTAGTCACTAAGGACTTAACTTTGTGCGCCATTGACCTGGACCATACCGTACAACCATATATCCAGGATGGGGTGGACCTGGCTAATTAATTAGAAATATTTTGATCTGGTTCTGTTTGGGTTGTTGATTTGGTGCAAGAGGGGGTCGGCATGGTGAAATCTTAGCGAGCAAAATCGAGTCAAGACAGAGCTTTTTTAAAAGCTTTGTGATAATCGTTTAGTCACACACCTTCAGAAGTGTGTCAGGCAGACATTATAAATTGATTATCTCTTGTGGGTCAAGCTGTACAACCTCTGCAGATTGTAAAACTATTCAAATAGCCGTGTCTCCAGTTATGGATAATGCCTGGTGATTTCACACGAGGGATATATTTTTTATGAAATGTTTGGATGGTGGTTTGTGTGGGAAGTGAACGGGTAGTTCACTAGTTGTTTCAAAGTACTTGTTTACTTATGTATTTAATCTTTCAAATTGTCATTTTTAATCTATTTACTGTATTTACTATCAATGCTGCTTTCTGCAAAATATCCATAAAGCTATCCTTGTTCAAGCCTTCCATGAATACTATTTGCATACATTTCCCTATAACTTGCTGAGTACTTTATGTACTCATGACTTAACACCATTGTTGATCAATCACCGAGGAAGAACCAAAGAATACAGAGTCCTACGAGGAGGAGTACTTCGAGGACTATGCGAACTAGGTCGCGTTCTCCACTCGATTGCCTGTGGGCATGTCGGATGGCTACCACAAGTTGTTTTATTCCATTGCAAGTTTACTCTTTTGTCTTAAGCCCTGCGTGGAAAACTTTGTAAACCTTGACCATAAGGTCTGTTGCTACTAAGTAATATTAATTATCCTTCTTCTTAGATATTTTGTTGTATGGATATGATTTTATCAATGTTGCCACTGTGTGAATTAGCTACTGATCATGAGACTTGTTCAGAATACACAGAGGGCTTGAATTCGAAAATCCAGGGTCCCGACAAAGATGGTATCAAAGCCATATCGACTGTAGGATGTAACTATAGTTAGCATGGTTGTTTTAGTCAAAAAAATTCAAAATTTAGTTTATAAATCAAACCAACCAATTACATGAATAGTTATTCTTCTATTGTCTTATTCTATTCTTTTCCCATCTTATTCTAATATTTTCTCATATCATTCTTATGTTCTTACCTCTTATCTTTTCTAAAATCTATTTTCAAATTTAAATTGAACTTTCTCGCCTCAGTAATCTCTATAGGATCGAGTCTTCGATGATCAAAGCGATGGATGGCCTGGAAGTTTCAAGATTTGCTGATTATTTCTAGTCGAACGTCCATAAGATAGATTAGTAGTGTCGCACCAAAGCTGCCCTTCTCAGTTTTAGTATCGTATAGTCCGTGTAATAAGATCTTTTTGATTGAGTGTCGCATTTTATTGCTTGTTAATAGCTTTCTGGCTATTTGTTCTTTGGGTCTAACCGACTTTCCCTAGTTAGATTGTTTTGTCCTTCTCTCTTATTCTCTCTCATCTATTGTGTTGTCCCTCTTACCTATTGTGCTTTTTTCCTCTCATCTATAAACCTGTGAAGAATTATTGAAGACGGTTCAAATACACAACTCAACAAGTCAAGGGGAACCCATGGATCCCTACACTAGGAGCAGGCCAAGGAACAACTCAGATTCCAAGTCAAGCCACCAGGACACCACTTCCTTCTGTAAGAGGATGAGTGAATCATGTCGTAGCAGAACAAGCCCAACCAGCTCAGAACATCGTTCCTGGTAAGTCCTTAGTCAGTGCAGCATCCATTGCAGTTTTGTCTCGCTCAAAAGAGAAAGTCGCTTGGAAGAGTGAGCAAAGTCCGAGTTTTTGCACCTATTCTTTAGCTAGCCCGAATCTCAGGGTCGAGATTCTGTTTAAGTGGGGTAGGTTTGTAACATTCCAATTTTTGGGACTTTTTGAAATTTTTAGAATAAAATAAACCATTTGAATTTTACTGAATTAATTAAAGCTTAAATTGAAATTTTTACAATGAAAATATTTTAAATGATTAAAGCAAACTTAAATTAAATTCAAAATGGGTTTGTTGGATTTTCTAGACTTTCTTGGATTTTCTCCAAATTCTTTTGCTATCTTCTTAGAGTTCAATTTAATTTATTTCCTTTTATGTTTTTCCCAAAATATCTCTTCTTTGTTGTAAAATTTGATTTAAATTAATTATTTTAAAAGTGTTGGATTTCATTTGGAGTTTCTGCAATTATTTTAAACCCAATTCCGAAATTCAAATTCAAATTCCTTTTCTCAAATTCAAGCTCGTCGCCAAAATTCCAAATTCCAAATTCCAAATTCAAAATTTGAATTTTCCCTGGCCCATTTCTTTTTCCCCTTCCTCTTTCTTTTTCCTTCTCTTTTCTCCTGGCTCCCCTGCCACGGTCATTTCATCGCGTGCCCTTCCTTTTGTCTTGGCTTGGCCTCTCCTTCCTTTGACCAAGAAGACCAAGGCTTTGCTGCCTCCCTTGACCAGTGCACCCATGCCCTGGCCCTGAGCCGTCGCCCCACGCCCGGCGCTCCTCGCCACGTGCACCTGCCTGTCGGCGCCACTGTGTGCCACTGCACAGCTCAAGACGCTTCTGGCGCCGCTGCCTCCTGATCAAGGCCGCCTAGGTCCCTTGCCCATGCATGCCCATGCCCTACTGCGCGATGCCGCCCTGAACCACACGCCATGCCTTCAATGCTGGCCAGAGCATAGCCATGATTCCCGCTCGTGTTCCTCGTTGAACCGAGTGCTGTTTTCATGCTATAAAAGGAGCACAACGTGTTCCATTCTCCCCTCTTTGATTCGCCCCAAACCCCACCCTCTAACTCCTCTTCATTTGCCCAAAACAACTGACGCCATCCTCTCTCTTCCCCAAGTTGGGCGACATCATTTCTTGTCAATCTCCTTCTCTGGTGACTCTCCGACCGAGGTGACCGTGTCATAATGTGTTTCTGGGCATCCTCTCTCTATCCCCCACCTCAATTCGGTGCCCCCCCTTGCTGGAGCATGCCGCAACCACGTGCTCATCTTCCTCACCGCTGGCCACCGTGGATGCGCCTCCTGGGCCACTCCCAAGCCAAATCGACTTCGCCATCGCGTTCACCATGGCGTCGGCCACCTCATGCTCCCTCCTTTTTCCACAGAGTGCCACCAGTTTGTCCGAGCCCCACGCAGCCCACATGTCGCCACCGCCATATGCGCCGTTGCCGCCTTGCTCCAACGCCACTACCCATGGGAACCCCATCCCCGTGGGCTCCCATTTTGGTGCTCGTTGTCGGCCACCCGATCACTGTGCACCTACCATGGCTCCCTAATGCTACTTTGTTCTGTGTTCTTCTTCTTCTTTGCTCTTGGGTGACTTGCAAGTAGGGCCCAAGGGTAAGTCTATCATTCCCCTCTCTTTCTTCTCTCTCTCACTAGCAAGTGGGCCCCCCAAAGTTAGCCATTCTTTAATCCTTTTATTCCTAAAAAGGAATATTCTCCCCCCTCAGGTGCCGCCCCCCACAGCGCTCCCCCCCAGCAGACGTGTTCACAAATGAAGTTCCTTATCCATACAGACTCTTTTGCAGCTTCTGAAGCAGCAATGTACTCAGCCTCTGTTGTAGAATCAACAATCGTTCTTTGCTTGGAACTTTTATAGTTTACTGCTCCTCCATTAGGACAAAACACAAACCCAGATTGCGATCTGAAATCATCCTTATCAGTTTGGAAGCTAGCATCGGTGTGACCATTTACGACTAGCTCTTTCTCACCTCCATAGACAAGGAATGCATCCTTAGTCCTTCTCAAGTACTTAAGGATATTCTTGACTGCTATCCGGTGACTTTCACCTGGATCTGACTTATATCTACTCGTAACACTTAGAGCATATGACACATCTGGTCGTGTACATAGCATGGCATACATGATAGATCCTATAGCCAAAGCATATGAGATTCTACTCATTTTGTCTTGCTTATCAGTGGTCATAGGACACTAACTCTTGCTAAGATTAATGCCATGTGCCATGGGCAAAAAACCTTTCTTAGAATCTTGCATGTTGAACTTTTTTAACACTTTGTCTATGTACATATCCTGGCTTAATCTAATTAGCCTTTTAGATCTATCTCTATAGATCCTTATACCAAGAATGTATGCTGCATCTCCTAAATCTTTTATTGAGAAACTATTTCTTAATGAAGTTTTAACAGATTCAAGCATTGGAATTTCATTTCCGACCAGTAATATGTCAACCACATAAAAGATCAGAAACACAAGTTTGCTCCCACTAACCTTCTTGTAAACACAAGGTTTTTCTTCGTTCTTGATGAAGTCAAACCCTTTGACCACCTCATCAAAACGAATGTTCCAACTTCGAGATGCTTGCTTCAATACATAGATGGATTTATTAAGCTTGCATACCTTTCTAGCTTCCTTTGGATCGACAAAACCCTCGAACTGTGACATGTACACATCCTCACTTAGGTTTCCATTTAGGAAAGCCGTTTTGATATCCATTTGCCATATCTCATAATCGAAATATGCAGCAATAGCTAGAATGATCCAGATAGACTTAAGCATCGCAACAGGAGAGAATGTTTAATAATAATCAACACTTTGAATTTGTCTGAAACCCTTCTCAACTTGTCGTGCCTTATGAATATGAACATTTCCATCCATATTTATCTTTTTCTTAAAAATCCATTTGCACTAAATGGTTTTAACACCATCAGGTGCATTAACCAAGTTCCAAACTTGATTATCATGCATGGACTTTATTTCAGATCTCATGGCTTCATGCCATGACTCAGAGTCTAGGTCCACCATCGCTTTCGTATATTTAGGCTCATCATTATTCAATAATAAAACGTCATATCCATACCTTATAGGCAATAGACGTGGCCTTTTAGATCTACGTGGGGCTGATGTCTCATCTACAGGTTCAACAACATTTTGTTCATCCTGTAAAGGTTCAGTAGGAGTTGAAATATTTTCAGATGGTTCTCGAATTTCTTCGAGTTGTACCTTGCTCCCACTGACTCATTTGGAAAGAAACTCTTTCTCCAAGAAGACACCATTACGGGCAACAAACACTTTATTATCTACCTGATTATAAAAATAATATTATTTAGTTTTCTTAGGATACCCTACAAAGAAGCACTTATCGGACTTGGGTGTGAGTTTATGAGATGTCAAATGTTTTACATAAACCTCATAACCCCATACCTTGAGAAAAGACAATCCAGGACTCTTCTTGATCCATATCTCATATGGTGTCTTCTCTACAGTTTTTGATGGAACCCTATTTAAAGTGGAAGCCGTTGTTTCTAGAGCTTATCCCCAGAATTGCAATGGAAGATCAGATTGGCTCATCACTGGCCGAACCATGTCCAACAATGTTTTGTTCTGTCGTTCCGACACTCCATTCCATCGAGTAGTTCCCGGCGGAGTAAGCTGTGGAACAATTCCACACTTTTTTAGATGATCACCAAGTTCATGGCTCAAATATTCACCTCCATGATCAGATTGTAGACATTTGATTGTCTTGCTAAGTTGATTTTGCACTACATTCTGCAATTCTTTGAACTTTTGAAAGGATTCCGACATATGTCTCATCAAGTAGACATAGCCATATGTACTGAAATTATCAGTAAAAGTTATGAAGTACTAAAACCACATCTGGTCAGAGAACTCATCAGACCACATACATCTGTATGTATGAGGGCTAATAGGTCACTCGCCCTCTCACCTCTGGTCATGAAGGGTGTCTTTGTCATCTTGCCAAGTAAACAAGATTCACATGTTTCAAATGATTCAAAATCAAATGAGTTTAGAAGACCATATTTATGGAGCTTCATCATGCACTTCTCATTTATATGACCTAGATGACAATGCCAAACGAAAGTGGGATTCAAATCATTAGGTCAAAGTCTCTTAGCATTAATGTTATAGATGGGCATATCCTCAAGATTCAAAACATACAAACCATTCACCAATGGAAAATGTCCATAAAGCATATTTTTAAAATAAATTGAACAATAATTGTTTTTTATTCTGAACTCATAACCTTCTGCTCCTAAACAAGAAGCAGAAATAATGTTTTTGCTTAAGGCTGGAACATAATAACAATTATTTAGTTTCATAACTAATACTGAGGGTAAAGCTAATGGTAAAGTGCCAATAGCTAATACAGCAACTCTTACTCCATTGCCCACACGAAGATCAACATCTCCTCTTGCCAAGCTTCTACTCCTTATCAGTCCCTGCATCGAATTACAAATATGAGCAACCGATCCGGTATCAAATAACTAAGAACTAGTCGGAGAAGTGGCAAGATTAATTTGTATAACATTTATACCTGAACTGGAAGTCTTACTTCCTTTGTTCTTTTTTATTTCTGCTAAGTACTTATTGCAGTTTCTCTTCCAATGCCCAGTCTCATGACAATGGTAACATTCTGTGCCAGGCTTAGGACCTAGCTTGAGCTTCTTAAGCTTAGCCTTGAGACTCTCGATTTCATCTTGAGTCTTTCCTTTGCCCTTTCCCTTTCCCGACTTACCCATCTTCTTGAAGCTGGTAGTCTTTTGAACCATCATCACATGATTGTAACTTTTCTTGATGCTCTCCTCAGCACCTTTAAGCATGCCATGTAACTCGGTCATTGACTTCTCCATGCATTTATATGAAAATTCAAAACAACTAGCTCAAAGCTCGCAGGGAGCGATTGGAGAATCACATCAGTAGCCAACTCTTGGCTAAGAGGAAAACCAAACTTTTTCAAGCTCTCAATGTGATCAATCATTTTGATCACATGAGGATTGACCGGGTTACCTTCTTACAGCTTACAAGAAAACAATGCCTTAGAGGTATTAAACATCTCTACCCTTGCTTGATCCTGAAACATACCCTTCAGACCCATAATCATATTGTAAGCGTCTGTGGTCTCATATTGCTTCTGAAGCTCAGAGTTTATGGTTGCAAGCATAAAACAGTGCAGATCGACTGCGTCATTGCAATACTTCTCATAAGCATTCTTTTCAGCTTGAGTAGCATCGGCAATTGGTTCCTCAAGATAGGGACCCTCTAGAACATATTCCTTTTTTTCTTGTTTGAGAACAATTCTCAGATTGTGAAACCAGTCAATAAAGTTGGTTCCATTCAGCTTTTCTATATTAAGAATAGATTGCAAATTAAAGGTAGGTGCAGAAAAAATAGTAGGTGCCATGATCTACAACAGAATATGCAAAAAATTCAGCACTATATTTATGTAAGATCTTCTATTAGACATTCATGTTGGTGATTATTGTTCGACCAGTTTATGATCAACTCGTATCTTTATACGACTAGTCTGGACCTGGTCGTATTACCATACGACTAGTTCATACCTGGTTGAACTCAATCATCAACAGTCAATAAAAGATACTCCCACTATAAACCATGTTTCCCTTAGACAACATATATTGAGTTCAAGATCCATAAATCATTAAGTCCTAGTAAGCTTTGGCATCACTGCTAGAAACTTAGTGATTTTAGGTAAGCAACCCTTTGCTAATCATATCACATATGACTCTTGTTTGATTGGTAACATCTCCATACACTTCTAACCAATACTATGCCCCAAGACCCAAAACTGTTTTGATAGCCTTGTTAAGTAAAACCAACACTATGCATGTGGGTGTCCGACACCCACCCCATCTTATTAAGATAGTTAATTGCACCCTACTTTGGTAGACCTATCAATTAACGATTAAAATCGTGATGGACGCAGCAATTGGAAAGGCATCAAATTTACTTAATTTTTCTTGAGGGATACTATTCTATCATGATAAAACATGATTAATAGCAAGACAGGAATAAACATTCACAGATAATCAAATTAAACTGTGAAATAGTATGGCCCTTAACATGATGATCTCTATCACCATGCTTGAAGTCTCCGACCGCATTCATCTACTAAGTAGTTACTTCTAAAAGCTAGTAATGAATTACATACGAGAATATTAAGCATCACATGTCGGTACAAAGACCGTTATACAATAATATGTAGCTCGATGGCTATCACACAGCATGACATGCAGGTCATGTGAAATCCATTGATGCATCACATACACAATGGACCATACTATTCACATCAATCCATGCAAAAATGAGTTATGCATAGAATCCAATTCTATCGGCGACATGAACACATACTACTATATAACGCGGCAATGACCACGGCGGTCCCGCTAGCTAGTTAGCGGGTGGGGTTCGAAGGGGCAGCGTCCCTCGCTGGTTGAGGGCAGCGCTCTCGGAAACTTTTCCCGAGACATGAATCTTATTCACGTAACTGAGCCTTGGAAATCATCGGATTAATCATATTAACCCTATTCCGAACTAATCTGATCACTGCCTTGATACGACCATGCACTGCGGCATACTCCGATGGCAGAATTCTGACTGGTAGGAGTATTGTGCAATGTGGTCGTGAAAAAAAGCAGAAGACCATCTGGTACTTATAGCTCATACCTCCTTGTAGACCTGTCTACTACCGCCGAACACCCGATTGATCTTATCGACCAGTGCCAATATCGTTCCATCCATATGGAGCAATCTGGGTTACCAGACCAAACCAGTAATAGATCCAAACTACTACTACCACATATCAAGTATATGCGACCAATCTTGATTAAAAACTATACAGGATGGCTCTGATACTACTAAAGGGATACGGGTAGGCTACACTAGTTGATAATTCAAAAATTCTACCACGTAAACTAGGATGCCATGCAAGCAAGAGATCATAGATCATTACCACCAGATACGCGGTGCAGCGGAAGAAGAGTTGGAGCAGCCTGGTCCAATGAAGAGCGCATAGATGTAGTGGTTGTAGTCGATTGTCCTACGTTGAGTACATCGATGCAGTGGTCGTAGGCGATCGTCCAACGTCCTCGCAAGTCGATTGTCTTCTTCAGCAACCTCTGCAGTTCCTTGTGAAGATCGCGGATCATCCTCAAGTGCAACAACAACCGTAGTAGCGCCTCTACGATATCCACATGTCCAGGGAAGGAACTCTTTACGTCGATGTGGTAGCACCAAGTCGTACGAGAAGGCTCTCTCAAGAAGATGGCGGCTAGGGTTTTGAGAAACTCACGTAAACTCGTATATCGTATATATCCTATCTCGTTTTCACCGCTCTCTCTGTTCCCAATGGCCTCAAGCATCTCATTATATAGTGCCCGTGACGGATCCTATCCGAACACATTTGATGAATCGTATCCGTACTGGTTTGTTCCAACCTGTTAAGTGTGTGACCCGTTAGGTTCATGCATAATCGGTTGTGACTCAGAAACTCCTTTCCGATCACGAGTCGTCAGCGGCTCCCAGCAGAACATAACGATTCCCGAATACACACGAATTATATCAAACGAACCTTAATGCAATATGATCTACGATCAGGTCCATATCACTAATGACCAGCTCGTATCTCTATACGACTAGTTCATATTTGGTCTCGACCAGTTCGTAACTCCTTACGATTAGGTTTCGACCACTTAGTGATCATGTTCGACCAGCCTATGACTAGCCCGTATCTCCATACGACTAGTCCGTATCTGATCGAATTGAAAGACCTTCTCATGTATTCTCCCTTTGCCTCACGATATCTGGTTGAACTCCAGGTGAGATGTTATGTCATCCATAGACTATTCAATACTTTCTCAATCAAGTGTCGGATAACTTGTCGTGGTCGAACACTTCAACCACTAGTGGCATGGCAATGCACTTTCTTTATCCGACCACATCGAGGGGCCCAGAGATATCTCTCATGTTAAGTTAGGAGGGGCAAATCCCATATCTGAGTCACATTCCCCCGCATGTTTCACAGCATACCTGAAAGCTATCTTTATAACTACCCAGTTACGGAGTAGCGTTTGGCAACCCCAAAGTGTACTCTTACGCATGTAGGAAACCATGCTGATATCAGGTCTAAGGATTATACATCATCATTGCTTGAGACCAACTGATGACACATAAAGTCATAACAATCTCAACAGTGTCTCAAGGTGGGTCAATCCAACCCCATGTTCTCTAACATGTGTTCACATTATTGATTCGATATCCCTATATCCATGATCGGTGAAACATGGTCATCAATCAATACATGTGCTGGTCGATAGGATCATTGGTGTTCCGACCAGTGACATCTGACCAGGGATACTTTTAGAATGACATCATATAAATTAAAAGAGCTTCACCAATAAGTCACATACTTGTCAATCTTATAACCAATGATTCATTCAAGGAATAGAATAACATTTATTCAATAACTCATAAACATAGACGTGCTATCATGATATCTATAACTTCCTCTAGGGCATAACACTAACATGAAGTTCCTCCTTGATCAATGGCTCTCTACCATACCGCAACATCATTGGATCAGCAAATTTTTTGGGTATACTTTCTCAGTTGAATTCCGTCCAGGTAGGCAAAACACTGTAGCTCATGCTCTCTCCCGCCGTATGGAAGACTCGCTGACCCTGCATGCGGTTTCTGGGCCTCGCTTCACGATCTTTGATCAGCTACGACAAGATATCAGTAACCGGCTAGACTTGGTTCAGTGATGGACAAATGTTTGGGCGGGGAAAGCACTTCCTGGTTGGTATGTAATATATGATTTGCTTCTGTTTCATGACCGTATTCTTATTCCAACGAATTCGGCTATTTGGACTACCTTGTTAGCTGATGCTCATCATGTGGGTCATGAAGGAACACAGAAAACATTTCATCAGCTTCGCTTTCAGTTTTATGCTCCGGGTATGCGTTGCCTGGTTCAGGAGTTCATCCGCGGGTGTGACATATGTCAGCATAATATGTCTAAACATTTACATCCACCTGGTCTTCTCCAACCACTAGTTGTTCCTCACCAAGTTTGGGAAGATATTTCGATGGATTTCGTGGAAGGTTTTCCTAAGGTACATGGCAAGTCGGTGGTTCTTACCGTTGTGGATCATTTCTCAAAATACGCTCAGTTTGTGGCACTTGGCCATCCATACACAGCTAGTTCAATTGCTTGTGTTTTCTTGGACAATATTGTTCAGCTTCATGGTATACCGTCTTCTATTGTGAGTGATCGTGATTCGGTATTCACCAGCTCATTTTGGTCTGAGTTATTTCATCTAGTCAGTTCCAAATCACATCTCAGTTCAGCTTTTCACCCGCAATTGGATGGCCAAACCGTAGTGGTCAACTGCATACTTGGTATGTATCTTTGTTATTTGTTTGGGGATCGTCGAAAGGATTGGCTTCGTTGGCTTTCTTGGGCAGAATTTTGTTACAATTTCTCGTTTCAGACAACTCTTTGTGCTACTCCTTTCCGCGTTGTTTATGGGCGTGATCCTCCCGGTTTGGTCACTTATGAACCAGGAGTTGCCTGTCTTGCGGCCGTTGATAATCAACTCATGGAACACAATGAATTTATTGCTGAAATTCGCGACAGATTGCTTCAGGCTCAAAATTATATGAAGGCACGATATGATAAAAACACATCATGTAGTTGACTTTGAGGTCGGACAGTGGGTTTGGCTTCGTCTTCATCAGCGTGCTGCAGTCTCATTGGGGCGGCCAGCTCTGGGCAAGCTTTCCCCTCGTTTCTTCGGGCCTTTTCAAATTGTGTGGTGCATTGGTACCGTTGCTTACCGTTTAAAGTTACCTCTTCATGATGTATTTCTTGTCACTTTGTTAAAACCATTTCATGGGGAGCCACCGACTTAGATTGTTCCATTGCTTGGCATTCATCATGGCCGTGTTATTCCTAAGCCGACTCAAGTTCTACACTCTCGCTTTACTTCGGCTGGCTGGGAGGTGTTCGTTCGTTGGGATGATCGCCCTGCTACTGAGACATCTTGGCTTCTGGTTTTGGATTTTTATCAGC
Source organism: Phyllostachys edulis (assembly GCA_036346405.1). Classification (NCBI taxonomy): domain Eukaryota; kingdom Viridiplantae; phylum Streptophyta; class Magnoliopsida; order Poales; family Poaceae; genus Phyllostachys; species Phyllostachys edulis. Next base: position 61,144,235 of record CM070546.1, on the reverse strand, counting down.
GTTATTCTCATATCCAGCTCGAGGACGAGCTGTTTTTCCATAATGACGAAAATGTTATGGACTCATTCTTTGACAAGAAGTATGCACGGTGCAAGAAGGGATTGTCGGGTGCGACTGTGCCGAATCTGGCAACATCTTCCAACGGAACTGACGTCCATCTCGTGGCCGCGTAGGACTACTGTCTTTCCGTATACATTGTGTATTGGGCAGAATTGAATAGATACTGTGTTAGTTTCCTAAAGTGAGTTAGCTACGCAAATCCCTTCAGGATCGTATCCCTTCTGGATACCAGGATAATTAGATCGTATCCCTTTCGGATACCAGTATGGTTAGTCATTCGTATAAAAAGGGCATCCACGTTGTACTGGGGAGGTCAAGCAATACAATACAGTTAAGTCTCTTCCTTCTCTCTTTACCGAAACATATCTAGCTCTGGCCGGGGACAAGCCCCGACCTGCGATCTCTGGTGAGTCCCAGACTCCCAGCGCTCGCCGTATCCACTTCGCTCCAGCCCAGAATCTCGTTTGCGTCTTCGTTCTCCCCTGCGACAACAATCCAGATCAAGCCGTAACATTATTCCTACTGTTCGAACTTGGCTATGCAACATTATTACTAAAGTCTTGAACTTGGCTCTATATTTTGTTGTGCAATGTCCATTTAAAACTATGAATTATGTGGTTGTGGAGAGGTATTAGAGTTAAATTGATATGTGATGAGTTGAAGCTTGAGTTTGGGTAGCTCTCTCTGTTAGAACATGAGTTGAACTCCTGTGACTTGTGGGTTGTGGCTGTACTATATGATATGAAGATTCTGTGATAATCTGTGAACATATATGAAGATTCTATGAACAGTGGGAGTTAGCATAAGTGCAAGCATACCACTTCAGGTCCAGTTATCAACTCTAAATTCGTGGCATACCTTTGTGCAGGCTTCAGTTTCGAGCATGGGAAGAAATAGTTGGTCTCTTGATGGATCTACTGTCTCTTGTTTATTCAGGAATGCGTTTTGCTTATGTTTCCAGACATGAGGTTAATTGATGTCTTTGTCTGTCAGGAATTCCAGATCATATCGGCAGTACTTATCTTAACTCTGCTGCACTTATCCTTCATGTACATATTTGCAAGACGACTTCAGTCTCAGCCGATCTCCTTGCTGAAGCCATTTTATTTCCCTTACTTCAATGTTTGAGGAACTTTGTTTAACTCATCTAAAATCATGGTATACATTTTCCTTACGTGCTGTATAAAAGGACTGACTTTTGGTGTTTACCGCGGATTATATTTGAGTTAAATCAGCTGTTATTCTATATCTGTATGCACTCCTGGGCTTCGGGCCAGGCTTGGGGCTTGGGGCTTTTGTGTCAGGCTGGCCTTGGGCCTAGAAAATGCGCTGCAGTTGGGCCTCAGTTTGGGCTCAGGCTGGGTGTTGTGTCACCGGGCTTTTTCAGGCCTGATCTGAAGTCTAATCCGGTCCGACGTTTGAACAAGTCTAATCGGAGGCAACGGACGGGGGATACAGCCACCACACCCAGCGTGCCGCTGGCGTTGAACAGTGAGGCAGAGGGGTCATCACAAGAGCCAGTGCCGAGACCACTTTCTCCCACCAAGGAAGTTGAGCCCTGTTTGCCGGAGATGGCACCACCTGGGTTTGGGAATTTTAAGTCTCCATGGTTGCCACTGTTGATGATATGCCCTAGAGATAATCATAGAGATGATTATATCACGTCTATGTTTATGAGTTATTGAATAATGTTATTCTGTTTCTTGAATGAATCATCGGTTATAAAGATTAACAAGTATGTGTATGTGACTTGTTGGTGAAGCTTTTTAACTTATATGATGTCGTTCTAAATGTATCCTCAGTCGGAACACTAGTAACTTATCGACCATCACTTATATTGATTGATGACTATGTTTCACCGATCATAGATATAGGGATATCGAATTAATGATGTGAACACATGTTAGAGAACATGGTGTTAGATTGACCCACCTTAAGATACTATTGAGATTATTATGATTCTAAGTGTCATTAGTTGATCTCAAGCAATGATGATGTATAATCCTTAGACATGAGATCAGCATGGTTCCCTACATGTGTAATAGCACTCTTAAGGGTTGCCAAGCTACTCGTAACTAGGTAGTTATAAAAGTATCTTTCGGGTATGCTATGAAACATGCAGAGGAATGTGATTTGTTGGATATGAGATTTACCCTCATAACATAACAGGAGGGATATCTCTAGGCCTCTCGAAGTGGTCAGATAAAGAAAGTGCATGACCATACCACTGGTGGTCGAAGAGTTCGACCACATGAGGTTATCCGACACTCGATTGAGAAAGTATTGAACAGTCCATGTATGACATAATATCTCACCTAGAGTTTAACCAGATATCGTGAGGCAAAGGAAGAATATATGGTAAGGTCTTTAAGTTCGATCAAACACGGACTAGTCGTATAGAGATACGAGCTGGTCGTAGACTGGTTGAATATAATCACTAAGTGGTCGAAACCTACTCGTAAGGAGTTACGAACTAGTCGAGACTAAATATAAACTAGTCATATAGAGATACGAGCTGGTTGTTAGTGATATGGACCTGGTTGTAGATCATGTGGCATTAAGGTTCGTCCGATATAATTTGTGTGTATTCGGATATCGTTATGTCCTGCTAGGAACCGCTACGACTCATGGCCGAAAAGGGTTTCCGAATCATAACCGAATACGCATGAACCTACAGGTTCACACACTTAACGGATTGGAATAAATGTGTTTGGATAGGATCCGTCATGGGCTCTATATAAGAGGATGTATGAGGCTGTTGGGACATATGAGATATGAGACATGTGAGTTACTCCACCGAAACCGTAACCGCCATCTTCTCGAGAGAGCCTTGTCGTGTGATTTGGTGCTAGCATACCGGCGTGTGGTGTTCCTTCCCTAGACGTGTGGATACCGTAGAGGTGCTACTGCGGTTGCTGTTGTGCTTGAGGACGATCCGCGATCTTCATAAGGAACTGCAGAGGTTGCTGGAGGAGACGATCGACTACGACCACTTCATCGACGTGCTCGACGGTGGACGATCGACTACGACCACTACATCGATGTGCTCTTTGTTGGATCGGACTACTCGAACTCTTCTTCCACTACATTGCGCGTTTGGTGGTAACGATCTATGATCATATACTTGTTTGACTTCCTGATTTACGTGATAGAATATTTGAATTGTCAGCTAGCGTAGACTATCCGTATATCTTCAGCCACCACCCCCTCAATCCTCATACTCCGCCAGCCGAATCAACGCACTTCTTGCTTGATGTGGCTGCCACCAAGGCTGTGACCGTGATGCCAGAGGAAGTAGCTGGATCACTGTCTGCATTGAAGGCTATGGATTCGGAGACATACAACGCACCAGCCCTGCCACTGCCATCATCGGAGAGTTGGGCAGAGGGGCCATTGCAGAAACCACTGCTGAGACCACCTTCTCCCATCACAGAAGCTGAGCCCTGTTCACTGGATATGCCACCTCCGGGGTTTGAGGATTTTAAGTCGTCATGGCTGCCGGCCAGGGGTGGACCCAAGATAAAATTTTAGATAGGGCGAGTCGTAAGTAGGAGTGAAAATAGATCGAATACGGACGTTTGTAGAGGACCACAGGCAATAATGTCAAGCATGAACATGTCAGGCTTCAGATGAGATGGGCAGAATAGGGCAGCAATGCCAAGCATCAAAATGACATTATGATTGCATTTACTTCTGCTTGGACAAATGGACAACAAGCTCATGTATTAGATGAAACTTCTATTGTATTAACCATGATAACAGGACTAATGCATAACATTGTGACATAAATCCAAAGAAAAGTTCAACAATAGCTAAGAAATCCATCTTTAGGATTTGAAATTTTGAATCACCGAACAGAAGTTTAACTGGTACAAGGTACAATTAGTGGAAACGTTTGAAGACTTCAACTTCCGAATACTGAAACGAAATATTGAATCCCACGAGGCCAACTCGCAAATCAACACCTCTTCACAGGAATGACGGAAGAATCACCCATCGGTGAGGATACTTAGGCCTCCCGTCCTTCCCATCAAACAGTTGCAGAAGAAGCAATATCAGCAAATATGCAAACTTTTTGGTATTGTTCAGTACTTCAGTGTGCAGAGAAGAGCTACACTTGCCTTCTTCAGACGACGGTGCTTTCCAAGTGCCCAGTTAGTCATGAACTCATGATAGCTGCTGCCACAGCAAGGAAGACGTGACCTGCCACAGTCTGTGTGGCAATGTTGAACCCAAGCCATTGGTAGATCTCAGTGGTATAGTTTGCGCATGTCACCATGTTGAACAAGAAACCACGAGGAATCTGATAGTCACCACTACCACTCGGACTTCTGAGGTTCCTCAACAGGATATGGCAGTAGAAGTTTGCGATTTGGCAGAGAATCCCAAAGCCAAAGCCAATCTTCATCTGCAAATCACTCATAGGGGTGTACAGCGGGCAGAGCCAGTAGAGGCCGGTGAGGTAAGGCAATCAGGAGGGGGGTCTAGCCGAGTGGCTGACGCCTAAGAGGGGGGTGTCCACGTTGGAGGGGAGCTCGGGTGGCTGCCTGAGCATGTCTGAAGAGAGGGTCCGTCCCTGCTGCTGGCTGCCGCTACCTACTCTTCCTCCCCCGGCTGAAACCACATATGCCTTGCCAAATGTGGTTGCCACCAAGGCAGTGGCAGTGACATTTGATGAAGCGGCTTGGCCAGTGCCAGCATTGGAGGCGATGGGCGTGGAGACAGATGTTAGGAATAATCAAGATTGAGTGCATTAGTGTTTTGTATTAGTCCTGTGTTAGTGAATTAGTAGGTCATTATCATGGTGTATTAGTGTTTTCAGTTATCATGTTTTGCATTAGTCCTATGTTAGTGGGTTAGTGGGTCATAATCATGGTGCATGTTGGTTAGCTATTTAGCCTCTTGTAATCGGTTTGTATTAGTCGAAGCAATAGAGGAAAAAAAAAAGAAAACGCTGCGCTGCAGTGCAGCACCAAAATCCTTTGTTCAAATTTAAGGTAGAAGTGCATTGCGCTCTCCCAAGAGGGCAGTTGAGGAGGCTGACTGGATCCTCGGGGAGATGACCATCACCGAGTACGAGGCACTTGAGGAGGCTGGCATTTCTGATGGCCAGGGTGTAACAGCATTGCCAACAGCTTAAAGTTGGTGATGCTTCCCAGGGGCAAGCCGGTCCCTGGTCCGTTGAAGAGAAAAAAGGCCAAGGTGTTGGATCCAAAGGGCACTGGCAGGGGCCTTCCTCGGAAGGGTAAACGGACGACGAAGCCTTCTGCTGTAGGAGCGAGGCCTCCTACTGCGGGAGCGAAGCGTCCCCTGGCAGGTGACTTTGGTTCTTGTGCTCCCGTACGGCACGTCCTCCCTCGAGGCATTCTCCACCTCCTGCTGCCCCTGGTCATGCTTCGCGTAGGGAGAAGCCTTAGGATCTCAAGGCACTTCAGAGGTCATCTTTGCAGAAGAGGAAGAGGGAGCCCTCTAGCGGTGATCACTCTTGTGTTCACGCCATTGAGCCCGAGCGCGGGGTTGCTAGGGAGCCTCCTCAGAGCCACGGGACTTCTTAGGCCACATCCTCTTCTTCGGGCTCCAGCTCTGCATCTCCCTCCGGCTCTAGCTCTGCTGGGTCCCTTGTACGTAGGGTGGAGGAGCAGCTGGAGGAGGGAGAGTTGGGCCCGACCCCCCGCGGTGGTTGGAAGGCACCCGTCATCCAGTATTGTGACGCCTTCGATTCTCTCTTCGACACCAATTAAGGTTAGGCGCATTTTTATTTTTGTATGCATTATCATTAATCCGCTCAAGCACTTTGAAAGGTCCATCTCCTTGTGGCAGCAATTTCAATTTGCCTCGATTCGGAAAGTGTGGTCGGGTTGGCAGCATCGCTCCCGAAAACAAATCAATGTGATGCTTTATCCCGCGGATTGGTGGCAAACTAGTGGCCACTTCCTCCAGAAAGACATCGCTAATTTCCTGCAAAACATGAGAGACACAACTAGGAAGAGACGTCAAGTCGTCAATCGAAAGCAATGCATCTTTGTACAAAGGTACAAAGTGCACCAAATTGGGATTCTCACAAAAAGCTCTCTTCTCTGATTTGGTAGCTAACATTACTAGACTTTTCTCTCCCTCACTTTTTTTTTACTGCTCAATTTTAGCTTGTGGCTCTCACTCACCGATGGTGGAATCACTCTGTTTGGTGTACTCTCAATTTTCACCTCAACTTTCTTCTTATCAGCATTAACTATCTCTGTCGGTGTAAGCGGATACAAAATCACATCTGTGCCGCTCCACTTAAACTTGTAGCAGTTTATATGCCCATCATGATAAACATGGCGATCAAATTGCCATGGCGCCCAACAAACAAGTGACAAACCGACATGGGCACCACATCGCAAACAATGGTATCCTCATACTTGCCAATCTTGAAATGCACCTTCACCATATGACTGACTTTCACCTCGCCCAAATCGCTCAACCACTGCACATGATAAGGATGAGGATGCGGTAAATATTTTAAGCCCAATTTTGTGCACATCTCCTTGCTAGCCAGATTATGACAACTTCCTCCATCAATTATGACTTTGCACACTTTACCGCCAACTGTCACCCATGAGGTGTGCACACTAGCATATGCTCTCCATCTAGCGACCCCGGCCTATAGTCCAATCTCTCATCCTCTGTGGGATCATCTGCAAAATCAGCAAACGGAGTAGTATCGTCTTCATCACTAGCTGATATATACCCATCATCAGTAAGTATCATAACTTTATTATTTGGGCAATCTTTCTGAAATTGACCAACTCCTTTGCACTTGTAGCATGTCAGATCACGTGAACGGCCTGTAGAACCCATCAAGGATGCAGTGCAAGCAGCGGGCACCAGTGGTCGATGTGTCGGTGGCGGCGTACTATCTATCTTCTTTTGTGCTGAACTGTGCGACACTAAATTGTCCCCGGATGGAGCGGGCTTACCTTGCTGTACCGTGCTGTACGGAGGTGTCATGCTCGCTGAATAACATTGCCAGGCAGCATACTTAGCATCTTCAATTACTTGTTTCTCAGCCTCACGTGCCTGATGCATCAACTCAACCATGTTATTGTATTGATGATGATTAACAATCCGCCAAATAGCATAATTCATTCCAGTAAGAAAACAAGCCATGGCTTGTTCCTCATTCTCGCACACATCAGCATGTATGATAATCTGCTCCATCTCTTTATAATACTCATCAACTGATTTCAACCCCTGTCGCAACCCAATCAGCAATCTGCTCCATCTCTTTATAATACTCATCAACTGATTTCAACCCCTGTCGCAACCCAATCAGCTTCTCATGCAGCGAGCACCTGTAATGTGTAGGTACAAAGCGCGCACGCATTTGTTGCTTCAGCTCATCCCATGAAACAACACGTGGCTCGTGTCGCTCCATACGCTGTTGCACACAGCGCTCCCACCATGTAGCAGCATATCCGTCCAAAGCAGCAACAGCAAGATCCAACTTGCGATGATCAGAATAGCGGTTCATACGAAACAACTTATCAACTTTCAGCTCCCATGCAAAATAAACCTCCACCTCTGTAGTACCTTCAAAGGACGGCATTGTGAACTTAGGCTTTGCAACAAGATCATCAGCATCCTCATCGCGCTGACGATTGCGTGCATACTGATTATGTTGACGGCACGGCAAATAGTCGTCGAACACGGCCTCGTCGCCGTCATCGTTAGCGTGGCAGTTGCCACGGCCTCCTCCATGAGCACCATAGTATGCACTCCAAAAGACGCCGTCATGCGCGCCTCCATAGGCACCATTGTGGACGCAATCGTTGGCGCCCAAGTAGGTACCACCTCCTCCTGCGCCATTGCCACGGCCGCGTCCTGGTGCAGGGGGACGCGCCACGACCTCAGCAACAACACGGCGCTGTTGCGCCGCCTCGCGTACACACGCCTTTTCGTCAAATTGTCGTTGGCGTGGCTCATCCTCGTGCTGCCGTCTAGCGGCAGCCTCCGCATCCGTCTCGTCGCGTGGCTCGTACGGGAGGTATACACTCCCTGTATCGCCACGTGTACCCAACTGCATCGAAGCGGTGAGCTTGGCAATAGCTTTGAGTAGTACCTTGTGGTTGTCGTCAACGTTCACGGACAGCTTCTGGAAATCTGTCCCTAGGCCGTCCAAGTTGTGTTGGACACGCCCAAGGTTCTTCTGCGACCAGTCGACCTCGATCAAACTCATCTCAAGCGTGTACGAAGTGTATGGAAGGACATCTTGGTGACCGGATCAGTAAGGTTGCCATCCAAATCCTTGTCCTGCTCGCTTCCTGACATGGGTAGAGTAGCAAAAATACCAAGTGACAATATATGTGGAAAATAAGTGGGAATCTCTTAACTACTGTTCTGAAACAAAGTAAGTTGTACCGTTCCGAAGTAAATTAAGAGCAGCAAAACTTACGCTCGTAGCAACGAACGACCAACCAAGATTGTGCGAGCGAATATCAAGAACAACAGCCAATACTTGACACAGATGTTTTTGGTGGAGCTAGGTGAGGAAAATAACCTAACAAATTCAGAATTTAAAGATTGTCGAGCTAGGTAGCAATCCAAACGAGACTCACAATGCCTAATTGCTGATCGATAAATATAAGTGAAGAGTAGGCAGCAACACACGCACAAGGATAATGGGACTATTGCAATCAAAGGAATGAGCGATAACACGAACAATTTCGGATGGATGTGAATGCTCGTATTGCAACAGTTCAAGGAGAGACGCTAGCAAGTGCTCAAAAATTGGATATGAGGGCACAAGATTGCTCAAAAATTATGGTACGCGAACAGTAGCAGAGACAAAAATATAACAATGCTCCAACAGAAGAAAGCAACACTATGGCCGAAGTTTTTGCTGTCTCCCTTTTTTTGTGGGTTCTCTGTTTTTTTTCTTTTTTTTTTGCCTTTTTTTCCGGCACACTTTTTTTTTCTCACGGCCGCCAAGCGCTACTACAGGACGAAAACTCACGGGTGAGCACTAATTAGCCGAGTTTCTTTCTTTTTTCTTTTTTTTCATGGCCCAGCACTTTCTTTTGTTTGGCTTTGTAAACTCCCAGCCAAATTGAACTCACGGCCAGGTTCTGAAACAACACCTTCACGTGAACAGTGCACACACGCATGAAAACTTGCGTCCCAAAAAAATTCTATGAGCAGTCCCTCGAGCACGACAACAAGTAAGTCTCAATAGGCACGAAAGGTTCGCGAATGGACCGATGGGTTCAAGAATAAAACAATGTGCAATCTACTAATAAAAGCGATGTTTAGTTGCACAAAAACAGGAAACAAGTACGGGCACAAAAATTTGGTGGCAGGGGAACAAAAGAGACGCGAACGGAACACGACCAGCAACTAAACACGATGAACGAGTGGATTAAGACCTAACAAAACGCACTAAAAATACTGATTTAAATTGTGGCGAAAGACGATATATATATTTTTTGTGGCTTTTTCGGTGTATAGGACAGAAAAATAAACTACTAAATTACGGGTAAAGAGAGATTCTACCGAGTGGCCTGGAATCTGATACCACGATGATACGGGGTGATCCGATCTTCTCGAGTAGAACCGTAGATAAATAGCGCTTGATGACGAACACCGCTCAGCTGTACACCACGTGCCAGTGCACGGACTTGCAGCTCTATGGATATTCGCCAACACGCACCAGGATGATCGCCGCTAGACCACGAGCGGAGATCACCAAGCCCTCAATTCCCGGCGGAAAAGCAAACTTGACCTTGAAATGCAGAACGAACAATTGATCGCCTAATTCTCTCTCAGAAGTCCTCGCATGAACTCTGTTATGAAAGAACAAGCAATAACTTGTGTTCTATTCTTTTGCATAAACGTGGTCTACTTTACAATGGGGGTCTACCCCTCAATATATAGTCTCGGCCTAAGAACTATTCAGTACTAATTTTTCATATGGTACTATTCATGCACACCGTTCATGGGCCCGTTACTGTTCACACGCGCTGTTCATGGCTGGTTACTGTTCATCCGCGGACGTGGCGTTCCTTCCTGATTCCTCCACATGGGATTTATGCTTGACCGTTTGGGCCTTAATCCCTCGCTTGGCCGCATGGATGTTGGCCCTTTCTTCCTTGGCCGAATGGGCCATAGGCCAGCGCCTTGGCCTCCTGAATTGATGGCCTTCCTTGGATGATGGCCACATATCCTTGATCTCCATCCATCGCTGAATCTTGAAACCTGAGCACAAGCAAAACACTGTTTTTAGGTAGTATAAAATTCTCATTAAATCAATGACATGTTCATTAAGGAGCAAGTTCACCTGAGTTTGTAGTTTCTTGGCACGTGCTCTTGTAATTGGTCCAGGTGGCAACTCGATCCGTATATCTTGAGTATTAAGTGGAGGAGAAGAAGGTGTCGTAGAGATGACCTCATCAGTTTACCTTTGTTCATTTGTTGCTCATTAATGTTTTTTGTTTGTCAGATGTTGTTGAGGTGGGAGCACAAGCTAGTGAGGCGGGAAATGCGCTGCCCAAGGTTCGGGGCCCAAGAGGAGAGAAGGCCCCTCCCAGCCTTGAGGTTCAGGTGCACGAGGATCGTGATGAGGCCGCGAGCTATTCCTCCAGTGAGTTGCCTTCATACACTGTCCCGCTCATTGATGATGACGATACAGCAGCACAGATTCGTTGTCTCACCGAGGGGCGTGTTAACAAGTACATGGCTCGCTTCTGTGGTACGCGAGACGTTGAAGAGTTCTCCCAGCTTCTCAAGGATCGGCTGGGCATTGGTGTAAACCTCTACTTCCAGGTACCTTTGTGGTTATTGCCTTTCTCTGCTCAATACTTGCTTCTCGATCATCCTCCAATGCTGGCATTTTGCATGCTCTTTGTAGGCCACTTCCATTTCTAACATCATTAGGGATGAAGCCCCTCGAATCATAGAGGAGATGTTTTAGGAGGCGGTAGCTGATGCTCGGCGGAGTGCCCCACCATTGGATGATGACAGGCTGGAGTCTGTAGAGGAGAAGTTGAAGGCTGTAGAGGAAAAACTACGGATTGCTGAAGACAAGCTGAAAGCTACTAAGGAGAAGTTAAAAGTTTTAGAGGAGAAGGCTAGGGTCATTCGACATGTGAATGTGAGCTTAGAGGAGGACATGACCAAGTCCTGGCAGTGGTTGAACCACTTCTTCGAACTCTAGGAGATCACCTTAGCTGCACAGAGGTCCTTGGAGAGCTTGGGAGACAAGGTTGCCCCAGTCCCGTCAGGGGTGACGAGGCCAGAGGTGTGGGTTCCCCTCCTTGAGGAGCGAGTCCGTCTGTTCACCTAGGCTACAGAGGACCGGAGCCAGTCCTTCGCCACAACAGTTTTGACGGTAGGGGCCCTTGCCATTTTCTATCGTTGCGACGGTTCAGGCAAGGAGGTGATGCGTGAGGGCCCACATGACTCCTTTACTCCAGAGGTGAAGAAGGTGTCCCTAGGGGAGCGAGCTGTGCTGAGGCCCCTTGAGGCAGAGTTCGTGAAGAGCATTGCTTCATCCTTGGCCCCAAGAGTTCATGTGCCTTCCCCAGCAGACGGCGAGCGTGACGCCCCAGCCAGCGTATGACTTCTGCCGATATGTTCTGCTTAGTAGAGTCTTTGTAGTGATATCATGCAGACCTACTTAGCGCTCTCTTTTTGGTAGATGAGTTAGGCCTGAGAGCTTATGTAGCCTCCAACACAAGAGCATGGTTACGTTTGCATTTGCATCTATTATCAAAATGACATGACGATGTTATACTTTATTCAGGGCATGTTTAAGAAGGTGATTGACATAAAATATAAGCGGTGTGCACGGAGGGGCCGAGCGCCTGGCCGATCGAACTGAGCCTTATGAGGATAGCCCGCGGAGGACGGGCGGTTTAGCATGGGGTATGATCGTCGCGGGGTGCTTCAATCCCCAGATAGGTTCCCTTTCCACCCCAGCCATAGCTGGGCAAGGTAACTGGGAGTTTTAGACACCTTTTGAAAGGTGTGGATGCCTTGTTTTTGAGGCCTTTGGTATGCCAGATGTAATAAGGGAACGCTCCTGTGCCTATTGAGAGGGCATGCCTCTTAGGACCTGTAAATGTTCTTAGCTTGTATGACTGTTTTGTTCGTAGATATGTATTCCCGAGGGATATGAGTGTCTTAGGCACGGTTGGCCTTTGCTTGCATTAGAGCAAGGTGAGGAGTGACCCGGAGGTCGTTCGACGCATAGCCTGGAGGCTGAAGGGGGACTAATCCTTAGCACATGCATAGAGTCGGGCGCTAGGCCCAAGCTATCACTTGCACCCTGGGTCCAGCAGGATGTAAGCCGCCATAGCGGAGACGACGGACGCCCAAGCCGCTTAGGTCTTTTGCTAGGGGAGACCACGGGGGTCGTGCGCCCTACATATCACAAGGGTGACACCCTTTGTAACGGAAGGGTTAGCGATAGCTTAAGTGTCTCAAGCAAGACTTATGAGATTAGTAGTTAAGGACAGCTCCTTAACAGCAGCGTGTTAGGAGCAAGTCCTTACAGTTAGTTGCAGGCATGCTAGTTAGATGCTCTCTTGAAACGGTGTAGCCTCCTAACCCCATTGTTGTTATAGGGTGGTCTTCTAACAACAACGTGTTAGAAGGCAAACCTTACAATCGCCGACAAGCATATATTTGGGAACACACATGAAACAGGTCTACCCCTTAACAGCAGCGTGTTAAGGGATTACCCCAGAATCGCGTCATAATTGCATACATGGAGGGATCATGCAGGAATCTCATGTCTTCATTGCATTGAGCAAGGTGGTGTTTACACATCGATAGGTGCCACGGAGGGCATACAATAGGGTCTTAAGCGTAAAACTTGCAGAGCTTATTTGCATTCCATGCATGCTTCAGCTGCTTGTCTTCCATGGTAGCAAGCCGTTAAGCGCCTGATCCTAGAACTGAGGAGACGCGGTAGGGGCCTTCCTACTTGGGGTGAAGCTTCCCTTGAGCTGTTGGGTTGGTGACACTTTTGAGCACAAGGTTGCCGAGGAGGAAGGTGCGTTCCTTCACCCTGCTGTTGTAGAACCGAGCGGCCTCCTGCTCGTAACCAGCATGCTTAAGGAGGGCTTGGTCGTGGATCTCCTCAACGAAGTCCACCTCAATCCTATGGTTTTCCTCGTTTTGGGTGAAGCTAACAAGTGATGGCCCTGAGAGCATTTCCACTCGGAGGGAGCGGTGGTGGATTTCAAAGAGGAGGGCGGCTTATGCCCGTATCTGAGTGAGCGTGTTGGACCGAAAAGGCGACTAGAGGGGGGTGAATAGGAGCTCAAAATCTTTTTCGAATAAGATTGGATCCAATAATAATTTCACTCCAATAGCTATGAGAGCTATGAAGATCAATATACAAGTATAGCGGAAGCCTTGTATTGAATCCTAATCAAACCCCCAAAGCACAGGAGCAAAAAAACCAAAAGCTATGCTGAAAATTCAGGAATCGGTACTACCACCGTTGTAAGTGCGGTACTACCTCATCGCGGTACTACCGCAGGCAAAATAAAGGTACTACCTTTTATCCTGACGATGAACAGAACAGCCTGAAAATGAAATCGAAAATCATTGTAACTTTTAAACCGTAAGGCCAAACTCCACCAAATTTGGAACACACCTTCCTAAGGATATTAGGAACCTATTCCAATCAAGGATCGCAGAGATCCAAGCCAAAGTTCCTATCTTTTTCAGATTGAACGAAGGTGGTTCAAAAACGAGTCAAAAGCGAAACTATGATCTAGAGACTTGCACGCGGGTGATTGATGATCAAGATGATCCTAGATGGGTTCCCACATGTCCCAGCAAGTTAGATCATGGCAAGAAACCAACCAAAAACTCGCAGATCAAAGAAAGACTCAAAATCATCAAATAGAGAGAGAGAGAAAGCAAATGAACTCATCTTTGAGAGAACTTTCTTTGGATTGATTTGATATGGTATTGGTTTACAGCTACTCCATCAATGGAGGACAAAGACTCAATACATGAGCACGAAATCAAATCCAACTCTCTAGAACCCTAACCTCCAACTATCAACTCCCTAAGCACAAAAGCAAAACTAGGGTTTACAATGCAAATGAAAGGGTTGGGGTGGCTCCAAAGACACCCCTATTTATAGTGGAGGCTTAGACCTTCTAGAAGAGTAACCTAATGGGCTCCGTTAAGGCCCAAAACAAGCGGGTCACACACGCACGCATTTTAAAGCACCATCTTCAATTCTCTTGACCTAATCCACTTCTTGGACGAACGACTTGCGCGCGGGTTGGCATTAGGTCACCAAGGCGATTTGGTGAAATTACCAAAATACCCTTCTCGATCTTTTTCAAGACCGAGTCCCATCTTCGTGAAGCACCTCCCATGCTTAGCCGTGTAGGTTGATCCGCGTGCTCTCTTCATGTCGGCAAGTCTCTCCCATCCGGCTCCCACCGAAACCACCATGGCACTTGCACCGACCCGCCGCTTGATCGAACCGTCGCCGAATCGCCCGTTCGGTCACCTTTGTCCCTCTTGCGCCATGCTTGACTCTATTGACCTCACCGGCATCCCGATCGTTACGGACCTCGGCTCTCCAAGCTTAGTCCCGATCATCTCGCCGATTGACCGTCATTGACCTCCAAGCAACTTGCACATCAATAGACAAAGAAATCGAATCCAGGAACAAGTTCTTCACAACTTGACCCACGTTAGTCAAAACATGCATCATGCAACACATATGCCATGACACCCATGAACTTGACCTAACCCAAAAGCAATTCTCCAATTGAAAAGACAATCGGCACAAAATCGGTACTACTGCGCAGTGTTAAGGCGGTACTTATCAAGAAGCGATCGTCTGCTCCAACAACGCGGTACTCATCATACTAAGGAAATCCAAAACTTCCCAAAATACACTTGTTACGGAAAAACCATACGCCACACGCGTCGTTAAAATCATATGATGCATGCACAAGCAACCATAGCGGTACTACCGCTCCTCGAGAAATCCAAAACACAAATTACACTCGTTCGGAAAAACCATACCGCTTTGCTTGCGGTAATACCACCAATGGTACTACCTCAAACACAAGCGGTACTACCGATGATCGACACTTGCTGAAAACAGGATTTCAACAAAACCGAAAACGATCGTTTCGACAAACCCAAAGAGCTATTGCCAATTGTATCATCACATTAAGATCGTGAGCATATCCCCATGATATCCACAATCTCCCCCTTGATGAACACATTGGCAATTTCCCACAAATGTGAATTTTGAGGTTTGAAAAAGTAAAAACTCGGCGTTTTCGCTCAAAGGCACAACTTGTTCCAAATGCAAGAACAAGCAGAGGGAATGACCAAGTTGGCTCCAGAATAGAAACAGCAAGTGAGATACGGCAAAAGAAAGCAAGAAAGCTTCATTTTCCAGAAACGGGTCAAAATCTCACTTAAGGTCCATATGAAAGAACAATTGTTCGATATGACCTTTGATCATTGTGAGGTTCAAGAATTGCAATTCAAGTTCAGAAGTAGCAATAAAACCATAAGAATGCAAATAAGAAACTCCCCCTCACTATGATCCTCAACTTTTCAATTTTTCTCCAAGTAGCTCCCCCTTTTTCATAACTCCCCCTTTTCAAACATCTTCTCCCCTTTAACACAAAATTTTGAAATATCTTCTCCCCCTTTGACAATGGAGTCATCAAGGAATCACGCCTTCCTCTCGTCCAGAGATGACAAATGCAGAATGAAGAAAAAGCATAAGATGGAGCATGCATGAAATGCAAAGGAGTGGCTTCAAAAATTTTTTTTTGTATTTTTCAATTTTTGAATACAAGAAGCTTTGGAGATTACCCAAAAGAACAAGTTAGTATTTCTAAAGTTGCACAAACAACATATCAAGCCTAACAGTGCTAGCAAGATCATGATAATACATATATAACAAAGCTAAGCAAGAAGGCTCAATATAAAGCAATGAGTTTTAGCATTTTAAGCAAAGCTTCAAATCTAGCAAGTTCATCAACAGGGACCCTAAAATGATACTGGCCATGTCAAAATGTCAACGTGAGATCCAAAAACTAACAATGACCACATTAAGAGACAAATAGGTCCTGAATTGAATCATTTTGCTCAATTTTCTCAAACGCCCATTTTTCAACTGTTTTTCATTTGCAATGAATATTGAAGTTGACTAATGGTCTAACTTAGTGACAAGATCCTGGACTAGGAGCCATCCACAAACTCATCCTAAGCTTCGACCAAAAGTTGATTAAAGGTATATCTTAGTGAAGAAGATCCTGGACTAGGAGCCATCCACAAACTCTTCCTAAGCTTCTACCAGGGCGACAAATCTTGAGGTTCATGTCAGTTGTGACAAGCAGTCCCCATGAGATCGTCTGGATCATCAAACTATCTCCAAGTTCATGTCTTTGACATGCAATCTCGTAAGAGTAGTTTGGCACAATTTAAGCATAAGACAATCTTGGAAGTTGATTTTTCATTTTCCACAAGAGCAGATTTAGATTCTCAAGAACACAAAAAGCTCAAGTAATGATCAAAGCTAGATTCAAGAGGTAACAAAGCAATTTTGACAGGGCCAATGTCATAAAAGGAGCACTAATTATGAATCGCTAAACAATTCACAAATTGCTAGTTTCTTAGTTCAAGTTGTTTTTCAAGTTCTAGCTCATACAAAGACAAAGACTTAGCTACACATGTGAAAGCATGATAATTCTAGCAAGTCAAAGAACTAGACATGGCATTGAGCAAGAATTGAAACACTAAAGCTCCAAAGGGTAATAAGCAAAGCTTCATCAATTTTAAAAGATAAGCAGAAAAACTTATATTACAATGCATCTTTTTGGATTTTTCATATGAATGCAATATGATACAATGAGATGCAAGAAAAGCTCAAAAAGCCTAAAAGATCAAAAAGATCAACAAGTTCAAAAAGAAAATCAAGAAAAGATCAAATGAACAAGGAAAGATCAGAAAAGATCCAACTCCCCCTCAAACCAACCCATAGGGATAAATTACCCCTAACTCACTCCTCAAGGTGGCAAACCTTGTTGGGTCTAAAGGCTTGGTGAGGATATCGGCTAACTGAGCCTCGGACTCCACAAAATGCAAACACAATATCACCCTTCTCAACGTGGTCTCTAAGGAAGTGATAGCGAATGTCTATGTGTTTGGTCCTAGAATGTTGCATGGGGTTTTAGCAATGTTAATAGCGAAGTGTTATCACGTAAGAGAGGAACACTAGCAAAGTTAACCCAAAATCCTTAAGAGTGGAGACCATCCACAAAATCGACTCTGACAACTAGTAGCGACTACATATTAAACTTTCAAAGGATGGATTGTGCAATGACGACCGCTTCCTAGAAGACCAAGAGACAAGAGAAGTGCCTAAGAAATGACATGTGCGGATGTGCTCTTCCTATCTAGCCTCACCCAACCAAAATCAGAATCTCAAAACCCCCGAATGAGCAGGATAACCTAGAAAAAGACCATCACAAGTTCTTGATTCAAATTTATCTAGGTTCCCTGTCTTGAGAATAAAACACTTCGATCCAAAGACTCGAAAGTGAGAGACAGAGGGTTTTCTGCCAAAATGAAGCTCATATGAACCAGTTTTCCTCATCCCAAACTCGGGCATAGTCGCATGAGCGATTGCGAGTTTTTAGGCAGGATTTTCTTGAGCGAAAAAAAAAATTCTTCAGAAACTTCGCCTTCTACTCCCCACTTGACGGCGCCCGGTTGTCGGCGATTGAATCGCCGATCTTATGAAAATAAACGAGGAAAATGACGTGGAATATCCCGGAATGGAATGGGGTCGCTCTTTATTGATATGAACTGGATTTACAAGATGTGGCTAAGTACTACCTCAATTACCTTGAATGGAGGAATGTAGCACCGCAATCGACTTAGAATATGAGTCTAAGGTGATTATCTAGCTTCTAATTCCACCGCTTAGGCTTCGTGCATATCTTTGCCTTGGCCTTGTTTTGTGTGTCGCCTATCGTCTCCCTTCTTGTCTCTCGTTGTTGTCTTTTGTGCTTCACCTTTAAATAACTTCCAAGAGGTGGCGATTACTCCTGGAGAAGACGTCCCTGGTGAAGCGTTACGACTGGTCGGAACGGTAGAGAAGTTAGCAATGTGCTAACTTCCTTGCGGTTGCTTTGTGAAAAGCTTAACCGTAGGGTGGTTAATAGTCAGTGTCTCAGGGTTGTACCATCGCATGGTTTGGAACGTATAACACGTGTTCCATTCATCATACGATAAGAAATACCGCCAAGAATTTTACGAGTGGTTATCCGGTCGGGATTAGGCACAAAGCCTCATCAGGCTGTGGTACCCATTAAGTAACCTTCGAATACTAACGACCGGGAGGTCGTCGATCTTAGGGGTTACGACCATGAAGACGTATGGTCTTTTATTATATATTAAAATAATACATAGATGTTTTAATCCTCGTCACCTAGCCCCGAACTTTAAATGAACTGGTCGTGTATATACCTTTTCCGATGAAATCAGAGGCGGAACCCATTTAATGTCGTGGTATCTGAAGTGGTCTGTGTTCACTTTAAAGTTGAGAACTTGCCTTGGGAAACGAAGAGTTCCTCTGTCGCTTGAACAAAAAGAAGCTTTTTGTCGGTTGGACTTTTGTAGAAATCCTTGAAAGTATCGGAAGGTTATAAGATCTCCTCTCATTTGGGCTCTTAGAATTTTTATGCTTCGTAATCCCCTTCGATCCCCTTTAGCTTCTCGCCAAGAAATCCTCCGAGTCTTTTCTGTTCTTCCGACCACAAAGTCTCCAACTTTTGCTACTCATTCTGAGGATTTTCGCCATGTCTGAGCAGATTACAAAGTGGTTGCCTTGAATTGGGCAAGAAAAACTCGAGGCCTTGAAGAAGATGGGAATGCTCCTAGATAGGAATCGATTAATTGGAGACCGCGATCGGAGAGCATTTTCCGAGCCGTGAAGATGGCGAAATCCTGTTTTCTTGCCTACATCGAATGTGAAATTTGAGACTATCGGTACACAAATTCCTCCTCCGCGTTCTTGAACATTACGGGTGGAATTGGTGAATTTGGCCCCAAATTCGATCGCAAATATTAGTATTTTCGCATATTTGTGCGAGGCATACCAGGAATACAACCGAACTTGAAGCTCTTTAGTTATTTCTACCGCATGGTGATGGGAAAATCTGCGGCAAAATCTGAGGCAGCTCTCGGGAATGCACATTGCGTCTTCATGACGGAAGGCCGATGAGTACATCTTCATGTCTGTGAAATCTTCGTGGTCGTCATGGAAAAATCTTGGTTTTACATGACGGTTCTGAAGACGATGGCCTCTACTTCACGGAACTAGAGCAAGTGAAAACTCCAAGTGGAAGGAAACCGAAGAAGACAGGATAGTCAAGAGATGGGCGGATGCCATCTCGACTTTGTAGTCGGGGCTTGACTTCGTGGCATGTGGTGAAGGATTTTACCCTTCGCCAGATTAGCCCATTGAAGCTCGGGACTCATTCCTGCTCTGGTGCCTTGATCGTGATGAAGCTACCTCGGAAGGTGGTAAGTCTTTGAGATAAATTCGATCGGTATTTTGATTTGATAAATGTATTACCTTAAAATCTGTCTATTCTTCCTTCATTAAAGTTCTTACCCACGGGAAGTTAGAGAACGAGTCAGGTGATCTGCGTGGGGAGCACGGAGAAAAGGTGAATGCCCCAAGATCTTAGCCATAACTCCTATTGAAGGAGACTGCAAGGCTTAAGGTAATTTATTAAATTCCTTTTACCATGTATATACATATATTCCACCAGATCTCCAATCGTGCTCTATATTTGAGTCGGTCGGATTGCGAATCATACAATCTGGTGAGGATCAACGCCCCACCTTGGTTCCGACCGAGTCGTGCCTCGAGGCACTTGAAGGAGATGAATCCTCGAGGTAATAGAACATTTTGGAGTCATATATGACGAAATTTTTTTTAGATAAAGGATTTCTTCACCTAATCAAATTTGTTCTTTGATTTAGGTGGATAAGCTCAAGGCCCATGAGAATGTAGCTCATGAGGTCAGAACTCAGAGTGGTCGTGCACGACCTTACGGTTATTCTTGAAACAAGCGATCTGGAGATTGAAGAAACCACTCCCTCCACCGGATAGTCGGGAATGTGGACCTTGACGAACCGGGTCGAGGACATAGCTTCCGACATCTTGTTGGAGGATGTGAGGGTTCAACAAACCTGCTGGTCCGTAACCAACAAAATTGGAAGAGAAGAAAAGGAAGGCTAGCGGCACAGATTTCTCTCTGTGCGTTTGAGTCAAATCCGGAAATTAACAAGGTATGTACAAATGAAAGTGATCGTATAAGTATGTATCTTTAATAATTCCTTGATGATTTGATATTTTGAACTTCCCATCTTCGGTTTGCATAGGTCTTCGGTGTTCCGGTCATTTCCACTGTGTTCTTCCCGAGGACTGCACTGTGGAAGTTCAGACAGAGCACTTCTCGGGACAAAGTTCCCGAGGAAGTAGTGGTCGAAGAAGCCCCGGCGGTGACAAGGGCAACGGTGAGTTGGATCCTTTGGTGATTGAAACCCCTTACAGGAGGTAGATGCCTCGAGAGGTCTCAACAGTTCCGATCCTCGCCGATAACCCTTCCCAACCTAACAAGTTCCTTTTCGTCCCGATTCATCGAGGATAAGGAGCTTGATGAGGCGTGGCGAAAGTATCGGATACTCGGCTCAAGATGCACCCCGATTTGATTTTTGCGGTTATAATGACCGAGCAATTCGTAAGTATTCTCGACCGGTTACATAACTCTTTTTACAAAGTTTATAAGGAACTTAAGAAAGAGAATGCTAATTGTGTAGCATTTGGTCGAGAACTTTCTTTGTGATCGGAGGATGACCCAATGAGTTAAGGACTTGGAGCAAAAGCACTCGAGTTGGAAAGTAAGAACTTTTCCTTTTAAACTTCGTTTCTTCTTCAATACTTTGCTCCTCTACAATTATTCTCCTTATCGCATTCGATAGATCTGGAGAAAATAAAAGAGGAGGTTGTGGTGAGAAAGCCAAGACACTTTTCTTGAAGAAGAAATAAAAGCTAAGGACCGATCATTTCTTTGAAGCAAGTTCACTAAGGACGGTTGATCGTCAAGCAACGACCAAATATGAAACACTTAGCAAAACAAATAAAGGTAATATGTCGTAAACTTGATTTTCCTTCAATGATGCTTGTGTTCATTAAGCGATTTGTTTTTGCAGAGCAAACGCAAATGCTAAGCGAGTAAAGAAAACTCGAAATTTGAGCAGGATAAGGAGGCGGCTCTTGCTCAAAATATTGATGAAAAGATTCATACTTTGAACAAGATGATCTTTGATTTGGGATCGAGGATCAAGCGTGCCTATCTTAAGAGATCCAATAGAGAAAATGAACTATTTGGGTCAACTTCTAGGGATCTTAAAGTTACGTCAAAACTACTCGGACGAATTATGCCTGGGCCCTAAAAGCAGTGTTGCAAGTGGAGTTAGTTTTGCTTTGGCAAACCGAAAGCTTGAACCCTCCATTGATCTCCAAGCTGTTAAAGATGACTTCAATCGCCCACTGAGGAGGCGACCAAGTTCATGGAAGAACTCGGGCCACTCGGAGATATAGTTGTAGAGGAGATGGAGGTCGAATCTCCGACAAGCGATGAGTTAGGCGGGGAATATTTCTTAGAGTAGGTTCTGCAAGTGTAAAAATATTTGAATATCTATGAAAACTTACCTTTTATGTCATTGACAAAGCTTTTGTTTATCTGTTTGACTTTTTAAAATTCTCGTATATTTCCTAGCCCCATCGCTTGATAGTAGAAGAACGTTCTTGTACAAGCGGTGAGCCAAGAAAGAGAATAAAAAGAGGTCATAACCATGTATGTGAGTTTTTGAAGGTATGTTTGGACATGTAAGACAAAAGCGATCGTTCTAAATACTAGGAAATCAAATGTGGTCGGGACTAACAGTATGATTTCGACTAGTTATAGATCTTTGTTTGTCATAATGGAAATACCAATCAAAAACACTATATATGGTCGGGAAAAAGACTTTGTCAAACTTGACATAAGAAGAAATGCAAATATGTATGCAACAAATTATAAGTGAACTTTGTTTATATCTATTGTCCCATAACTGGTGGAACTAATGCTAAGACACGAAGGCATACGACACATTTCTTGAAAGCGTGTTCAAATTCTCGTATCCGATCGTAGCGAGGATCGAAGAAAAGAACCGTCGCTAGGAAGCTCCTTCGATTAGCAAGGGGACCACGTCGTAAAAAGGAGAGACTTCGACTAGGAGGCTTTCCGTGTCCCACCAAGAGCTGAGACAAGAATAGACCGAATCGTGAAATAATGAAGCATAATCTTCAAAATCGTAAGCATATCATTCATGAGATAGGTAGTTGTGTGGTGCTCTGATTACTCATTTTCTTAAAAAAAAAAGTGTAGTCGCGCGTGGGAATCATTTGAAAAAAATGCTCACGACTAGGACCATAGAGTATCAGAGATCCTTATAAAGGATATCGGAGAGAAAAATGTCTTCTCCGACCAGACTAACAATAATAAACGACCAGAATGTAGGTGTATATATATAAGCAAGGTTGCACTTCTTAATTAATTAATGAATTTAATGAAATTGAAATTGAAAGAAATGAAAGAATGAAAATTAAACATAGAACTTACGCAATTGATCGATGTTCCAAGAATTTGACAAAATTTGCCCATCGACATAGCCATCGACGGAACACGGTCGGGTTACTTCGACCACGATGTAAGGACCTTCCCATTTAGGAGAAAGTTTATTGCGATTTGTTTGGCTCTGATTTTTACGAGAACCAGATCACCCTGACAAGAAGGTGCGAGGTCGCACCTTACGACTATGGTACCTTCGCATGGCTTGTTGGTAGGCCGCCGATCGCATAAGGGCTTGGTTTCGCGTTCTTCAAGGAAATCGGCGTCGTCGAGTCGTCGTTCATTCGATCATTTTCGTCAAAACGATCGATTCGGCGAGCCAATTTTGAGTTACGGAGGAAGCATGGCTTCAAACACCATAAACCAAAAAGAATGGAGTTTCACCGTCGCGACGGTAGGGTCGTGGGTTCGAACGCCCATAACACGTAGGGAAGTTCTTTAACCCAAGCGCTGACCGTTTGATTAAGCGGTGAATACTCGGCGTTTGATCCCGCATAAGGATACCATTAGCCGCTCAAGCGCTCCGTTGCTCTGCGGATGTGCAATGAAGAAAAATGAATTTTGACACTAAGTTCATCGCAGAACTCCGGAATTGGCTCGCCGGAGAGGCGGGAACCATTATGCTGTGATGATCTGTTGGGTACACCAAATCGCGTGATCACATTTTTCAAGAGAAATCTCTTAGCGGCCTCGGTTGTTATTTTAACAACGGCTCGGCTTCAATCCATTTTGTAAACGTGTCAATCATGACGAAAAGGAATTCAAGCCCGGGTGCTCTTGGGAAAGGTCCCGTAATGTCTAGTCCCAGGTTGCAAAAGGCCAAGAAAGAGGAATTGTTTGTAAGGCTTGTCTTTGGTGATGTACTTATCGACTATAAACCGACATTGTACACACTTCGTCACAAGCTCTTTTGCATCATGAAGGGCGTTGGCAAGAATAGCCTTGGGAAGGCTTTACCGACTGTGGTTACAGTAGGAATGGTGTGCTCCTGAGACGCCTTCATGGATTTCGGTTAGCAATCTAATGCCATCCGTTTGAGATATGCATCTCATCAACACTCCATGAGATCCTCGTTTATACAAGATACGTTCGATTAGAGTGTATGATTTGGCTTTTCGTGCTATACGATCAGCCTCTACATCATCTTCTGGAATTGTGTCATGTTGAAGATAATTGTAGATCGATGTCATCCAGTCTCTACCGTGATCGTGACAGCGCCAACCGTCAACGACCTGTGGAGCATCCATGTTTCCTTGATTAGTTTGTTCAACTTGCAAAGAATCATGTATGTTCTCGGAAGGCTCAACTACCGAGGGTGAATTGAGTTGCTCGAGAAAAACTCCGGGCGGGACGGTCGACCTCGTGGAGGCCATCCGTGCTAAGCGGTTGCGCGAAAGTTTTCCTTTCTAGGAATATGTTGGATCTGAAAACCAAGAAGTGCTTTTCAAGTTTTCGTACTTCCGCCAGATAAGATGACATCTTGGTACTCGAGCATTGATACTCTTTCCCCACTTGATTCGCTACTAGTTGAGAATCGCCTTTCACTAATGTCTGCGAATCCCGAGCGAGCTACTCGAGTCCCGCCGATAAACCTTCATATTTCGCCACATTATTGGTGGCGGGAAAATTTAACGGATGGCGACTTGATGTGTTCGCCCGAGGGATATCAAGACCACTCCGGCCCGATCCTTGTAACATCAAGGAACCGTCGAATACATTGTCCACTCGTCGTGGTGTTCGTACTCGGGTCCTTGGGTGGGTTCGAGGTTTGTCCATTCGGCAATGAATTTCGCTATTGCTCGACTTTATTGTCTGTTCGTGAAATAAAATGGAGATCGAACGCCCTAGCTCGACCGCCCATTTGGCTATTAGTCCCGATGATTCCTGTTTCCAAGGACTTGACCAAGGGATATCCGGTAGGTACGACCACTTTGTGGGCTCGAAAGTAGTGCCTTAGCTTCCTTGAAGACATAAGGAGGCCATAGAGCAACTTTTGTACTGTGGGTATCTTTCCTTTGGTCCATGTAAGACTTCGCCACGTAATAGACCGGTCGTTGGATATTATTCCTTTCTACAACCGAAGACACCGCTAAGCTCGTCGTGGTGTTTCTTTGCCACGTAAATTAGCAATGTTTCTCCCGATCTCGGAGAAACTAAGACCGAGGTACTCAGAAGGTACTTTTTGAGTTCCTCAAAGGCATCGCTTGCCTCTTTAGTCCACTCGAAACTCCCATGTTTCGAAGAAGTTTAAAGAAAGGTAATCCTTTTTCCCTAATCTTGCTATGAACGGCTTAACGCCGCCTGACCGATTAGTTTTGGACTTCCTTCTTCGTGGTCGAGGGCGATCCGGTCGATGGCGCAATTTTTGCTTGGATTAGCTTCAATACCTCTAGCGAAACTAGGAAACCAAGCGGTTTTCAGTGAAACTCCGAACACACACTTTTCCGGATTTAACTTGAGGTTATGTCTTCTCAAGTTGTTAAAGGTTTCTTGTAAGTCGGGAATGTGGTCGCTTGGCGTTGGTGGTCTTTACTGACCAGATCACAACATAAGCTTCTAGATTCCAACCGATTTGTGGACTAAAAGTTTTTGCATCAACCTTTGAAAAGTTGCACCAAAGATTTTTGAGACCAAATGGCATCTTAATATAATGAGAAGTACCATATGGGGTGATGAAGGAAGTTTTCTCCTCATCTTCTTTACACATACTAATCTGGTGGTACCACGAATACGCATCTAAAAAACTTAGTAACTCGCACCTGTAAGTAGAGTCTACTAGTTGATCAATGCGGAGGGGGAAAGTCATCCTTCGGACAAGCTTTATTAAGATCTCAGAAAGTCGATACACATTCGCCATTTCCCATTATTTTTCCTAACCATTACAGATTAGCAAGCCTTGTGGGTGGTTGACTTCACGAATAAATCCTGCCGAGAAGCTTGTCAATCTCCGATCGATTGCTTCCTTCCGATCGGGTGCAAAACGTCGTAGTTTCGCTTGATCGGTTTTTATCGGCCGAGAGCAAGCCTGCTCGATCACCTCGGGGACTCTGCATATCGGACGCTTGCCAAGCAAACACGTCTTGATTTGCTCGGAGGAAGGAGACGAGCGACTCTTCCTATTTAGGGTCGAGTCTTGCCCCGACCGTAATCTTTGCGCGGTTGGATCTGGTTGTCTGACCCATGTGACGACTTGATTTGTCCGAGAAGCGCTTTTGTCGAGTAGTACCTCCTTGGTGCAGTCGGATGGTTTGGGCGTCATCTTTGGCTTCGAGTGCTTGACACGCATGGGAGACGGATTAACCTCTCTCGGTCGGAAGTTCATCAACAAAGGCAAAGGATTTCCGATCGCATACGTAAGCCATTTTCTCGATCTCCTCGGTGTGATGACTCCTTCGCCCCGAGCATTTTCAAACTTTGATAACCGTAATGCGTGGCTATCAAGAATTTTGCTAATCCGGTCGATCGAGGATTCCGTTGTATCTTGATTCAAGTTTACTACATCAAACGGGATCTTCTCTGCTCGAAATTGTCGTTTTCCAAACGCCACCGGTGAAGGAAACTTGTCCTATCGGTTTAGCGGTAGAACCGGAACTATGCCATGAAAAGCATATTTCACGTGTTTCACCTTTGACATGGGGACTGTGATTTCTTCTAAAGCTCCTACAAATAATATATTCAAGGAACTACCCCATCCACTAAGACCCGATTAACCCGACAATTATTAATAGTTGGTTCAACGACGATGGGGAACCTACCGGGCCGAGTCGATGGGATGGTGCGATCGTCTTTCTGTCAAGGAAATTGCGGTGTCCGACCACTTCGAAAGTGCTTGATTACAGCTTGGAGATTCGACGAGGTTGACCTCCGCCCATGGCCTTGGGATGACGTCCGACTCGTATGAAGAAGATCCTCCAAAAATCATGTTGATTGTGTGTTGGGGATCCCGGTACTCCATCTCCTCGCCGCCATCCTTGTCCTTTTGGAGCTCGTTTCTCCATGTTCTCAGATTGTCGAAATGGTCCTTACCCGCATAATAATCCTCCAGTTTCTTCGCCAGACACGACAAAGCGCAGATCATGCCCTACTCGCCGTGAAGTGGACACCACTTCTTATTAAATCTGAAATCCTTCGGTCGGAACTTTTGCTTTGCTTCGACCAAGATAGTCCTTCTTGCCCTTCCCGATCTTGTGCGAACGGCGAGGACTTCTTTGTCGTCGGGTCTGCGGTTCTTTTTCTTCTTGAGAGACTTCTTGTTCTTTTTCTCTGCTTGTCCGCACTGGTGGGAATCTTGTCTTTCCGATCGATGGCTTCACACCACTCGATTGCTTCACTAGCAAATGGCATATTTGTCCGCCATATCAAAAAGCTCAACGGTTGTTCTTGGAGGGTTCATTGCTATGTCCTCCGTAAACCGCCGATTCCTTAGACCTGTTTTAAAAGCTTTGAATAACAGAGGACTCTGCGATTTCGGTATAGAGTTACTGAACCGGTGAACCTCTTGATATATTGACGTAAAGTCTCATCGATCCTCGCCGGATTACGTGGAGATCGTCCTCCTTCCTGGCGGTCGACGCACTCGAAGTTGGCAATCGGAAGATCACAGAGTTGTTCCCAAGTATATATGGATCCGGCCGGTAAGTTTAACAACCACGACCGCGGACCCTTCGAGCACGGTGGGTAAATAGTTGGCCATTACATTCTCATCGCCACCGCAGCCTCGAGAAGCGGTGGTATATATTTGGAGAAATTCCAATGGGTTTTGAGTTCCATTGAATTTGTCCAAGTTGGCTTGGCCGGAACCGGCTAGGCTAACGCACGCGACTTGGAGCCCAAGCAGAGAAGGCTCGACAAACTGTGATTGATTCATGGCGTCTTCTCTCGAAGGTGCGGATTGTATGTCGGCCGGAGACCGATCCCTAAGATTGGAACGGAACTCCGGTGTATGCCGATCCGATCGTGGACATTGATATGATGTCCACGATCGCCCACTTGGTTCAAACGATGTCGAGATCGTTAGGTCCTAGTGGTGGTTCTTCTCGACGCAGCGATGGGGAGTATCCTCTTGAAATAGCCTTCTCCCTCGTGACTCCTTGGTCGGAATCGCCGAGGAGGTCTTGGTATCGATCGCTCTCTGGTATGACCATCTTTGTCCCCTCACCGAGGAGGAGGCGTTGGGGCGAAGTCCTAGTCGACTTCTGAACCCCTCTGTTCTCGTACGCCTGTTATTTGCATGGTCATTGGAGAATTTGGATACCGACCCACGAGTTGTACAAAACTAGGCGTTCTGCTAGAGCAGATCGGAATTATTTAACATGTTTTGAATACGCCGCAAGTTTTAGATAGCTATCGAAGGTCTCGTGGTTCATCTTGGTCGAGGTGTGCGCGCCGTTCAACCTTCCCCGACCTTCGGATTTGTTCGATCTGTCGCTACCACTGGGTGGGCAAGTGCAAAGCGAGTTAAGCGATTGACGCCGATTAGTTCCGTTGCCTCCGGAAGTTGGTGCTTGACGGCCCGGATCATCTCTAACAACACGTGATGGCGTGGTAGAGTGTAGGACCGCAGGCATCTTGATCTTCATCTCCGATCGCGTTGACCTCGTGCTTCCAAAGATTGATCTTCCGATGAGCTTCCATCGTAACTAATGGAGAGCTTGTCGATTGCTTCGCGTAATTTTCCACGATGGAGATCGGTCGGAGATGAGCACTTCTCGAGGTCTTCACCGATCCGATGAACCGCCGATCGTATGTTGAGTGTGATCATCCCCACATGGCCTACGCACGATGGAGGTTTTATCGACACCGATTACCGGTGACGGTTGACTCTGGAATTGCCGGCGAAGGAGAGTATCTTTCACCATGATTTCATCAATGGTATATAGTTTTCCGGTGATGAGGCTGAAACTTCTTCACTGTTTCACGGCCGAAAAGGCGGGCTTGAGAGATCCTCCGCATTCGAATCTGGTCGGAACGGCCGGTTCTCTGGTTGCGCCACCGTAGTGGCGGCGCATCTTCATCCATCCGTCGACTCGCTAACGCTGGCGGCGTGCGAGCCGGCGGAGGAGGATGAGGAGGATGACTGCCATTTTCTTCCATGGCGCGGATACATCCTTCCATGTCGAGGTTGGCGTAGTCCGCCAAATCGAACCGATTTTCCTCATCCCAAACTCCGCATAGTCGCATGAGCGATTGCAGAGTTTTTGGGCGAGGATTTTCTTGAGCGAAAAAAAATTTCTTCAGGAAACTTACGCCTTCTTCCCCACGGACGGCGCCAGCTGTCGACGATCGAATCGCCGATCTTACAAAAATAAACGAGGAAAATGACGTGGAATATCCTGGAATGGAATGGGGTCGCTCTTTATTGATATGAACTGGATTTACAAGATGTGGCTAAGTACTACCCTGAATTACACTGAATGGAGGAATGCTTAACCGGGCAATCAGACTTAGAATATGAGTCTAAGGTTGATTATCTAGCTTCTAATTCCACCGCTTAGGCTTCTGTGCATATCTTTGCCTTGGCCTTGTTTTGTGTGTCGCCTATCGTCTCCCTTCTTGTCTCTGTTGTTGTCTTTTGTGCTTCACCTTTAAATAACTTCCGAAGAGGTGGCAGTTACTCCTGGAGAAGACGTCCCTGGTGAAGCGCTTCGGTTTGGAACGGTAGAGAAGTTAGCAATGTGCTAACTTCCTTGCGGTTGCTTGTGAAAAGCTTAACCGTAGGGTGGTTAATAGTCAGTGTCTTAGGGTTGTACCATCGCATGGTTTGGAACGTATAACACGTGTTCCATTCATCATACGATAAGAAATACCGATTCAAGAATTTTACGAGTGGTTATCCGGTCGGGATTAGGCACAAAGCCTCATCAGGCAGTGGTACCCATTAAGTAACCTTCGAATACTAACGACCAGGAGGTCGTCAGTCTTAGGGGTTACGACCATGAAGACGTATGGTCTTTTATTATATATTAAAATAATACATAGATGTTTTAATCCTCGTCAAACACCCAAGAGTATCTCGAAAAATCATCGACTATGACAAGAATGTACCAATTGCCACCGACTGACCGAACCCTAGCAGGACCAACAGTATCCAAATGAAGCAATTGTCCCGGTCCGTCACCATGACCATAGTCAATGACGGGTGTGAGCAAAGAACTTGCTTGCCATGCCTCATGTATATACATACAGCATCCTTGACAGCTTTGAGTTTAGGCAAACCTCTCATGAGATCAAGGCCGCTAACTCGTGTCAGATGATCAAAACCAATGTGCCCCAACCGTCGGTGCCAAAGCCAGATATCAGAAGAAGAAGCAATTAAGCACTTAAGGGATCCAAAGAAGAGACTTCGGAAAAATCAGCTCCAAAAATTCTACCAACTCTAGAAATCCCAAAACGAGCTCACCAAAAGAATCAAGCACACGACGGGCATTCTTCTTAAAACGAGTCTCATAGCCATCATCGAGAAGTCAGGAGACGTAAAGGAGATTGTACCTTAGCTTAGACACAAGCGCGACGTTCTTGAGAATGAACTTGTCGTTCACCCTAATCATTCCAGTTCCTTCAATGCGCCCTTGTGTATCATCTCCAAAGGTGATGAAATCATCACCGATTGATCGCGTGAAGGAGGTGAACCATCTTGAGTCTCCGGTCATGTGGCGTGAACATCCGAGTCGATTTAACCATGTGTTCTTCCCCTCCGCGCCAATCCCGAAAATCAAGGAACAAAAGAGCGATGTGTCTCAACATCAAGTTAGTTAAAAGCGACTTGGGAACCCAAAGATCGAGACACACGCGTCATTGAGTAGTATGCAAAGCAGATGTGCTATCCTTGACTTTATTAGCAGTTCTATTATGAGCAATGGTGACAAGAACATGAGGTGCATCCTGTCTAGGAACATGGTGATGAGCATGTGCAGCAAATCCTAGACCGGAGTTCTTCTTTTGTACGTGACCATGTCTCATAAAAGCTTTAGGTTGATTAAATGACATTCTAGCAATATTTTTCTTAGTGTTCTTCAACCCACGTGAGAACTCAACCAAATGTCCACTCTTCTTGCAATAGGTGCAATGGTATTTTGTACCACTTTGGGAGAAGCACATTTTGCCTCAAAAGAAGGTTGGACAAACCCCGCAGATTTAAAGCAGCTTTTTGCGGGTTGGGTTTTGAATTCAACTAAGCCATTTTCCAAGACACGAATGACATTAGACTTGGACATGTCTGGGCAAGAGTTGTATCCTAAACCTTGCTTCTTAAAAGGAGTTTTAGATTTATCTAGAATCATGTTCAACTGTTTTTCACCATTAGAGAATCTTTCTAAAGTATCCTTGAGATATGCATTCTCTTTTCCAATATTAGCACATGATTCACAAGTCTTGCCCTTAATGGCTCTAGCATGTTTCTCCTTAAGATGAGCAACTTCAAGCTTATAGGCAGCACAAGAAGCACAAGATGTAGAATCAATTGTATTCTTAAGCTTGGCAAATTTAGCTCTAACTGCTTCTAGAATATCCTTAACTTCATGTTCGCGTTCTAAGCGTAAAGAGCAAGCTAGATTTCACATTGCCGAGGCATCCAAATTGCTAGACTCTAAGCATTTTTCACATGGAGCAGATTTAACATCAATTAGCTCAGTTCTAGCATTTTCAAGTTGATGCAAAGCAATATCATGAGCAGATTGTAGCTTAGGCAGTTGGAGTGCAAAGCATGGCGGGATGAACATTCATCAACATCTAGACTCTTAGCATTCACAATCTCTAATGTCAAATTCTCGACTTGTGACACTAGATCCTTGTTCCTAGCCATGGTGAACTCTAAAGCCTTATCTTGACTAAGCAATTGCTCATACATGTTATCGCATCTAGTAGAAAGGGCATCATAGGATGGAAGTACCTCATCGTTGTCATCGGCGTCGTTGAGTCGGCCATGAAGCACATGCTTGGGGTGAAGTCCTTGGCCTTCCTTTTCTTGTCTTGAGGATCTCCTCCTCCTTGTCCTCCTCGCTCCCGAGTCCACATCGCTCATGGATTGATCTCCAAAGCGGCAAGGACCCGTGAGCGACCTTCATGAGCTTGGCAAGATCATACTTGGGCTTGCCCCTTGAGGCTTCTTCCACGCAGCTTCTCAATCTTGTGGTTGCCCTTACCTTTCAGCTTTGGGCGCTTGGTCGGATGTGATATAGCTCTCCACACTCATAGCATGTCACAGGGCCACCTCTTTCGCTTTTCGACATTGTTATATGCCCATGTGACTTTCTTGGCTAAAAGAGCTAAATCAGCCTCAGAAAGACTCTCAAACTCTTCTTCTTGAATAGCAGATAAACACGCAAGAGAAAAACCAGAAGAAGACTCAGAAGAACCATCAGGAGTCCCTTTGAGAGGATCAGCCACCAAAGCCATGTTATCCTTCTTAGGATTACCGCCTCTCTTGATCTCATGAGTTTTTAGCTTGCTATAAAGCAGCTCCAAAGTGAGATTAGAGAGATCGACATTTTCCTCTATGGCAGTTGCCTTCATCTCCCACTCCTTGGTGTTGATTGCACCCAAGAGGTGGGTGGCATTCTCAGATTGAGAGTACTCAATGTCAACAGCTTTCATCTGATTGATCACCTTGTTAAAATGAGTAAAGACGTCATCGATGCTCTCACTAGGACGCATCTCGAATTTGTTGTACTCTCGCTTGTAGACATTCTGACGCACTTGCTTGATCTGGGACGATCCCTCATGGTAAGTTTCGAGGGTGTGCCAAATCTCATGTGCGGTCGCAAGATTGCAAATCCTATCGTACTCTTGCCTACCAAGCCCAGCATATAGAAGGTTCTTTGCCTTGTTGTTGTTAGCCAAGAGGGTCTTTGGCGGTGTAGCAACCGGGCAAAACGAAGGGATCGAACAACCTCCCATATAGCTTGTCCTTCGCTCTCAAGGAAGACTCGCATGCGATTCTTCCAATAGGCATAGTCAAACCCATCGAAGACATGCGGCTTGGTCGAGTACTTATCCATCGCCAAGTTCAGTGACCGGTTAAGATCAAGATTGAACTAACCGGGCTCTGATACAACTTGTTGGACCGAAAAGGCGACTAGAGGGGGGTGAATAGGAGCTCAAAATCTTTTTCGAATAAGATTGGATCCAATAATAATTTCACTCCAATAGCTATGAGAGCTATGAAGATCAATATACAAGTATAGCGGAAGCCTTGTATTGAATCCTAATCAAACCCCCAAAGCACAGGAGCAAAAAAACCAAAAGCTATGCTGAAAATTCAGGAATCGGTACTACCACCGTTGTAAGTGCGGTACTACCTCATCGCGGTACTACCGCAGGCAAAATAAAGGTACTACCTTTTATCCTGACGATGAACAGAACAGCCTGAAAATGAAATCGAAAATCATCGTAACTTTTAAACCATAAGGCCAAACTCCACCAAATTTGGAACACACCTTCCTAAGGATATTAGGAACCTATTCCAATCAAGGATCTCAGAGATCCAAGCCAAAGTTCCTATCTTTTTCAGATTGAATGAAGGTGGTTCAAAAACGAGTCAAAAACGAAACTATGATCTAGAGACTTGCTCGTAGGTGATTGATGATCAAGATGATCCTAGACGGGTTCCCACATGTCCCAGCAAGTTAGATCATGGCAAGAAACCAACCAAAAACTCGCGGATCAAAGAAAGACTCAAAATCATCAAATAGAGAGAAAGAAAGCAAATGAACTCATCTTTGAGAGAACTTTCTTTGGATTGATTTGATATGGTATTGGTTTACGGCCACTCTATCAATGGAGGACAAAGACTCAATACATGAGCACGAATCAAATCCAACTCTCTAGAACCCTAACCTCCAACTATCAACTCCCTAAGCACAAAAGCAAAACTAGGGTTTACAATGCAATGAAAGGGTTGGGGTGGCTGTCCAAAGACACCCCTATTTATAGTGGAGGCTTAGACCTTCTAGAAGAGTAACCCTAATGGGCTCTGTTAAGGCCCAAAACAAACGGGTCACACACGCACGTATTTTAAAGCGCCGTCTTCAATTCTCTTGACCTAATCCACTTCTTGACGATCGACTTGCGCCATGGGTCTGGCATTAGGTCACCAAGGCGGATTTGGTGAAATTACCAAAATACCCCTTCTCAATCTTTTTCAAGACCGAGTCCCATCTTCGTGAAGTACCTCCCATGCTTCGCCACGTAGGTTGATCCAAATGGCTCTCTTCATGTCGGCAAGTCTCCCATCCGCTCCCACCGAAACCACCATGGCACTTGCACCGACCTCCGCCGCTTGATCGAACTCCGTCAGACCGAATCGCCTGTTCGGTCACCTTTGTCCCTCTTGCGCCATGCTTGACTCTATTGACCTCACCCGGCATCCCCGATCGTTCTGGACCTCAGCTCTCCAAGCTTAGTCCCGATCATCCTCGCCGTTGACCGTCATTGACCACCAAGCAACCTCGCACATCAATAGACAAAGAAATCGAATCCGGAACAAGTTCTTCACAACTTGACCCACGTTAGTCAAAACATGTATCATGCAACACATATGCCATGACACCCATGAACTTGACCTAACCCAAAAGCAATTCTCCAATTGAAAAGACAATCAGCACAAAATCGGTACTACCGCCGTGTTAAGGCCGGTATTACCGCAAAGCAAAGCGGTCGTACCGCTCCAACAACGGCGGTACTACCGTTACCAAGGAAATCCAAAACTTCCCAAAATACACTTGTTCGAAAACCATACCGCCACACGCGGTCGTTCATCATGCGGTACTATCAAGAACTATAGCGGTACTACCGCTTCCTCGAGAAATCCAAAACACAAATTACACTCATTGCGAAAACCATACCGCTTTGTTTAATACCGCCAGCGGTACTACCGTAAACACAAGCGGTAAGATTACCGATGATGATCGACACTTGTCAAAACAGATTTCAACAAAACCGAAAACGATCGTTTCGACAAACCCAAAGAGCTATTGCCAATTGTATCATCATATTAAGATCGTGAGCATATCCCCATGATATCCACAGAACGGAGTCCTCCCAGTGGCACGACTAGGGTCGTGCGTAATCCCCATAGGACGTTGAGGAGCTCCTCCGCCCAGCTTCCTCGCTTGAGGGCACTTGCCTCGAGGCGACGTCGTATGCCTTGCGGAATTAATCCATTAGCTCTTTCCACGGCCCCATTGGTTTTTGGATGGGCCAGTGGTTCCAATGGAGTCGCAGAAATCCCTGAAGGAGGAGGCATCAAACTGAGTGTTGTTGTCCAATGTGAGTTCTTTGGGAACCCCAAAGCGACACACGGTATTCTTCCAAAAGAACTTCTGTACGAAACGAGATGTGATGGAGGTCAAGGGTTTCGCCTCCACCCACTTGGTGAAGTAATCCACAGATACCACCACATGCTTGTAGCCCCCTTGCCCGGTGGGAATGGCCCGAGCAGGTCCATTCCCCATCGAGCAAACGACCAGGTGATTGGTATGGTTCAAAGGGGGTTAGCAGGAGCGTTGTGGTTGGCTGCCATCCTTTGGCACCCCTTGCATTTCCTGAGAACGTCGAGGGTATCTTGCACCATCGTGGGCCAATAGAAGCCTTGCCGGAGTGTTTTGGCTACAGTTACCCTTGGCGTAATGTGAGAGCCGCAGAGGCCCTCATGCACATCGAGGAGAAGGTAAATGCCTTCTTCTCTTGTGATACACTTGAGAAGGGTGGATGCTCTCCGTTTGTAAAGCTTTCCTTCAATGATCGCATAAGCCTTGGCTTTGGAGAGTAGCCTACGGGCCATTACTGCATCCTCAGGCTCCTCTTCTCCCTGTATGCACTTGATGATAGGAGTCATCTAGGAATGAGGAAGGACTGAAGTCTTGCGACCTCCAGAGGTAGTTCAGGATCGGACACTTCTTCCACTGATGGCATTTTTAAAACTTCAAAGAAGTCTTCTGGAGGAAGGGGTTCCTGAGTGCCTGCGGCACGAGCCAGGCGGTCTGCTTGGTGATTATCTCCACGGGGGATCCGACGAGCTTCAAGTCCAGCAAAGTGTTACTCCATCTTCCTCACTTTGTCCAAGTATTTGGCCATTTTTTGATCGAGGCATTGATATGTTTTATCTATCTGATTAACAACCAACTGGGAATCCCCTAAGATGAGGAGGCGTCAGACCCCCATGGCCTTAGCAAGGCATAGACCCAAGAGTAATGCTTCATATTCGGCCATATTGTTTGTGGGGTTGAAGGATAAGTGAGCCGCGTACTCAAGTGCCTTCCCTTATGGGCTTACCAAGACGACCCCTGCACCCCCTCCTGACAAACGCTTGGACCCATCGAAGTATAGCGTCCAATGCTTGCTAGGGGTGTTTGGGCTACTTGCTAGTGCTTCATGGTAGACTGGAGGCGTAGCCCATTCAGCCACGAAATCAGTGAGGACCTGAGATTTGATAGAAGTCCTCCCCACGAGCCTGAGAGAGAAAGGTGCTAGTTCCGTGGCCCATTTTGCTATTATTCCTGTCGCCTCTTTGTTCCCCATCACCGCATTGAGGGGGTAGTTTGTTGGAACGGTGATAGAATGTCCTAGGAAATAGTGACAAAGCTTTCTTGAGGCTATGAGTAGAGCATAGCATATTTTCTCTATCTCTGTGTACCTTATCTTTGCGCCTACCAGGGCTTCGCTGACAAAATATACCGGGTGCTGAACTCCTTCTTTCTCCTTGACCAGGACGGCGCTCACTACGACAGGGGTTGCAACGAGATACAGGAGTAGTATGTCTCCTTGTCTTGGGCTTGTGAGGAGCGGAGAGGCCACCAGGTAGGTTTTTAGGTCTTCAAAAGCCTTCTGGGCTTCAGCAGTCCATAGAAAACCTTCAAGCCTACGGAGAATCTTGAAGAAGGGGAGGCCCCGTTCCGCTGAACGTGATAGGAAGCGTCTGAGAGTAGCCATGCGCCCCATGAGGCACTGGACGTCCTTGGTGGACCAGGGTGATGCCATGTCCAGGATCGCGTGAATCTTTTCAGGATTTGCTTCGATTCCCCGCTGTGAGACCGGGAACCCTAGGAGCTTTCCTCCCTTTACTCCAAAGGCGCATTTTTGGGGTTTAGTTTGACACCGAATTTGCGAAGGTTGACGAATTTTCTTGGAGATCTTCAATATGTGACGAAGCTTGAATGCTCTTTACGACAGCGTCATCGACATAAACCTCCACATTGCGATCCAACTGGTCTTTGAGGATGAGGCATACGAGACACTGGAAGGTGGCTCCAGCATTCTTCAACCCAAAGGGCATGCGTAGGTAGCAGAAAGCACCTACAGGGGTGATAAAGCTTGTTTTTTCCTCGTCTTTTTTCGCCATGTGGACTTGATGATACCCTGAGTATGCGTCCAAAAAACTCATCAACTCACATCCAGCGGTGGAGTCAACGAGTTGGTCGATGCGCGGGAGTGGGTAGTTGTCCTTCGGGCACGCCTTGTTGAGGTCGGTGAAGTCGATGCACATGCACCACTTGCCGCTAGACTTTCTTACCAAAACAGGATTGGCCAGCCATTCTGGATGCCAAACCTCCCAAAAGAGGCCGGCCTTTGAGAGCTTGTCAATTTCATCTTTAATGGCCTGACATCGCTTCGTAGAGAGGTTTCGGAGCTTTTGTTTTACTGGAGGGCACTCAGGTCTCACTGCGAGGTGATGCTGGATCACCTCCCGAGGGATGCCTGTCATGTCTGACGGTGTCCAAGCAAACACGTCAGCATTGGATTTTAAGAACTCCACAAGCTCTTTCTCCATTTCTCCTGGGAGATCGACCCTGATTCTAAGAGACTGCGGGTCGTCCTGGCCAAAGAGTCATACTTCATGCAGATCCCACTCCGAACTAGGCTTAAGACAGCATCTCGCTGGGGGGGATACGTCCTTGGTATGCCCTAGTGAGAGAGGTGAGTGCGCTCCTCTCTTTGACTCCTTAGCCTCGAGAAAGTTGATGTCGTCGGAGTTAGTTGCCGCTTTGTGGTATAGACGGCGAGCTAAGTCTTGATCACCCCTGTAACATCCCAAATATGGGTGTGTGTTTCAAATGTAAGAAAATGAGTAGAAATTAAAATATTTCTTGCATTTTGAAGTTTTTGAACTTTTCTGTAATTCTTGTAAAGGAATTGTGGGAAATCAAAAACCGAAACCTCCAATTGACTAAAGTCATGACCACTTGGTGAGAATCTTGTGTTCAACCCCTGGAAATAATTTTTTCTTGGTTCTAGGGAAGCTGTGTGACACCTCTGAAAAATTTCATAATTTTTAGAAATTATTTGATGATTTTTAAGAGGCAGTCAAACTAGTTTGACTCTTGGTCAAACCCTAGAACAATCCTTGTAAATTTCTGGAGAAAAATGCTGTGCATAAAAACCTCTAAAAAATTTATACCAGGTTTATCCTGGAGCTAGAAACCTCCAGTCAAAATTTCATAATTTTTGGAGTTAGTTTGCTACCTCTAATAATTCTTCCAAGATTTCAGCTTGTTTTGAAACCCTAGTCAACTCCTGTTGGACTCAAGTCAGACTCGAGCCCAACCACCATTTCTGGTGCGATCCAACCCCTTCTCGCTCAGCCCGAGCCTGTTCAAACGCGCGCTTGATGTGAGCCGTTG